>JAGVSP010000242.1:0-368576 GCA_022494985.1 Micrasema minimum | reverse complement strand
AACCAATTCCAAGCGGTTTAATTTACTTTTGATTTTGCTCAATATTTTGTAGTTTATAAACATACCCAGACGTTTAAAGCAGAGTTTATATTATGAAAGCGCTGTCGTAAAACTTTTTTTTTTTTAACAGTCTTTATTCAATCAAAAATATTACAAAAAATACATAATTTCTTTACAAAAGAAACTTTAAATACAGTCCCGATAAACTCCTTAATTGGAGTTTGTCATGGGGTGCAGGAGTTACAGAAAACCCAAATATGCATAGGACTATTTTATTGTCGTAATGTAAATTGAGAAATTCTGTGTCGCGACAAAGAAAGAAAAATAACAAATAGGTTTTAATTTAAATCACTTGAATAATTCTCGTTGCATAAGTAGGCTCAATAAACATCGATATCGATAAATATCGGAGCTAAAGAACATGTGCTTCACTATCGTAAATAAAAAAACATAAAGTATTGCATTTTTCAGTCTATGGTTGCCTGTCAATAATTACGGAACTGTATAGGCGCCCATGTGTCAAAAGTAAAATAAACGCTTGGAAGAGATATAGTGAGTGACATTTATTAGTCAATTAGGTACCTAAAGTTTAAGTAATTGTAATTTTTTATAATATTTATTGTCGACAAACAAAAAATACATTTATTTGTAAAATGCTTTCCTCGGCACGGGTATTAAAAAATGTAATGCACTCAAATAAAAAAAAATTTTTGTTTATAGGATTAATTTACACTATCAAAGAATATATTCTATCTCCAGAATATGTAATATTTCAGATGATGGTTCGATACTCTGGAGGAGCAGGTAAGGAGACACACTGTCGCCAGGGAGCCCTGCACATCAACATGGAACTACTTCCTAGTGTCTCCATCACACACTGGGACGTATTACCCGCGGAGGTGTAAGTCTATGATTCCTACTGGTTTTACTAAAACCATAGCACAGATCATCAAAATGTTTAAATCTATATCAACGGTGGAAAGGAAAAAGTTACTAAGCGACATAATGTGTGCAAGGGAAAATGATACCAAGTGACATGATATTAATATGTAGCTTGGTATTATTTGTGTTGCAGTTGTGACGCGTATTATAATGGTAAACGGTAAAATCTCGATGAAAATTTACCAATTAGTCGTATATCACACCTGTAATGTATTTATAGATATTTTGATGATCTGTGCCTTGGATGATAATTCTTTTATCTGGCATATTGAATTTTCACTTGAATGAAAGGGCAACCAAAACATTTTAGTGTGTGGTTATTTGTAATTTTTATTATGATTTTTAACACATTAAAAATAACAGTGTTTGTTTATATTATATTTGTTTTTACATTTAGTCCAAGCCAGCTATACCTAGTGTTGGATGTCAGTAATCTGACAGCAGGAGACATGGCACTCGATTACTGGGAAGGGCGGCGCATGATGCTCAGTGGAGGGGAGTCCTGTCGAGTACCCGTCCCACTAGACCGCTGTCCACTCAACATGCCTCCACCCCCAGGTAATATATCCTAGCCAGCTGTACCTAGTGTTGGGTATGTCAGTAATCTGACAGCAGGAGACATTGCGCTCAATTACTGGGAAGGGCGGCGCATGATGCTCAGTGGAGGGGAGTCCTGTCGAGTACCCGTCCCACTAGACCGCTGTCCACTCAACATGCCTCCACCCCCAGGTAATATATCCTAGCCAGCTGTACCTAGTGTTGGATGTCAGTAATCTGACAGCAGGAGACATGGCGCTCGATTACTGGGAAGGGCGGCGCATGATGCTCAGTGGAGGGGAGTCCTGTCGAGTACCCGTCCCACTAGACCGCTGTCCACTCAACATGCCTCCACCCCCAGGTAATATATCCTAGCCAGCTGTACCTAGTGTTGGATGTCAGTAATCTGACAGCAGGAGACATGGCGCTCGATTACTGGGAAGGGCGGCGCATAATGCTCAGTGGGGGGAGTCCTGTCGAGTACCCGTCCCACTAGACCGCTGTCCACTTAACATGCCTTAACATGCCTCCACCCCCGAGGTAATATATCCTAGCCAGCTGTACCTAGTGTTGGATGTCAGTAATCTGACAGCAGGAGACATTGCGCTCGATTACTGGGAAGGGCGGCGCATGATGCTCAGTGGAGGGAGTCCTGTCGAGTACCCGTCCCACTAGACCGCTGTCCACTCAACATGCCTGTACCCACCCCCAGGTAATATATCCTAGCCAGCTGTACCTAGTGTTGGATGTCAGTAATCTGATAGCGGGAGATAATAGTTTTATTGCTTCTTTGAAAAGATTTGGATGCAGATACAAACCAATTACACGCAATTTTACTTATGTAATTTTTGTTATTTCAGAAAAAGAATATTCAGAACCACGATCTATCACAACCAGTACGGTGAATAGCATAGAACAATTATGCTCTGAGCACTTGAGCCGTCAAGTAGAACTCAAATGGCATTTGCTGAATGAAGATATTACTGGAAAAGCATCTGTCAAGGGGATTACACTCTCCCAAGGAATGATGGACATCGTAAGAATGTCGCCATTAAATTGGGGTTTGTACATTTTTCTCTGTTTTTCTACTGTGAAATAGTTTTGTGATTGAAAAAACAATGGCATGGAGTAATTGGTGATGTTGGTCCCCTCTGTTATTGGGCCTCATAGTCTATTGATGTGTTTGAAATAAGTTAAATTAGTTTTTGGCTCTTCCCAACCGACTATTTACTAGGGATGCTAGGCTATCAGTCATTATGGAGGAGGAGGGACGTCCATTTGGGTGTTCACTTCTTTCAGGTGATTGGTGGTCGCATACATAACTCAGAAATTCTGATGGATGTAGGTCTGTTCGTACCTGATAACTATCTTCGACAAAGACAGCATCGATTGTTTTACCTGCCAATATGCAGAACCAACCTGCCAATGGTTATGCCTGTTGGTAGAGCAATCTTGTTACTTAATCGCATATTTCACGACAGTGGGTCTTCCGTTAGGAAAGCACTTTCTAACTTTTAATTTTTCTTTCTATACTTTTTTATATCATTATACTAACATAACTATATTCATGTATGATTTATCATTTTATTGTATTTAGTATGATTTGTATTTAGAATGAATTGGATTTTTTTTTTTTCTGTAATGTTCTAAATAACTGAAATAAATGAATGTTGGAATTTTTTCTATGTAATGTTAAGGGGTGGCCAGTCATTATAGGTACTAAAAATCTTATGAATAACTTATTAAATAGGCTTTTGGATAATACAAAAAAAAATATGCCTACTAGAAAAAAAAAGTGTCAAAACAAAAATTTAGTTACGTTTTCATAGAAAATACGGTATAAAGTTATTTACAGCAAAAACACTATTATTCCAATAAAAACAGAAAATTTTGTTAATGCTTTTGAATAACTATATTTTCCTACATAATAACCTACCAAATAATGTAAAAAACTTGAAAATGGAAATGTTTTTAACCCAGAGAAATAAAATTTTACAATCATGGAAAAAAAACAGTAAAAAATCAATATCTCAGATACGGTATTCTACCTCTTTGTACCTATAGTGACTGGCCACCCTGTATTGTTTTCTTTCCTCTCTCTAAAGAATATTTAATCTTTAATTATAATGGATCAAAAATAATTATTTTGCAGAAGTAAGTTTCAACTCACAATGTATCAAACCCCAAGAGGAGTTCAGTTGTGCGGCTGGAGAATGTATTTCCCTGGCTGTGGCAGTATCTAACCATCTCGACAGACCCCTCAAAAAACTTAGTCTGTCTGTACAGTTTTACCAAGACCATCAGAATGGAGTTCACAACTATCGTCTAGATAATAGAGTGGCAACAGCAGGCTCTAACAAGTAAGTTCAATAGATTTCAAAAACACCATCTCATTCTAGTCATACCAACATCAGTATTTAATCCTGGGCTCACATTACTTCAGTGCGCCCGCCTCGTGAATGCGAGTCTATTGAATGTCGTTGGAAAAAGGTCATTCCAAAATGCCTTGTCTGTGTAGTGTGTTACTTTCTCGTAAAACAAACAAAATCTGAGACACTAGGTACATTTTTAATTAATTTGACCAAATACCTAGCTAAATAAGTGCTTTTACTTGAAACTAGACTGGAAACTTGAATTGATGATTGCACACATCAGTTAGTTATTTTTCCAGATGATTCTCAGTAATTTAGAAGCTAACAATCATATTAAATTTGTAAACTAGACTGGAAAGGATTCTGAAGTTTTAATTACTTACTACTACTTTCCCTTATCCGCACCCAATGGTGCATTGAGCGCTGCATTGATACACCAAGTGCAGTGTCTCTTGATCATTTTATTACATAAAGGTAGGACGATCAGTCATACGCTTAATTACCAGGTCCAAGGCATGACACATTTTTCTTTCTTTTCTTAATAACTTGGGCAACTTAATCATAATCACTGATATCTGTACGTTGTAAAAGGTCCCAATAATGATTATTGTCATCATTGTTTTACAGGGTAACATTGCCAGTGTTAGAAGAAGCCGGCAAGATAAGTCACGAGTGTTCTGTTGTGTTTCTGACCCCCGGCCAGTACAAGGTGGATATACAATGTTCCACATCCGAGCCCATTGAAGAGAACTGCCCCATGTCACAGCTGGACCATTCCATTATGGACTATTCCACAGACGCTCCTCACTGTGCCTTACCAGAACTCAATCACGTATGGAGGTTCATTCCACCCGTTGCTATAAGTGTCGCAGATTGAACACATTAAAATTGAAAGGTACATTTCTATACCGCAAATGAAGCTTGAAATTATTATTGAATATTTTATTTATAAAATAAATATACTTGTAAGTGGATACAATTTTATTGAAACACATTTTTTATAATTTAAGCACATTATTTTACGAAATCTTAATAAATGTTACACATTAAAAATGCCTTTTATATTTTCTCCTTGCCCTCATACACACCTTATTGTTGTTATACCAGTCCCACTGCTATAAAAAAAACCTGATTATAAACTATAAATAAAAGTAAGATAATCAGTCTTACGCTTCAAGGACAGTTCCAGGGTAACATTTGAAATATTGCAGTGAAGGAATAACATATTTACCAAAGTAAACGTCATTAAAATATTCACAAAATTATCAGTAGGTCAATAAATGCAAAATACTAAAAATAGGAAAACATTTTCTCAATTTAAGTACCCACAGTCTAAACACAATTTATTTAAATTCACAAAATAATCATTATAAATTACGCATCTCATGGTGCAACATTTCGTCATAGTAGAATTTGTTTGAACCAAGTCACCATACATTGCACATTGTATCTGCGTTTCGATTCTGTAAGTGTTTTTTAAACTACTGCGCATACGATTTTGTACTGAATTCGTATGCGCAGAAGTGTCTAAAACCTTAGAGAATCGCACCGCTGGTCAAACCAATTCTACTACAACAATTTGAGTAGTGTACCCGGAGTGGAGTGTAGATTATAAAAATAATAATATTTTTAAATCAATATATACTACATAAGTATGCATATTATATCCCCTCAATACAGAAATACTTGTTCTGCAAATTAAAATTATGGAAAATATGATCTTTTATAATTTACTTATCTACCTATTGTATGTTAACATATAATTTATTATAAAAAATTGTAATGTATTTCAGATATTTTTTTACTACTACGGCTACTTTCCCAAGTCCATAGGGTACTGTATACACCAAGTACAGTGAATCTTAATCATTTGTTACATGAAGGCAAGATGATCAGTCTTATGCTTACTACGCTTTACTACCTACCAAAATAAATTTGCTTAAACTATTTGAAACTATGACTAGCTTATGTTAATTAAAGGTTTATTTAAAACACTTTTCCCCATTTTGGCTTTTGCTAATGCAGTTTTCATGTCATTAGACTTTTTTGAAAAGATTCTTCCGAGTGGAATGATTTCGGATTGCTGCAGTCGTCTTCTGAACTTCTGATAGAACTCGAGAACAGTAGGGTTGGCCCAAACTTGCTTGGAATCAAAATCTAATACTCTTAAACATTGAAGGCTTTGAGCTCGACTCAAAGCAACATAGGCTTGGCCAGCTTCAAAAATCTTGGAGAGAGACATTTCCACACAATCGAGAGTGAGGCCTTGTGACTTATGTATGGAAAAGGCCCAGGCGAGGTTGAGGGGGATTTGTCTTCTTGCGAGTAGGGCCCCTCCTGATGTTTTTACAACCCACCGTTCTGTCCTCGCGGTATACTCCTTTTGATTTTTAAAACGGACAACAGGAAAGCCTTCTTCAAACCTAACCACAACTCCACGAGAGCGCCATTTACGAGTCCACCGGTAATGCTAACGTTTTTTAACAGCATGACCTGAGCACCTTCCTTTAGGACCAGCTTAGAAGGAGCGACAGTCTGTGCATCCAACTGACCCGATGAATAAGGAGAACAATCCTGAGCGTTGAATACTTTCTCTTGACCTTGAAGTTGCTTTAATTTAGATTCGTTAATCAGTTTAGAGTCGTTGGTGTGAGAGCAGAGACGTGTTGCCAAGATTCCATCTCCTTCTATGTTCTGTTTGGCGGTAGCTAGAAGTCTTTCTGTTATCTCGTCCGTCACTCTTCCTATTCTAATACTGTTCAAGATGGACACGAATTGAGAATCTTTTTGTCTGTGTACTGTCTGTAATTCGAAGGATAGGTCCATGCACTTTTCCCAAGCTGGGGATTGAAAACAAAACCTCATTTGTTCTTTTCCTTTACTGTTAATAACTGGAGGAAGTTGGAGAAAATCTCCACACAGAATCAATTGAATGCCACCAAATGGCTTATCATTTTTACGAATATGACGAGCAACTTCTTCAATTTTCTGTAAATAAAAACAAAATATTACAAAACGTAATATTACGGTGTAAGATATTATTCTGCTGATGTACGCAGCACTACCACTGGTTCATAGTTAGACTTAATTATATATCGTGTTTCACAATGACACCGCGAAACTCTGGAGGGTGACTATTCATGGTATTCTGAGAAAAAAGTCCTATTAAAGTTTTTCAAACAATGCAATTCTAATATCTTAAAAATCAAAAAAAGTATTGATAAAAAGTGTTAGCGTGTAATGCTGGGTGGGTACAGTGACCGGAGCGGGCCCCCCTGCCCCATATATAAATAAGACAATATTGCATGCGTATTATACCAACTTTAGTATTGTATATGAATTTTTCATCAAGTGTGTAAATACTATAAGAAGTTAAATAAAAAGACATGCTTACCTGAAAGTACTTTCCATCAACCATCGATATCTCGTCGATTATTAAGTGCCGGCACCTACGCCACTTTTGTGCCACAGCTGGTTTGGAAGCGAGTTGGAAACATCGATCTAATGACCCCTCTCCATCGCCAATGCCCGCAAAGTTGTGGAGTGTGGTACCACCTAAAGAAAACACTAGTTAACACTTTGCACAGAGATACTTGACATTGGAAAAGTTACTAGAAATAGGCATTTTAGTGATTTAATAGGAGACTGAATCTTATTATACCTATGTGGCAAGCTGCAACTCCTGTAGAAGCTGTCGGTATGGTGACATCAGGGGGTAGAGCTGCTATGATCTTTCTCAGTAGAAAACTTTTTCCCGTTCCAGCAGAACCGGTAAAAAATACATTTTTACCACCAATACACGCTTCTAGAACTTTCTTCTGTTCGTCGTTTAAAGTAGCTTCCCCAGACAAAGGAGATGGAGAGTACAGCTTCTTAGCTGCAGGGACTTTACCTTCCACAGCTAATAGTTTCCGTTTCTTAGTGGGCGGGGAAGGGGTGGTCGTAGATGACTTAGAAATTTTATTTTTGGCATTTTGAATATCCGCGACAGTAACAGGACTAATATCTTCGAATGACTTTGGTTTGCTTGATAGTAATTGTGCGCGAACATTACTGGCTTTGTTTGGTGGAGTCGATTTCACTTCTTTATCACCAGTCATCTTAACAAAAATAGTTCTTAGAAATGTGACTAAGTTCGCCGGGGGCGCATTTGATAAGAAAACTGTGCATTTTAGTTCTTGGAATTTTATACTAGCTTTTCCTTCGGCCATAAACTTTTTATGTACGCTTATTCCTTTTAGTTGAAGTTTTATAGTTGCGGACTTTTCGTTCGATATTTCCACAAAGATCTCTCGGAACTCATTTCTAATTAGCCTTAAAGTGGCTAACTTATGGGTTACTTTTCTAACAATTGATCCTTGAGAAGAAAGCCATTCAACGCTTACCGCACAAGACAATAAGATATTATCACTTCTTCCATGATGTACTGCTATGAAGTTATAACTTATAACTCACAAAATACAAATCATGATCAAGATAATGTATATAAGGGGAAAACGAGATAATAATAATGTATTTATATGAGAATTTGATTACAAATAAGTATTTAACCTTAAAAACAAATTCCGCAATTGTCAAATGCGATGGCAGATAATCTGTGGCAGATGGCATAACCGGCATAACTATAGACAACAATGTATCAATTAGTAGGGTTACTTATTTCCATAGACAGTAAAATATTTTATAAATAGGTACAATATTTATTTTACTATAATAATGGATATGTTCAATTTTATATTGCGTACTTGACCTGTTTATTGTTTAAAAGTGAAGTCATTCAAATACTGTGGTGTGGGTAAAACACTTTATTACTCTGATAGTCTAGTCTGTTCCTAAAGGCACCCTAAAGGCTGCTAAAATTTAGGAACACCCCTACACCTCTATAAATACTCTCAAACCGCTCCCACACCAGCCCCCACCCTACAAATGCACTCGATGGGTAAACGAAATCTGCGCACGCAATGAACGATCATGGTCCATAAAATATAATTTCGAAAAAAATTAGAATGCATTTTTTATTATCAACTTTATGGATGTAAATAATTTTTAATAAAACTAGCACGATTCCTAAATTTAGACATTTTTTTTATTTAACAAATTGAATTTGTATTGAGTCGAAAGGTGGGCCCGTAAGTAGAATTGCAGTCTTTGAGTTTAGAGATCACCGGTTTGAATTCCCAGTCTGACATGATTTGATTCCTATTCTCGAGCACAAACAACTGCTTAAGTTTCATTGAAAAGAGTATTATTTTGTTAATTGATTCGGCATTCACTTTGTAACACTTCATAATGAATTACGATTAAATAAAACGATGTTAATTTGTGTTACTATTGGTTTATAAAAATATAATTTACCTACACTACCTGGTTTCGGGAGTAAAGTTCTCCCATTGACTGGTGAAAAGACACTAAATTAGAATACAAATTTCTTCCCTAGTCCTTAACCCCTCTCTAGACCCTTCTGCCCTAACCTTTCAGTACACAACTTGTTTAGTAGCACAGATACCTGTTTTTTTTTTTTTTTTTAATTAATGGGAGCTATATATTTATTTACCTATTTTTTACTTTGCGTAAGATGTACAAGGTTTATATTTCAGTAAGTGGATTTTCTTTCATTGACTATCTGCATTAATATAAAGTGTTAGCTTCAGGTAGAGATACATACATATCTGATGTAGACCAAGGGGAACTTCTCCGCATCTGGCTGCAATGATGAAAAACCACTGAAAACTCATCATGGAGAAGGCGATTATTGATGGCCATCAACAGATCAACTTGAAGAGTATTCTACATTTCGTGCCTATTTTTGTTTATTTTATTAATTTCCTATGTCTTATCACGGGTTGGATGTCCTGTAGATCTTCACCTTGACTAGTTGAAAGTAGTAGTAGTAAGTAGTTGAAAGTAATAAATGCATAGGACACTGCATTGGTACACCATTTAGAGAGTTTACTAAAGAAAAATTGACTGAAAATAAAAAAAGGCTGTTTTGAATTATATATTTTTTATTGGTTGCTTTATGTACAGTGTTTGCTAATAGCAAAATAGTTATTTTGACAATGGTCGAGATTACAAAAAAACGCTAAATCAATTGTTATGTTTATGTACAATGTTTCAGCCAAACAGCAAAAATACAGTTGGAAAAACAATGGAACATTTCCTATTTCTAACTGTTAAATAAATTCCCTATAAAAACCGAAATAAGAAACTAGTGCAACTCAGGATAAATGTAATGGATTTTAAAATCATTGCAAATTATGCTTTTGAGCTGATATACTATAATGATTTTTATAGCTAAAGTTAATGTCTATGTAATATTTGGAATAAATACAATCGCCAATAGAAATGATTTAAAGAAAAGTAAACTTATTATCTTTATTACAATTCCTATAAAACTTCAAGGGTAAGGATTATGTATAGGTACAAATTTAATAAAAGGAACAGAAAAAAATATTTGAACTACTTATAACAAATTATGAGTAAAATAAGACCAACAAGCAATAATTTCTATACCAAAGAAATACCTGTTTTGATCCATACCTCACCCGTGGAACTAAGATGTAATTCCAACGATTCAAACTACTTTTCAGTTCTATTACATTCTTAATACCTACTTAAAATTACTAGCAACTTACACTTTCAACATACTTCCTAAACAAAATACTTCTTTCTGAGAATTAACACTTTCCAGACAGGGTGTGTTTATATATTCATGTAACCTGCACATACATTATTATGTTACTACATATTGCAATACAAATTTAACAATGTGTAACATAATTAAAAATAACTATGTATTTTGATGATACCACTGATATTTGGTTTGCAGATTGTTGTGTGCTTTTAGGAAAGTATCGATGATATGAACTATCGAGGAACTTACGAATCAATCTATACTCAAATGTGAGTATGTGTAATAATTAACAGGTTTCCAAAGAGAAAATACAATAATATATCTTAATTTAAAACCATAGTTTTAACAGCAGCGGTATCAACAACTATTAAAAATAAAATTGTTTTTACAACAAAACATTTTTATCACACAAAAATAAATAATAACATTAAAAATCTAATAAAAATCAAGAAGAACTATCCTGAATTTGGTCCAGTGAGAGGCAAGGCATTTATTTCATTATTTAATCTAATTTGTTCATTCACAACCTTCCAAGCATCATCTTTTTCTTTTTTAGATAAAGGACGTTTCTTTTGCTTAGCTAATATGATCTTCTTATATGTTTCTGAACACTCTGCGTCAACTTGGTCCAACTGCTTCTTGAGGTTTATTCTAACCATTTCCTGTTTGCACAGAGAAATAAGATTACGTAAATTGCGACAATTTTCTTTTCGCACAACACCCAACTCTGCCTGACACTTCTTGATTTCAGCTAGAATCTCATCATCCACCGGATTGGTTAAGGGAGGCAAATCTTCCGGATCCAAAATTCCTTGTTCTATTAACTCTTTTCGCAAACACCTTTCCAGACTGAGGGAGTTGCGAATACCGTTGGACGTTTTGGAATTTGTCTGCTTCACTTTGGTATCGGGGACATCAAAAGGGACGGGATTGTCATCCATCAGAGCGGACACAAGTCGCTGAGTCAGCGGGTCCCGGATCATACCGTCCATGGACTTCTCAGCCTTCTTGCGCATGGAGGAAGCCTCCGAGGAGATGCCGCTGCTCTTGTACTTGTACGGGTTGGAGGCGAGCTGCTCATCAGAGGCGTGCTCGTCGGCCCACACTTCCGAGTAGTGCTTGCCTAGCGGGGGGATGGGAGGAGGGGACATGTTGCTGCTGGTGGCCAGGAGCGACTCTAGGAACTTTACATCGTCCAGCGTAATGGGACCGCAATACGGTTCCACCGAAGTCCAGAACTTGTAAGGAGTATTGTTTTTCGGCAAGGAAGCGAACGATGGCATTTCCAGTTTGATGGTATTGTCAGAAACTAAAATGTTGTCATGAGAAAATGATCCTTGAGTTGTGACTGGATTAATGACAGGAGTAAAAGTTTTGAATTTAGGAATTTTTGGTTGGGAGCCCGCAGTTTTGATATACTCTTTTGGCTTTAGAGGTTTTTCTTCTAGGTATTTTCTCTTCCAGGGTATTGAAGTTGTTTTCCAGCAGCTTTACCTTTTTTCTCCCGTTTAGATTCGTTAACATGAATACTTTCTATTTCACTCTGTATCATTCGTGTCCTCAGAGCGGCGGTACACAGGAGGTTTTCTAATTCCGCTTGAAGAGCATCCAGTTCATCCATCCCGATTCCCTCTTCCGCGGGACGAGCAGCTACAGCAGAGAAGCGCGGCAGTATAACTGCATTTTCTTCAGTCCTAATATATGGGATGGTAGGTGTATCCTTCACTTTCATCTGAACAGGCTTAGTGTAGGCGGATAACCCCGGGCTAGAAGGTTTCCCTTTTGGACTAGTCGAAAAGTATATTCGGCATACCTACTTAGTATTCAGTTAAAAGCATTTTTTCAATCCCTTAGGATTTTTTATACAAATAAACAAAATAAAATTTTATTATTATTATGTGTTTAAAAACAGCTTCAAAAACTGATAAATGATAAATATTTTGAAGTCAGAATATTAAAATAATCAGAAAAATTAATATCTAACAATAACGATCTTCAAACTAACAATATTTTTTATTATTGTGAATTACACAGGCGCCAAACTAACAAAATTCGCGCACTCTATTTGACGTTTGGTTGGCTGCTAAAGGTCACACATAAAACAATGACACATCATTCAAAAAAATTAAACTTTTTGTAAAATTATCTATTTAAAACATTACACAAAAACTTTTTATACCTTAAAAACAACAAAATTCACATATAACAATGTTTGACTAAGTATAAATCGTTGTTGAGTTTTCTTGTTGACGTATTAAAATTGTCCGTCGGCCATTATTTTTATAATAAAAAATTGCAGAGACTATGGCCGAAAACACTTCGGAGCTACCATAGACAATTAATACAAAACTTTTCGTTCCACGCAGGTACCTACCTCCTACTTTTAGTGAAAATATTTTTTGTTCTATCCTTTTACGTATACTTGTGGACATCATCATCATCATCATGCCATATCCGCTCCCTATGTGGAGCATATGGAATCCACAAACTGCCTCCAGGCCAAGCGATCGGCTGCCAGCTCCCGTGCATCCTCCCAAGTCAAGTCCACGGACATAATAATCATATTATAGTAAATAATACTATTATTTGTAGTAATATTGCTCTGTATATTTACAGGGTAAATAAATAAATAGAATCTCCTTGCATTGTAACATTTCACAGCAAAAAAAAATATGAAGGATATTTTTTTTTTAGTTTAATAGTTTTTTTCTATGCGTGTAGAGGCAACAGAACAAAGGGATTCATAAAAAGTCTAATAATTATAATTAGTTTTATAGACCGCTTTGTTAGAGTTAGTTAGAGTTAGTTTGTTAGTTGTAAGTTTGTTAGAGTTAGAGTTATTAATTAGTTTCATCGCTGTTCTAGTTTTTTTCCCGCTGAAACCACATTTTTTATAAACAACAGAATCTACTACTACTACTTTTCCCTTATCCGCACCCACTTGAGCATAGTGCATTGCATCATTGGCACACCAAGTGCTACAGTTTATCTTGATCATTTTATTACATGAAGGTAGGATAATTCAGAACCAGTCCAAGGTATCACACATGAAATTAAAATTTTAAAATCACACGTAAATAAATATTAATTTCATGTTGATCCCCATCGAACCCGCGACCTCATGCACGGTAGCCAAATGGGCTATCACTATGCTACGAGGCGGCGTAATACCAAACAGAATAATAAACACAATATACATAAACACAATTTTTTTTGAAAATATTTAAGTATTTGACTTCTTTCTCTTGAAAAAAATTGTCTTTTCTCATATTAAGGGTATTAGGGTAAGTCAGGTTTTTTAACATAATAATTCTTCAATAAATAACATTTTTGATTTAATATTATTAATAATTCAATTACTATTACCTACAACTTTCTTGTTAATGACAAACCTTTAAAAACACGAATAATTCTTCGTCAAAAAATGGACGGTCAGATATTTTTTTCAAAATCTGTAGATGCTCATAGCTCTGTGTGCATAACCTTAAAAAATCTAGATTTATAAATCATTATCATCATACCATAAAAATATTCGTTCCTTATGTGTAGCATACGGATTCCACAGATCCCCTGTACGTGCGCACACACTGCAGTGTTCATCCGTGTCAATACCAATAAATTACGCCAAATATTTTAATATCACCAAAATAAAAAAATAGAATGTATGATTATTTCTTAATATTTATTTCTGAACATCACTTAAAAAGAGGATTTTTGTATGTAGCGACGCCAACAACGGTTATTTCTGTGAAAATGCGCCCGGCGCCCCGGCGCGGCTTTACTTTTACTTTTTGAATGTTGGTGACTCAATTTTCAGTTTAACCAACATTACATTTGTGTCCGCTAAAATTTATGTTTTCTACTGGTTCCGGTTCTAACTTCATTCGTGTCGCGAGTTTCTGTTTGCCGTGAAGTTGTGAAGTTATTTCGGAAAACTGTGTTTTATGAGAAATTAGGCACAGGTCGGGCTGCAAATTTGAGCTGTCGTCGGACGAGCAGATAGTTTTTTTTATATTGCTGCCGATTCTGGATTGATTTTGAAATATCAAACATCCTAATTCTAAATGTGTACGTGAGATCTGCTGCCATTTCATTAATAAAATGGCGTAATTTGTATTCTCTATGTATACTTCAATGAACGTTTGACTGTCCTCTTTGTTATTATCATTTAAAAAGTTTGAATTTTCACCTGTTGAGTTGGTCTGAAGACAATTAATAATAATATAAGTTGACCGAAATGTAAAATACTTATTAAACACTAACAAGCTGGGTCTGTCCCATTAATTCTAGCAAGAAGATAATTAAAATGTCAATAAATAAGTTATCTAGTTTTAAAAAAATAATTACTAAATAACTTATTTCATTTTCATTTCTTATTTTATAAATTATTTAGGACATACTTTAAGGAATCCTACTCTTACTAGTAAAATTAATTGGTTACATCATAGGGGCTGTTAATTAATTATGTAAACAATATTCAGGCAACTTTTTTACTTCCTGACTCCATCCCTGAAAATAAAGTGTTTTTCAAGACATAAGAAAATCACCACCATGGCATAAAATAAAATGATGAAACAAAATTGCTAATATTGATATTATTTCATATAGGGCAGCAAAATAATTGTTCCAACCCTTGACAATTGATAGTTAAATCATAATTAACATTAATTTGTTTGTAAACAAGTTTTTTTAAATAATTCCCCCATGATATACCTAATGGCTAAGATGCTGATATGCACCACAGAGGTTCCGGGTTTGATTCCTGGTTAGATTGCAAAAGGGATGTTTTCCTCAAGCTTGAGTATTCTGTTGATATTCTTCCCCTCTGTAATTAAACCTGAAATTCCTACAAATTAAATATATTGTCTAGTGTACCTCCTTCACACATGGAGATCAATTTTCTACTGGTAGCCGTGTTGATTACAGTGGGGATTTATAACTTTACTGGAAAAGCAGATATAAGTTCAATGTTCAGTGATGGAGAAACATACACCAACATACTAGGCACGTCACGAGAATATGGAAATTTGTCAGGATTTACAGAGTTTACGACCTGTTATGGCTATGTTAAGCCATTAAGAAAACAGCCATGTATTCTTCATGTCTGTTGAAATATCACTTTATAGAGAATAATCGTTGCCAGATAAAATCTAATATTTGTGATACTGAAAATATTTCCTTATTTTCTTCCATCTTGTTTTAGCTGCAAATCTGGAATCCTTACCCGAAGATGAAATGGAAAGTAACACAGACACACAAGAACAAAACCCTGAAGATGGGACAATTTTAATGACTGGATCAGTAAAAGAGGAAATGAACATGGATGTAGAAATTAGGCTTCTGGAAGTTGATGGTTCGATTTTAAAAATATATTATATTTCAAGGCTTTTTGCATGAATCTGTTTAACAATTTAACGAGTTCTGTTAGTATCAAAGGAGGCTTCATGTAAGGCTCTTGGCCTCCCCCAAAATAAAAAAAATCAATTTAAAATTTTCAAAAGTTCTGCTTTTGTCATGTAATTTTCAATTTCTAACTTCCCTAAAATGTTTTTCCCCCCTATGATTATTTTTTCCTCTGATTATAGCATAAACCCAAACTTTTTTTTCTAGATTCAGATAAAAAGCTGGAGTGTCCGGAGGATGACGAACCAGAAAGAATTGCAGAAGTATTAGAAGAGAATGCTGCGGATGAGTCTCCATTAAAAGAGGAATGTTATTCGGATGAACCTATGAACATAGAAGTCAGACTTCTGGATGAGAATGACGATGGTTCGGTTCTCATCTTGTCTAATATAGATCCGGAACAAATACTATGCAAAGAAGATGACTCACAGCCTGAAGAAAGGATTGAGTTTGAGGAAGGTAATTTGGTTTCATATAATGCCACTATCTAAATTTAAGATAAAAACAAACAAATATCAATTTGTCTAAAGCCACCAAAAATAATTTTAAAAACAAAGCCAATCACTTTATTGTTAAAACATATATTTAAAAAGGTTTCAGTGTGCTATTATCAATAGTATGCGCTGTACTTAAGTATTCTCTAGAAACACTTGAGCTAATGATAAGTTTTTGATTTTCAGCCGTTGAATAGCTGTAACAGCTGTGGAATCAGTTTTACTTCCGTTGTCGATCACATACAGAACTTTCACAGTGACCAGGAAGTAGTTGTAGAGGTAATGTATTCCCAAATACTTGCAGGAATACCTATATAAATGTTATTACACGCACCAAACCTACGTCGGTGGGGATTCAGGCTTTGCATTTATTCAAAGACTAGCTACAGTTATTCAAAATTTACAACCTAATTTAATGTGTCACTCAACCATTTTGATAATATAGGTTACCTAGTATTCAAATTTTTAGTCTCTATTCGTATATCAGCACTACGATCACCGACATATAATGGTAATCTGTAAAATTACCATCGTATACGTGTCACAACTGTAGATACGTTGGTGATCACAGCGTTTGTTATTATAATTGTGCCAGAAAGCAGAAAGCAGTATTATAGAAGACATAACTTTCCTTCAAGTTCTGGGTCCTGAGGATGGAGAAGAGACTGATGATGCAGAAGAGGAAATGGTTCCAGCCACCAAGAGGGTCTTACTGGAGAATGGGGAAATCGTAACTGGAAGACGAGGTTGAAGCCCAGGGTAAATTTAGGCCTTTTTCATGAATTCAATAAATCAACACATTTCAGTAATATTTTGCGTTCGCTGTAACATAACAATAAATATATGTAGGTGAGCGATTTCGAGCTCCGCAACTCCTAAACACTTTGCACGAAGAGCAGTGTGTGGATCGAGATGGGCGCCTGTACACACGCAAGGTGGTGCAAATTGAGAGATTCGGGACCAGGCTGCCACTGAGAAGGTGGAGACAGTTATGGGTAGACGAATCTAAAGGTAAATTTGTAATTTTACTCTTAAAAATCTCCATGTTGCCTGTCTGTAGGTAATACTTATTCCATTCCATAGAGCTCTGCATAGGTCATGAAATGAAAACACGAAAGAAAGATGAGTAATTCAAAAGATTTTCTGTTTTTTAGGGGAAGAAGAGGACAAAGAAAAAAAAGGAGCAGTTTCAAGAATTTACTACTGCTCTCGGTGCTTTACACATTATGCGAGTCTAAGCAAATTTGAAAATCACACTTGTAAGCCCGCACAAGGTAAAATGTTTTTAATATTATCAGCTTGATTAATAAATATGTTACTTTTACGATATACCATAAACTACTACTACTTTACCCTTACCCGGACCCAATGGTGCATAGGGCACTGCATCGGCACAACAAGTGCATTGTGTCTTGATCATTTTATTACCTGAAGCCAAGATGATCAGCCCTATGCTTCAGTAATACTACCTGTCCAAGGTATCTATCACACATGAAATATTAATATGAAAATCACATTAAATAAATACCGAACCCGCAACCTCATGCCGGGCAGCCAAACGCCGCTACACTATGCTACGAGGCGGGCCATAAAAATGGCATTATAATGCCTACGATACTGGGCTCACAACACGGAGTTTCCTGGTTCGATTCCCGGTGAGATCATATAAATCATAAGGGATTTTTCTCAAGCCTGGGTGTTCTGTGATTGAACACAATACACAATACTTTTTTGTACACTAAATACTAATTAGAAATTTTATTTATGAATTCAAGAAGGGGAAGAAGACAAAGAATCTAAAAGTAAAGTTTCAAGAGTTTACAACTGTTCGCGGTGTTTTAAGCAATATGAAAATTTAAGCAAGTTTGAAAATCGCGCCTGCATACCTGTGCCCAAAGTAGGGTATTTTAAACATTATTTCAAAGACATTTATAATAGGTATTGTGATATGTTATATATGAACAAATAATCATAAATAAAAAAGAAAAATGGCATAGTATTTAAAACGTTTTATAAATGATTCTTAGCATTCTTAGTTCATTATTCAATAAACATGTAGTGAAAATATCAATATTATTTTTTAAGAGGGTGCACTGTCACATGACCCCGGCCGTTTCTCCACACAATCGTAGTCCTTGATTTTCTCCCTGGCATGTAGCACAAGAACTAAAGCAATGATTTTTGCCACACTTTTTCGATATTAACAAGAGGGAATTTTGCAATGTCTTTTATTGGATTATTTTATATTTTATATTATGTTTGGTAAAGAAAAAAGTAACTCACTTTCTGGGTATAGTATTTGTGACTTAGATTCTATATCCAGACAAAGATTGTACTTATTCAAGGACTTTAATGTTAAATTTATAGCGCAGTTTAAATACAGCATACATTAATGTATTTTTTATTTCTAGGAAATTATAAATGAGAGCATTGCTATGTGAGCTACAATAATTCCAATCATATTAAGCGCTCATATGAAAGAACACAAAACATTAAAAAAGAATGATAAGTGGGTCTCTGTTAAAGCAACAGGTAATATTTTTATACATTGTAATTATTTTGTTATGTAAAAAAAATTAAAAGTAGGCTGACTACAAACTCAGGTACAGGTGTGAGTTGCATTATTATTTGCCTTGCTTACAATGTACAAAGCTTAACTGTTCTGTTCTGTCCGATCTATACGATTTCTACACATAAATCTGAGAGATAAGTGTGAATATATTATTTAATCTCCCAAACAGCCTCGGTGGGCCCGTACCGCTGCGGTGAGTGCGACACCATCTTCCCATCCAACAAGTCGCTCCTGCTGCACGGGCGCATGCACGAGCCCGTGAAGCAGCGCCCCGTGGAGGGGCCCGTGGAGTACACCCCGTCCGCGGCCACGCCAGGGGTGGCACCCCCGGGCGAGCGCTTCCACTGCACGCTGTGCGACAAGTGGATCCACGTCGGCTACCGCAAGAACACGAGTCTGTTCACACGGGACAGGTAAGATAATTTAACATTAGTTCGATTGTACCTCTAATCGGCTGCATCGCTGCCTGCGGGCTATAGTTTGGCTATCGCTAGTTTAGAATACTATGCTCTCAGTGTAATCTTTACTTAATTTTTGTGTGAAAGCACCGAATAAAATTATTGTTCCGCTCCAGTTCACCAATGAAAATTGTATCTTTTTAGTTCATTAAATAGTTCTTATGATTAAATAAAATACTAACGGGATTTCAGGTTGAATTTAAACTGTGATATTTGCAACAGGAAATTCTTTACAAAGGAGAACTTGGATATGCATATGAAACTGTTCATGCTGTAGACAAGGTATGTAAAAAAGCTGGAAAAGTTTAATAACTTAGTAGATGATGGAATATTGTACGGGTTATTGGTAAAAATTGTATTTAGATTTACAGAAATTTTTTGTTATTTATATGTTGATAAATGTATTTTTTCCAGGTACAAAATGTAAAAAGTAATAAGCTTTTACCATATGAATGCAACTATTGTAGTAGACAATTTGCAAGACCACACGAGAAAGTTAAACACGAGAGAATTCATACAGGTACTTATCGCCTAATTTGTTAAAATAAAACTTTTTTTCTGTTAGGATTAGCTTTTATACTAAAATCGGTGTTTTGTCATGATTTCTAGGAGAGAAGCCTCATAGCTGCGATATTTGTGGAAAATCATTTAGAGATTCATATTGTCTCACATTGCCACATTGCGTACGCACACGGGAGCACGTCCATACATCTGTGGGCTGTGGTTTGTGGTAAAAGTACATGATATAAATTATTTTATATTTTGAAATACCATAGTAGCTCTAAACTCTAGAAGTTGGCTAAAGTTGGGTAGTGTAGTAGATAACTTAGTACATATTGTCACATTAATACTACAACTAGGTAACTCTGATTTTGACATGGTTGGGAAATCGAATATCAATTTTGTAATTGTTTACATAGATCCATACGTATAGAGTAAAAAGGTTAGCAGTGGGCGGTTGCGATAAGAATAGTTCCACCACATTATTTGAGTAGGTAATTAAAGAACAGAAGTATTTAAAACCGGATTCACCTCGCTGTAGTATTAAGGTGGGGATATGACGCTACTCATCTTCTAAACACTTTAGTAGGGAACTTCGGGAGAGTGCAGAGCTATCACGAGGGTTTAAGGTTTAATAGTTTTGTTGCTAGCAAAATAAATTATTTATCAATATGATTTATTATAAATGAGTAACTTTTTATGATTGTACTGTACAGGTTTAAGGCACATAGTGTTTACAATCACCATGTGCTCACTCACTCCAATGTTAGAGCCTACAAGTGCACGTTCTGTCCAAAGGCCTTTAGACTTCACAGTTCAGCTGCGGGACATAAAAACTCCCACACCAAACCGTTCTCTTGTACAGAGTGTAAATCGGGTAAGTACACAACCATTTTTTAAAATTCAAGTATCAATGTGTTGTACATAACTAGGGTTGTCAATTTTTCAGACTGCTCATTATAACCCTGCATTCATTTACACAAGGCAATCTGTAGGCACAATTATCTTTGGTTTTTAATTTATATGGTAAATACATGAAATCTTGATTTTTCCAAGTTAACTAATGAATATTAAATAATCTTGAGGAAAAACATACGGTTTCATAATATATATTATGTTAACACTATGAATTGGCGATTAAAGATTATGGCCTTATACAGGATGTAACAAAACTCGATGGACAAGCGGAAAACTGGTGAATCTACATCTGTTTAAGGAGACGATTGTGTAAATATGACTTTAATCTGAGCTTGAAAATTTTTTTTTTTTTCTTCTCACAAAAGTTTTATATAGTATGGCAGATTATAAGCAAAATTGCTCAAATTCTTATTAACACTCGTTTTTTAATTTTGTTTTCTTTATGGATAGTATTTAATTTGACTAAAATACAGTGATATTTGATAACAATTTGCAAAAAAAAAATCGAAACTTCATACACAATTATTCTCGAAATACTATGGTCAAATCAAAAAATTTTATTCTATAAAATCGACTCCAAATATGATGTAGATTCCACTGGTTTTCCGCTTGTACATCGAGTTTTGTTACACTGTGTATAAACAAGCCTTTTGGAAATCTATCTAAAAGGTGCCATGTAGTGAACTTGTATAAAATGATGTTTATCAAATTAAGAAAATAGAAACCGCTTAAGGGATTGTTACAGCACCCTGGACTCTCGCAAAAACTGAAAACGTATAAAAATTTTAGAAAAAAAAGAATGAAACCGCTCTATACAGGACGGTATATGCATAAATATTTTATGTGTTTTTTGTAGGAATGACAGCTGTTTGAAACGATAAATCCATTTTTTTCTAAATTTTGAGTTAAAATTTTAAAACATACGAACATGGGACCCAAATAAAATCCTATCCTTCGCCTTTGGAAACAATATGATGTTGTAAATTTTAATAAAACCACACCACAGTTGGTTGTGTAGACAGATCTCTTAGATATCTTGTTCTCCGCCCATTTGAAAAAAGTAGTTTGTGATACTAAACGCAGAAGGAGGCATTTAGCATCTAGCCCTCTGTCGCGCACACGTCGGCTAATTGCCATGACTTGCTAAAAAACTAATTATGAATTAAAAAATGGTGTTACGGCGGAAGATAAAATACCCTTTAAAAGTTATAACAATTTAAAAAAAATAATAATTCGAAAAGACGACTCAGAGGCATTACTGTAACCCCTTAAATCATTATCCTACTTTTCATACTTGAAAAATGTTTTTTTGCCCTGCATCGTGGTATCTTCAAACCTTGTATATTTTATTTCAGACCTTTGCATCATTGTATGCCCACAAAACAGTTATACGATTACACATGGAGCCAAGTGAGGATAAGAGACAAAATAATGGTGAAAGTACATGCTGGTTTTAGTACTGTGGAAAATCAAGCTTACGAAGTTTGCCAGATCTCCACAAAATCCCTCAGAGATAATGACATATGACATCAATCAATCAGCTAAAACCATGGCAGCAATATAATGGGTAAAATGAAACCAACACACCACATAATTATACGTTGAAACATTTTACCTGGAACTCATTATAAAAATGGAAATAGACTTAATAATTTTGGTCTCCAGATTATACTACTACTACTACTTTCTCTTGCATTTTCGATCTACTACCCTGTTCAGAAAATGGCGCTGATACAACCAGGGTATACCTGAGGAACTCTGCATCGGTCGCGTGGCACACCAAGTGTAGAGTCCCCTGTATCTTGATCAGGTTTGGACTGCGAGGATCATTTAAATTTTATAATGGGGCACTATACAGACGCGAGTATTTGTCATTTTTATTTGCCGGACAGTACACTAAATAATTTATTTTTTTTCTTTCAGGAGAAACGATACTTTTATCATTTAAAACTAAGACAAGGGACCCAGCAACACTTTCCATATAAACTGGAGAAAAAATGATGATGGAATTTTTGGTAATATAAGTAGTTTTATTTTCTACTTTAACATGATTCTATGTTTTCAGTTTTACGATTAAAAAACTATAAACAATTTAAAAAAAAATAAGTATTTCAATGTCTTTTGTTTTTTTGCCAGTGGGGTATTTGGTTGTTATGTATAACGGTAAAGTAAGAGACAAAATTATTGAATTATGTAAAGTTATGATCAAATGTTAAGGCCTTAACGACAAATTAATTTCCATATAATTATTAACTCAGCTTAAACACCCATGGTTATAGAGCTATATTTTGTAATTTCACTATAATCATTTTTATGAACAGTCTACATAAAAAATATAAGCTGCTTGAATTAGTATTTATTTAGAGGTTGCCGTAATTATTATTTTTGCTTGTTTTCTCTGATTTTATTTGTTTGTAGTACCCTCACTTCTTACAACCAACTAAACGGTTCTCCTATTCCACTAAGTAAGCGACAAACTTGAGTGAGACACCAAATTATCAGTCAACCATTTTGTTGTGTATGTGCTCTGGTTTCAGAGTGGCAATGATTATTGTACAATAATTTTAAAAACGTCTTTATTTACTTCCAACATAAATATTTAAGCCCACTTTATATGGCGCAGTTTACTACACAGTTTTCTGTGCAGTCTGAAAACGGTCCCGTATAAAGCTAAAACTGCATGAAAAACTGTGTGCTAGTGTCAGATTTAAGCTGACATGACAGTCAATGTTTTTTATGTAAACGTTTAAGTAGACATTGGTTTATTGTATGCTTTTAAATACGTAAAAAACCAATAACATATTTACAATATTAGCTAAATATACAATTTCCTGAGAGCAAACATACGATAATAACTTACAATCGCGTTTCAAAAAATACACATATTTAGCGTGTCTTTTGACAGAAGTTTGACAGACTGCACAGTTTTCTGAACAAGAAACTGTGTAGTTTTCTGAACAAGAAACTGTCTCATATAAAGCGGGCATTAGTATAAATATTTGCTTACCCTTATTTATTTAGTATAAAAACTGCCATATTTTATAATTTGAGGTTAGATATAAGATATAATATTATGTAAATACAGCACTATTGTAAATAAAATCATCTACACAATATATTGTGAGAATTATGAATGTTTTGGTTCAATATTTTATTGCAAGTTAGTAATTTTTTATACTTATGTTAATTCCTTTGATTTCTGACCGAAATATAAAGCGGATCAACTTAAACATTCAAAATAAATCTCATCATTATTCAGCTACTAAGTTACCTAATTTATTGTATATTTAGGTTATTTAAAGGCTGCTGTGTTTTTGATAATGTATTGAACAAAATGTTATTTCTTCCTCGCTGTGTCATTGAATACTTTTTTTATTTTCATTACAGTTTGGATGTTATAAGTATGTATGTAAGTATAATCATAACACGGAGAAAAGAAAACAGAATAATTTAGTGATGTATCTATCAAACTTCTAAAATCGAATAAAATAATACTACTAATCGAGTTTTTTTGTTCTTACTCCGCATTCAGAAATATTTACAACACTAACTTTATAATTTTAGTTAATGTACCTATCCCTTTTGTATAAAATTCATAGGTGCATTTCTAATATTATGTGTATCCTTACAAATTATTACTTAAAATAGTTTTAAATATTGTTAGAAAAATAATATCACTGGTCTAGAAGTAAAACAACATACTACACAACAACTTAAAATGAAATTATTTTCAAAAGAAATAATAAATTCATTTTGTACATATTTATTATTCCAAAAAGCAGTGTTTTAGAACTTGTAACTTATGTATGTTGTTGTAATATTTACATATGGTTTTATGGTAAAGGCACTGGTCTTTTACTGCCTTCTTTGGAGTGAACTTTTATTTTCTATTTTGAATTGTTTAATTTTTCTTTCAAATCATCAAAATTTTAATACTACTGAAACGTATTAACAATTTTGGAATCGCATTACAAGTTAAGCTTAAAATGTAAGATTATAGAAACAAAATAATTAAATCTAATATTTATACAGCTTAGCATAATACTATTTTATAAAAAAGTGTGGATAGTGGTATTTATACAATCTGCATTAAAAGGTTATTCTGTGACATTTTTTAAATCACCAAATCGTCCGTGTCAATTTGAGAAATTTTTTTCATTGCAAAAATAAAATATTCCCATATTTTAGTTGGATACAAGTTATGATAAACTTACCCATGGGGCCGTTTATAAATGAATCATGTAAACAATAAAGTTTGGGTTTTAAAGAAGAATTTTGTTTGTAAAATTGTTCTAAAAATTGTTGACAAAGTGGTAAGCTATGCCAATTTTTTTTAGAATAATAGGTTTTTGCTTCATTTTTGTAAATATTTATTTTATGTAGTACCTACATAGAAAGTTATACACTGTTTTTTAAAAATATCTCTTCTTGTATGTATTAGTTTAATAGGATATTGAAATAAACTTTGTAGTATTATAAATTGTAGATATTCCTTATTAAAAAATCTACCAAAGATTATGCAGACTTTAATTTTGTATTACCATGAAACCTATGTTTATTTGAGAAAAAAAAAATTTTGGGTAAAAAAATACTTAGGAAATGAATTATTCTTCTCAGATAAGCTACCTATAGTAATAATTACTTACAAGTTGTAGTAATACGAATGTACATAAAGTAATAAGGGCCCACACTCAGTTTGTTAAACAGATAATAATATATTGATTAGGCTAGGCTTAATTAAATCTATTTCAATGCTTTTTTTCTTGGCGACTCATTATTTTACTGTACAGATACAACATTCAATTGATCTATCATTAATAGAGTCATTAGGTACTATCTATAGCAATCAAAGTTAAAAAGTAAAATCCCAGTCAACAAAATATATTTATTGCAAGAATTTTGCAGTTTTTATATCCAAAAGGTTTCAGTATTCAAAACAAGTTAATCATTCATTTCATAGAGTATCGCGGATATTTATAAGAGCTTTGTCAACATACAAGCATGACCCTTTAATGGAGATACATACGGAGTGATAAAATTCAGTCGCCCATTTGATACACTAACTATAATAGGTTTGATAATATATTTTTCATGTTATATCCAGTGAATACTGGTGTAGTTCCTTTGATGATACTGAAAGCGAGGTCATTTTGCCAAAATACTAATTACTTGAGAGCTTTTGTATTTTTAGTGAAAATTTGTACCTACGTATTATGTAGGTATTTAGATTGTCGGAATATTTAAAAGCTGACCCAAAATTGAGTATTTGAGATAGTTAGTATCTTACCAATAATACATGAATTTTATAAATAATATAATATTGAACAGTGAGCATAGGTAATTTATTAACTTTTCGCAATTACTTTCATTAGCTTCAGTTTTCAATCAAGTCGACATAAAAGTGATTTATGATGGAAATAATACTATTATCACGCCTAATAAATATCTCAACCTGTCACTTCCGCGTATACGCAGGTAATATATTCATTATCTGATTATGAAATATATATATATATACATTATATATAAAAAACCAAAACACTTTCGGCTCTGTAAACATGATAACTTAATACTGGCACTCGACGGAAAGATACAGAACCCAGTGTTGTACAAAACGTACAGCTTGCAGTATTCAAACTAAATATTGATTTTATTGTAAAATAGTTTTCCTAAATCTATTTTCTTAACGTTTCTCTCCATAATGTGTCTGAGTACCTTTTTTCCTGTGAACCATACTGATTGCCCTGTGTCCAATCAAACAAAGTATCTTTATTTTAACACTTTGAAGGAAGCTTTAAGTACCTGGAGCAGGTTTGAAAGTAATTGTTCTGATGATTCATCTATCACTACCATCACTATCAAGGAGCTTGATGCTGGAAATAATCTTCACCAAATACAGTTTAACTTCAGCAGAAGTGATTTTGATGTAAGATTTTGTTTACTTTTTAATTATTTTGGTTGTTCTAAAAAAAGCCAAAATGTTTTGTTGTTTTATCATAGATGAAATTTTTAACTAGCATGAAAATTTTGTGCATTATACGAATTCATTATACACGATGACCAGTTATGATGTCGACACAATATTTTAATGTTTTTTTCATTTAATAAAAATAAAAAAAATGTAATTTTTTAAAGTTTACAAACATTAAAGAAAAGTGACGTCGTTGGCAAAATATTAAATACATCCTAATTTCAAGTTTTAAAAAAATTTCAGTAATAATTATTACTTCACATCTGTTTTAATTTACATTTACTATGCTAGTATAAAAAATATTATTTTAAAAAAAAGTTAAGAATTATGGCCAGCAGATTTACGTAAAAAATAAAAATACCGAGACAAATTTAGGAATGGACACATGCTATTATCATACAAACGCGAAATTCCGTTTCTGTAAATCGATATAAAAAAGAAATGCAATCTAATTAAATAAAGTTTTTTTTTCACCAGAAAATAAATGTGTTATTTTATTGTTTTAAGACTGGAAATCTGGGTTTAGAGTTGAAAAAATATTCCGTCAGTTTAAATGCGAGGGACTCAAAATAACAATAATTTGCATATTTTTACGACCAGAGCCATTCTGTGGCATTTGTGTAAGAGGTATATAAAGGGAGTCATCAAAATTCCAAAAATGACTTAAGAATGCAATTTTGCTCTCTAATTAATGTCTTAAAAAACTTAAGTAAAAATAGGGATATTATAAAAGTATTCTTTCATACCGAAATGCCTTTTTTAAAATTGATGAAAATTGCCAAATGTATGGATATTTAGCAAAGTAAGAAACTTAGAATGGCTCTCCTGCACAATTAGATAATAGTGACACAGCATTATCTTAAACTCATAATCCGCACCACTTTCCACTGTGCCACCAATGGTTCTTCAATAGAATAATGTTTTTTTTACCTCTCCATCAGAATGGGACGTCCCCTGACCTGAGCCAGTTCGACTTCCTGGCCGAGATATGGGTCGTACTGCCGGCGTGGGAGGTGGCGCTAAAGAGCGCTGCCGTGGCTCCGGTGGTGGCGGGCGGCGCGCTTGCGAACCTCGTGCTTGTCGTGCTGCTTACGCGAGCACGCCGCCTGCGCACGCCCACGAACCTGCTCGTGGCCAGCATGGCGCTGCGGACCCTCTGCACGCTGCTGCTCAGCCCATGGATGCTGCTCGTTCATCACTTCTACCAGAATTACATGCTCGGGCCCTTCGGGTGCAAGATGGAAGGATTCATCTCAGGTAGAGTAAAAACAATTAACAAGAAACGGTTCAATATTTTGAGTATATCCCAATCCGTATAGGTATGTAACATGTCATAATATGTAGATGAAATACGGGGTTTACCCACGACGGGCTTGCATATAAAATCAAAAGCTCTGGAAAGGAATATTGATATTTAGGCGATTGCAGGTCTTATAAACCCTGTAAAGGCCTAAATATCCACATTCCTTTCCGGGGTACAAATAATCAATACAGCTATATGTATCGCAGCTGTGAAGCGAATATGACGGTAATCGGTAAATTAAAAAATAGCGATTTTACCGATTGCGTCACAAATGCGACACATATCTATAGATATTTCGACGGTCCCAACGTATACTGTCGAATCTGAAAAAATGCGATTTTCGTTTTATTGTTTTAAACTGTCCAATTTACATAATATTTTCAGATGCTCAAAAAAAAATCGATTTAAATTGGACAGTTTAAAACAATAAACGAAAATCGCCTTTTTTCAGATTCGACAGTATACGTTGGGACCGTCGATTTAGATATTTTGGTGATTTGTGCCCAGAGCTTCTTTATCATCTGTTGATTAACTGCACTCTGCACTAAGTATATTACGCCAGTGCCCTATTTACCATTAGGTAGTACCTACTGATTAAGGAATAAAGAAGAGGGAGTATCTCTCTGACTAGGCATCTGGTTTCCGACGTCCCGGACGAACGGCCGCGGTAGGTTGACTATTCTCCGACAGTTTACGCCGCACACGAGTTGGTAGCGGGCTTAAGGTCCTGAAGATAGTCTACTGACTCCACTTCCTCCACCTATAGAGACGATATGACATACAAAGATGCTAAAAGTAAAGTTAACTCGACAACACCCAACAAATGACAGCGAGGCTTAGTGCCACAATACGACTATACTAAATACATACCAACCTAATACTCTACTCTCCCCTTATATCCGCACCCAGTGATGGATGGGGCTCTACATTGGTACACCAAGTGCAGTGAATCTTGATAATTTGTTTCATAAGGAAAGATTATCAGTCTTACGCTACAGCCGCTGTACCTACAAGATATCTCGTATGAAATGTGTTTATATGTGAAAATCACATTCAAATAAATATTTCATATTGACCCCCATCAAGAATATAACCCGCGACTTCATGCATGGAAACCCAACGCGCAACCGCTACATTACGAGGCGGTCATACCTACTCATTGTATCAAATCACGTTTTTTTTATTACAGCGTCACTTCTGATAACCAGCGTGATGAACCTGTGCGTGATCTCGTATGACCGCCTGACCGCTATAGTCCTACCTCAAGAGGCGCGCCTGTCCACGGCAGCGGCGCTGCGCCTGGCCGCCGCATCGTGGATCATAGGAATTGTCTTCGCCATGCCGCTTTGTGTTTGGAGGTACTATATGGTAAGGATCATTATTGATAACCGGCGTGATCGACCCGTGTGTGATCTTGTATGACCGCCTGACAGTTATAGTCCTGCAGCATGCCGCAGGAGACGCGTGTATTTGTTTGGAGGTGCCGGCGTGATGGACCCGTGCGTGATCTCGTTTGACCGCCTGAGCGCATGATCTATTCAGTAAGTTAAAAAAGGTTTATTATTATTATTCTTACGTCTTTTAGGAAGAACATAAAAGAAAGAGTGTGCCAAGTTATTGTAAATATTTTAACTAGAATATTTTTGTCATGTTTTATTTACGTGATTTTGGTAGAACTCAAAGTGTCAACACATTTAGTGTCAATTTACGTCAAGCGTGTCATAAATTGCTGAAATCTATGACACACATAAGATGGATTATGTAGGAATTGGCAGCTGCAGAGGAGCCTGAAGGTGTTAATGACTACCGTATTTTTAACTGGTGTGAAAACAGTTTAATATAATGGTCAACACTTTGGACTGAAAATTAAATTAATGATTAACACAATAGAAAAAAACATCACAATATTTTCATATTATTTAACATGAAAAAAACATGCGGAGAAATGGATTGTTTCACATGTTTACACCATAAATCGGCGGGTACCTCTAAATAAATCATTTCCGGTTCACTAAAATCGAGTTGATTAAATTTTATACTGTTTTTCAATACAAGTAATACAAATATTTTTCATGGTATATATTTCATTAAAACTCGATTTTAGTTTTAACAAAAGTGTTGCAGTTAGGGAGGTATTAATTTTATGAATAGTAGCTATGGGTATATAGAAGTATAATGGTGTTTATTCCATTAAATTGCACGAATTATTGTTCCTTCCTTTCCCATATCCTCACCCAATAAATCCACGAAGATATTGGTTAAAAGCAACAAGCTCGCCCTTGTACACAATAAACGTACACTTATGCTCTGTAATTGTACACGAAGTTTTAAATAAATAAATAATATTGCACTGCATTGGCATAGCTGTGTGAATCATGATCGATTTAATTACTTATTAATACTAACGCCAAATATTTTTTATTATTAACAGGAGAGGCAGTGGAAGAATTTTCTGGAAACGTTTTGCTGGGAGAATGTTAACATACTTCCAATATACTGGCACGTCCTCCTCTTCATACTAGTCTGGCTTCCTCTGGCTATCATGAGCATCTGCTACTCAGCCATATTTTGGAAGGTATAATTTTAGATATTTAAAAGAATTTCATCGATAGAAGGCCGATGAACGCTTGTATCGTACCGACCGGTATCTACATGTATAGGTATATCGGTGAACCCTGCCCTGGTAGGGTTAGTTTATACTAAACGGTTTGCGCAATTAGTTATTGATCTTCGATCGCCGACAATATATAGGTACAGTAAAAATGTGAAGCTCTGATTTTTTCTAAAGTTCATCCAATCTTTCGAAGTTTGCCAAAGAGATTGATATTTTAAAAACTAGAGGAAAAATGCATACTTTCAAGTGATTGCACTATAAATTAGCGACCAAAGATTATTTATTGCCCTACATAATATATTATTAGCTCGTATAAATGAAACCATTATATAAATGAAATCATGAAGTTTGAAAGAACGAATCTTGATTCTTTTTGATCCGATACTGCCATAGAATACCATAGAAGCGGATCTTGACTACATATGAACTCGAGTTATAGCAGTAAAAATATTATTATTTTCGAAAAAGAATTTCAGAGAAATGGCTTTCCATACTTGAAAAATACTACCGTGCCTAGTGACAGCTAGTGACCCACTATATCACTCACTACGTCATCACTAGGCCTCTAAGTAATCACTAGACATCTACGTGACACGTTTCAAAGTGTGAGTGTATTGGCCTAAATGCTGGAGTCTTCAGACGGTGGAATTTTATAATAAGTAGTGTTATGAAATTAACCACAGGAAGCGTATATATAAGCGAAACGCCCCTTCTAGTAAATTATTTTTCGAAGTATCATTATAGTCAGTCTTGTGGTGTATCTACTGTTAAGCACGTTGGGTTACCATTCTTAAGTCCTCAGGCTCAATACCCGGAACAGTCAACAATAAGTGCCTATTTTTTATCAGTGTTTTTCTATTAAGTATAAGTTTCTATTAATCTTTTTATATTTTTAGTTAGAACGCTACGAGCAGCAAATTCTCCGCCGAGAGCATCCATTGTCTGTTAGCTACAAGACAAGAGTGGCCAGAACCATCTTCATCATTCTCATCACATTTATGGTGTGTCGTCTTCCATTCACCGTCATGGTGTTCATAAGGAACTATCAGCTGAAGGCTTCTCACGTTGACTGGGTAAGCAGTGATATTAAGATATTATAGACGGAGTTAAAATGTTGGTAATAGTGCTGTAACAAGGCGTTATCCTGCCAGGAGTTTTCCAGTTTTTATGAATATGATATCATTATCATAATCAACATGGATTCCACAAACTGCCTCCATGCCAAGCGATTGGAGCCTGTTCCCAGTGCATTCTCCCAAGCAGGTCCACGTCCCGCAGCTCAGACGCCAACTACCAACAGATTGTTGACAGTGGACGTCCTCATCAGGGAAATAGCTAATATAATGTGCAGAAATGTTGTTTCTTTTCTTATACTAAAGTATGGTTAAGTAAATTGAACGCAATGTAGATGGATGTTTTAATATCTCATACAAGAGTTAAATAAATGCTAATGTTTTACTGTAAATGCATTGTATCGAAATGAGTAGGTATAATAACAATCAATATTTAGGCTTTATATACATATCTTTTTTCTCGTGTATGGGAAAAATCTTCGTTTTACAGATTAGATAATGTGATAAATTTCTGACGAGTAAAAAGTATGAAAATCAGAGTTTTTATTATACTTCAAAGCAAGAGCAACATCATATTCAATGTTACAAATAATGCTTTTCAGGGTTTTTATGCCTGCTATTGACGATTAGCCTAGAAGATGGACACCGCAATTAGCCAATACAAAAGCCCACAAACACGGCATAAAAACCCAGAAAAGCATTATCTGCAACATCATTATTATATATTATCTAAATTGCTAAATCAATGGGTTGTATTTTAAAAAATAAATGTGTTAGAAAATCGCAATAATTTCTACATATCACCTTCTGCGAGGCAACTCAAATTATTTGTTGATAAAATACTGTAATTTTTTTTTAGGTCGACTCTAGTTTTCAAACACTGTGGTTTATATCGCATTACTTGATTATTTAAACTGCGCAATAAATCCTATAATATACGGATTGACTAATGAAAACTACAGGAAGGCTTTGGGTTTGACTCCTCTGTACAAATGGTTGAGTAAAAGCAGCAAAAATAAGGTTAGTAAAATTTAACCAATCAGGTTTTCCGTTAAAAAATAATTATTTGCATTATTTTTATGCTGTAATGCCAAAATTAACTTACAATTAAAAAAACTAAGTTTTTGTAATTTTTTTATCAACGATAAAATTTTAATTTATGTAAAGGAGCTGTAGAATCTAATTTATAATTTTAAAACATTTAAATGACCGGGGTCGGATAGTAAAATATCAGTCAAAAGTACACAATTCTCAATAATAATTTGATTGTATTTTTTTTTTGCAATAGTAAATGTATTATTTTTTGTTTAATTTGAAAGCTTTCCTGAAAATACACAAACGTCATAAAATGCGTAGCAGCCGTCGATTTGTGCAGTCATATTTTGATATCATGTATTTTATTGCAGAAAGAAGGATCTGTGAAAAAGAAATCGCAGAACGAGAAGAGTGCTCAAAAAGGAAAAAAGCGGAGACCTTCTTGTCGATTCTGGAGCGCTGGCGGGAAAATGGCTGTTAATAATGACGACAAAGACGTTACAAAATCTTCTCATAACAAGAGACAAGGATCCCTTGTTATAGGATCTAGCAAGATAACGCCACTTCCGCTGGACACGCATATTTAATCAACACTTGCAGTCCATACAACCTACATATTATAATAAATAAATATTCCATCATCATCTATGTTACAACCTTAAAAAGTCTTGTCTGAGAAACGTCTCCACTTGCGTCAGACTCCGGCTGCTTCTCTCTACAGTATAATATTATAACACTTACATCTTCATTCATTAATTACCTAATAATAAAATCTTCTTGAATTCAATTCCTTTGAAGGTCTCGCTGGGATTCATGTACTTAAAAGGGTTGTTTTGAAATAAATAAGCATTTCAAAGTGTGTTTATCGACGTAATGATAAGAATTTATTACAGACAACATAACATGTAATGTATTATAATACTATCAAATATAAATATACTTCTTAAACTTAACATAAAATGTCTTTTATTTCTAGAATGTAAACGTTTTTTTTATTGATTAGTCTTTTGTGTATTACCTATAACCTATCTTATAATCGTACCTACATCTAAAATACTACTACTACTCTCCCTTATCCGCACCCAATGGTGCATAGTGCACTGCATCGGTACACCAAGTGCAGTGAATCTTGATCATTTTATTTCATGAAGGTAAGATGATCAGTCATACGCTTCAGTACCAGTCCAAGGTATCACATTTGAAATATTAATATGAAAATCGCATGTATATAAATAATCCATGAGTCATCCCCCATGTTCATTTAAATATCTAAACAATTTTCGTACGTAAGTTAGAGAGATTACTTAATAATAAAATATAATATACACTGATGTATAAATCTTCCTAGTTTCACTTGCATTAAATTTTATCACGAACATTTTAACTTTTTCCTAAGTATTAAAAAAAAACATGTATCTGATTTTGAATCGAAATAGGTAGCAGCAAATATAAGTCTAAACCTAAAATTTATTCTACGACTACTACTCTCACCCCAAGATGTATAATATTTTTATTTTAATGATTTAAATTAAAATAACGCATAAATTTAAAAAAAACTTTTATAGGTGCAAAAACACTATCTACTTAAAAAACATTTCGTTTGGAATCATATTTCCATACGTTAAAGTTATTTTTGTTACGTTTAGCCTAGGGATGAGTTATTTTACCAGATATGATAGACAAGAAAATGTATTTGTAAAACTCAGAAATTTACAAGTTAACAGAAAATCATAGTTGTGAAATTCTTGTAAAATTATCTCATTGGCATTCTCCATCGTTGAGTTCCAAAGCCAAAGTTTCTAAACGTTTTTGTAATGTTTCTTTCATGTCTGGTTCAGATTTCAGTATTTCTGACGCAACTTGTAACATCTGCATACACTCTCCCAACATATCCTGTAAGAAAACGTAGTCCTTTCATCCTCACCATCCGAAGGAAGATCCTGCAGGGTGTCCACCACCCCGCAGAATATATTTCTGGCCAGACCTGTTAGCTTACCTGTGCCGCTTCTCTAGTGATCCTATCCGAGGCCAGATCCCGTTTGGTCTGGACAACCCTGGCCTCCTGAAGATCCATGAGAAGTTCCCCCCTCACCCTCACCATGCCCCCGAGCAGGATGTCCACCACATCCATCAGCTCCTCACAGAGTGCTATCTTCCTGGCCAGAGCTGCGTTGTTCAATTCTGTAAAGAAAGAAGATAACATCACCGACGTATGAACTGAGGGATCTGGACTTGACATTTATCTCGTTTTCCATAGCTGTAAAAACAATTTTGGCGATGACGTACAGAGCTTATTCCATGACATTATTACCAAAGAAAGTCCGAAAAAATTTATTAAGAAAACCTACTGGCAAAATTAAAGTATTTATGAAAATTATATTGTATGTGTTGAGGGCTGGAAAAAAACTCTTACTTTTTTCCTTCTCCAAAATAAACAAAAATAATAAACGACTGAAATTGTTTGCACTGAATTATTCTCGAATTCCCACTGAAAGTTGAATTAAATTTACCGTAGAATAATGGTATATATAATACGTGAATTTTAAAAACGTGAGGCGTGTCGCGACGCCAACGTACTAGTTATTAGCAAAAAAATAATTGTAAAGGAATTAATCGTTATTATTTTTTGACAAAGAAAATTTCAAAAAATTCAATTAAAAATGTAATTATCGTAAGATCTGAATCTGGAAATTTATAATCCACATAAAATAACGTCAGAATAATTAGTTTGACAATGTAGTTATATTAATTTTTATATCGCTTGCGTAAAAATGCCGTTCACTGTTTGATTTAAAAAATCGGGTTTAAATTTCTCCACCTTGTTTTTTTTAAGCCGGCTCATTTTTCCCCTTATATTATGATCAGTCATAAGCTTCAGTACCAGTCCAAGGTATCACACATGAAATATTAATAGTGCATTAGTATTTTTGAATGTGATTTATAACATTATTATGAGGGAGTGTGAGTGCTACAAACTTCGAATTGATACTACTACATACCCTTGTCCGCACCCAATGGTGCATAGGGCATTGCATCGGTACATCAAGTGCAGTGTATCTTAATCATTTTATTACATGAAAGTAAGAAGATCAGTCATACGTTTCAGTACCAGTCTAAGGTATCAAAACACATGTAAATAATAATTTCATAAGCATCGAATAGATTTAACACTATTATTGAATGAATTTTTTTAGCTGGCACAAAATATTACTGAATGCATATTTTTTGTCATAAATTAAGGATAAATTCATATTATTTAGGATGAAAAGGACTAACAACTTTTGTTAATAATATAATACTTAGTAGTGATTTCTGGATTGGTTTAATATTAGAGAGAAGCATTTAATAAGATCTAATATATATTTTTTTATATATGTTTGTGATTTGTTTATGTCGAAAGAGCTTAAAGTGTTTATTAATATACCAATATTGGCAGTCTTTCTTGTATTGACAGATTATCTCAGTATTACGGTCTGTTACTTATGAGACGTATCGAGTAGTGTTTTGTAATGCTAAATAATACTCTTTATTTAGGTCGAATTGTACTGCTGATTTTATAATCAATATGTTTCTATATTATGTATTACATACTTGTTGTACCCAATTAAAATGTTTTACTATATTTAGACAACTGAATCATAGAGATGATTAATTTATTCGATAAACGAACTATTCGCAACATAATCCGAGTAATTAATATTTATTGTTTTTTGTTTCACAAAACTTACCATTATACGTGTATCCAGGAATGTGCCCATACATTTGAATAAGGGTATATTTGACTTCAACCATGTGGAAGTTTGTGGGGTGAAGGAGTTGCTTGTATTTATCGAGGAACTCTTCAAACACTTTAGGATTTGATCGGTCTAATAAATGTATTTCCTTTCTCAGAGCATCGTTACCCCAGGCCATCTGTTTGGCGGCAACTCTGTGGTTACATTTCTGGCACTTCCATTCTGCCGCATTGTTTAGAGGGTCTGTGGACAACATCTTAGGGAGGCTCTCGATGTCTGGACTATCTTTTAGGGGGTTGCATTTAGTGCAGTTGATAGATCCTAAGTAGGTACCGAATTCCGTGGGGTCTTTACAACGTTCACACGCGCAGTAGAAACACTTAGCGGATTGAAGGTGGATTCGCCTATTTAGGGTTCCCCATAGTGGCTGTGTGTAAATAGTGGTAATGATAGTTCCCTTGGAGATAGGAACTGTAGCTATAATAGCCATACAATACTTGTCATCCACGTAAACATGCTTCGTGTTAGGATTACAATTATGCGCCAACATAGAACTCGTAAAGTAGAGAGCTCTCGCTTTTATCTGAAGTTCGTTGTTTCTTATATCGAACGCGTTGGTGTCTAAAATCCCGGCTATTCCGAGAATGGTTTCTTCGTCAACATTTGATAGTCCTAGCACTTGTTGAACAAACGTTACAATGTTAGCTTTGAGTATTTTATATAATGGTGTACTAATCCTTTCTTCTAAATGACTCTGAAGACTCACAATCGCTTCGTACTGTTTAGGGTTTTTTTTCTTCATAAGTAGACATCGCAAGGGAGTAATAACGCAGTAGGGCGGATTCTTTTTTTTCTTGTCCTGTGTAGGTAATGGTGGATTTGTATTTTCTAACTGTCATCAACTCGCATTCTCCCTGATGACATTCCGCAGCTTCACACTTGGCGTCACACATGGGCCAGTTACATGAAGTACATTTGTAGTAGTCCAGCGTGCCGCCGGGTTGTTTGGAAGGTTGTACCCTCTTGTAGCAAGCCAGGCATGTTGGGTAACTTACAATCTTGGGTCCGAGTATGGCGGGGTTCTCCTTGAGTATGGTCTCCCCGGGCTTGATGTCCCGCGTGGCCACTATGTGGCGGCCCAGCTCGGGACTACACTCCACGCGGAAGGTGCTGCAGCGGTACCTGTGTCCGTTCCTCCAGGCCTGCTTCTGGTGCGCCCGCCCGCAGTAGTGCTCCGCCCTGCAGCCCCCGCACTTCTGCCCTGCTGGCTCCCCACACACTGCGCAACGGGGGCACTCAACCCCGCAGCCGTTCATTATACAAAAATATACTGAATTTGAAAAAAGCTCTTCCCTCTAAAATTTTTTTTTAAAAATACTACCCACGCAAATTTTGTGATTAATTCGTGTTTTACGAGGCGTCAAAGTATCGTAAGAATTAATAGCCGTCAACGCATTTGTGCTGCCCGCCTAGGACTGACCACCAGTGGCAAGCCTTGGCGGCTGATTGTTTAGCTGTAGCGAACATCACCGCGACGATATCATCGTCAGCTATTGTTTCGGGGAAAATTTATCGACGGGTGATGGAGCGAGAAACGTTAGTTCTAGTATCGAGGATTCGAGAGATAGAGAGAGAAGATCTCGACCGATAGTTGTCGACTCCGTCGGAGGATATAGAAATAGACGAAGAGAAAAAGAGAGCCGAGACAGTTATTTCTATCGTGTTTATATTTGAATATGGCACACTACGAGAACGCTATAACGCGATCTCGCGTTCCCGAAAATTGGAGGAAATTACGAAAATCTGTGACGTCCAAGGTAAGAAGGGGTCAGTTTTCTGCCAGCGGCATTCTAACCGCGCGTCCGTCCGATGGCTCGCGGATCACACCGCGCTCCAGTTATATAAAGATCTCGCCAAGTACCGAGACTAGTTTTGTACGTTAAACCACCGGTTCCTTAAAAGGTAAATAGAGTGACAGGTTTCTGCAATAGTATAAATTAATCGATAGTCAATTACGGAGTTAAGATGTTTCGTGTTGTGATCGGGTGGTATGCTTCCCGCTAGGTATGGCGGGAGACGGTGACCAAGGGAAGGCGGGAACGGGAGGAGAGTGTGCAGTATGCAAGTCGGCTGCAGAGTTCCGCTGTTCCGGTTGCAAGGAAGTAGCCTATTGTTGCAAGGAGCACCAAAAGATGGACTGGAAAACCCACAAGAACACTTGCAAGTCATATGAGGTAAACCAATGACTCTATTGACAATACTTTCAGTGGTCTCGTGTGAAATGTGGAATATTTATCATACAATGATTGAAATTCTATAAAAAGAATTTCGTTTTGGTGAAAAGATCCCGTTTAGCACGTGTAGAGTGGCCATCTTAGTCACTTCATTGTAGAAACCCGAAAGATCCGAACTTTGGCCGAGATCCAAAGCTGCGATTGAACCAAGCGAAGATTAATTTTAGATCAGCTGTTAGAGATGTAATTTATGACGCATTCATTGCAATATATTAGTTAAATGCATTTGAAAGCGGTGTACCTACTAGTAGTACAGTGGTCGAATAATAATTTTGGCTAGGGAGCCGATGCACCTATTTATAAGATAATTATGTATCTACATTCTAACAAGTTCTTACTTATTTACATCGATTCTCATTTCCCGGTCAAGGTGTATTTATGTTTTACTGGGCGAGTTGTGATGTTTATAGGATCGTTAATATTAGTAGTTGTAATATCGTTAATAATAACAGTAAGTTTCAATTTTGAAGAACGTCGATATATTTTCACGTGGTATTTTATGTCAAATGATTTTAAGTTTATTGGGAATAAAGTACAGAAAAATTGCTAATAACTAAAAATAACTAAAAAAAGCGAAATAAAATAAATAAAGTAGGAATAAATAAACACAAATGTTAAATATTTTCTTTTAAATGTCATGAATTTTACAAACATCGCATAATTGGTACGAGTACGTAGGTTTGTATGTTATATATATTATATATTATATATATTATATATATATATATATATTATATATTTATATATATATATATTATATATATATATATATATTATATTATATATATATTATAATATGATATTATAAATATTATATAATATGATATATATTATGTATACACATTAGACAAAATAGTACAAAAATGTGTATATTAGTCATCAGTAATCAGTTCACTGAGCTGGGTTACAAAAATATCATAAAATTGGCAAAATTTATTGCTTAGTATTAGGAACAGAATAATTATATGAGGTAAGTACATTCAATGAAAACAATTAAAGTAAACTGTAATTTATCTATGGCATCAAATAATACCATTGTCTACTGCTGTTACTTTTCCTTATCCTCACCTAATGGTACAAAGGGTATTAAATACACCAATTGCAGTATCTAGATAATGACTAACCATCACACCATTTTCCCGAAGGGATAGGCAGAGCGGATAGAACGCCACACCACTCTGTCCTGGCACACTTGCTTCCTCCAAATTCATACGTGAATTATTCTGACTTTTAACATTACCACTTTCAAGTATTTGTTACATGATTTAATTTATTAGGCAAAATCAAGACAATCACGCTTACGCTTCAGTGCCAGTCCACATTATCATTTTCGCAACATTTTATTTGTCAATGATTTAATGCAAGTATGTAGGTACTATAGATAGGGATTTCCTAAAAAGCTACCATGCTCCACGTAGTTTCAATCTGCAATATGGATAATATAAACGTATTGTCACTTTTTGTCATATTCACACAGTGTAAATATGTACCTAAATATAATATCATCGTCGATGCAAATACCTAATATTATGGGCAATGTCATACAGAACATATTATATATTTATTTATTTATTTGTACATATACGCCCGATGGGCATTTACATTACATTAAAAATTTACATTACATTAAAACATTAAGTTACATGTATGTGAGGAAAAAAATATCAAGCATGTTAAAATCAATTAAATCTTTAAAAACAAGTTGAAAAAGTTACAAAACATATGTATATAAAAAATGCAAGCAAGTTAAAAATAAATTTTTGGTACCTACTTATAATTTTACTGTATTAGTTAACAAAAAAGGAAATCACAATTGGATACTATTTAAACGATCTGTCATAAATTGAGTTAATATTGCATGCTTATAGCTTTGCAGAGTGTTAAACATAATGTCCGCAGTCTCTTCATATTTATTGCCCATTGAATGCAGTCGTGGTATAGTCGAGCCACTGTGCACTGTGTTGGCTAGATGTTGATCCGGGACAATGGAACAAGAACTTACACCTGGTATTTACTAAAGGCACTCTAAAATTAATCAATTCTATTATACTAGGGACATCATAGTAAGAGTTTATTATTTATTGAGACAGAATGTTCTGAGTCGATAATAGCTTATTTTCTTTTTAAGAAACTTAACAGATATATATAACACTTCAATTTTAAAGTAGTAAAAATAAAATGAATTTGTAAGCTTTTTTTATTAATACAGTAATAATTATTGTTTTGATAATCGAGATCAGAATGTGCTTAGAATCTCACGGCCCATAATTTTAATGTGCATCGACGTTATGTACCTCTGATTTTTTTTTCTTCATAGGTTACAAGGAAAAAACCATTGATTTTCGAAAGAAAAATCATTGTTCCTTTCCTCGGTCATGGTTTTTCGTTTTTTATGAGGTTTATTAGGATATAAATCATTTCAAGTTTTTAATGATTTAGGTTGTTATAATTCTAAACGTGTGACATACGTATTATTTGACATGAATAAACTTCCGATCTGATTCAGATCCCAGCTTAGATTGATTTTCAGACTTTTAGCCTACATTTTCCATTCCAGGTTCAGACGTCCGAGGTGCTGGGGCGCCACCTGGTGGCCTCGCGGGATCTGGCCCCCGGGGAGCTGGTGCTGTCGGAGGCCCCGCTGGTATGGGGCCCCAAGGCCACAGCGGATCCCGAGTACCTCGCCCCCTGTGTCGGCTGCTACCGCCCCGTGTCGCTCGACGTGGGGGAGAGATGCGCTAGGTAAAGAGAGTTATAATAATCATAAATAATTAACGTCGTTGCCAGCTAAATAACTATTCATGACTAGCTGAATCACTAAAGTCATGACCAGCTGAACAACTAAAGTCATGACCAGCTGATTAACTAAATAATGTTATAACTACCTGAATAACCAAAATCATAACCAGCTGAATAACTAAAGTCATGACCAGCTGATTAACCAAATAATGTTATAACTACCTGAATAACCAAAATCATATCCAGCTGAATAACTAAAGTCATGACCAGCTGATTAACTAAGTAATGTCATAACTACCTGAATAATTAAAGTCATGACTAGCTGAATGTAAGTTAAACTTTCCTACATTAGCTATTCGGCAATTATCAATAAAATCGTATTTTAGTCTACGCACACGTAAAATATAATACGCGCTCTTCCTAATATTTCAATAATAATCGTATCATCATAAGCATTAATTATTCCATATTATTTCACTCCCTGTGTCGAGAATATAAAATTTAAAAAACATCTCCAAAACCAATCGACCAAGTTAGGTTTATGAGCCGTAGGTTTGATGTAAATTGCTAATGCAATAGATTGATGCTTTGTTAAATAGGCCTTATTCAATATATACGGTTTAAAAATACGAATATTTATTCGTATTTAACGGAAAATTGCAGGTAAAAGGAGAGACAAGCTTTTGTATTATGTTTTGTATCGTGTTTTTCTTAAGTGATTATTTCTATATGATTATTTCTACATTAAAGACTAATATTTCAGCTGTGGTTGGCCAATATGTTCAGGCCATTGTCCAGGACTAAAGGATATGAGGCACCACGGGTTGGAGTGTCCTGTACTCAGCCTTCGGCCAGGGTGTGCAGTGTCGAACCTCGGAGACTATTACAGGTACACAATAAAAAATTTTTTTCTCAAACAAGCTACACAGAATATTCACGTGTAAAAAATATTCTGATATCTTTGTCCTGTTTCAACATCATGATATATATTTTTTAAATTTGCATTTTGAAATCATTATTTTCATGTAAGTTATTTAATCTAAAACAAAAACATTAATCTTGGTTGAAACTAAACTACGTACCTATGTAGGGTAAAAAATTTACTGTATGTAGTTCAAATACCTATAGTACAATATAAATGTAATATAAGAGAGAAGAACTTTTGGTAAAACAATTTTTATTTGGTTATAGTTTAATATTTACCTAAATTTACTGATGATTCAGTATTATTCAATAAAACTTTTTTTTTCAGACATGACGCTTTGATGACTTTGCGGTGTCTTTTGTCTCAACAGAAGTTTGCGAAAAAATATAAGAAAGTTATGGGACTTCAATCTCATATCGAAGACAGAACTCCAGAAACAGAGGCTTATCAGTGAGTTTTTCTATTTTGTAAGATTTTTATTTTCAAACATAGTAGCTATTCGTATTGAAGGTAGTGAATCGAATATTGTTAACTGTTTCAGGGAGGCAAATGAATACATCGTTAACTATCTTCAGGACAATTTCCTGCATGCCCTGAGAACGGTGGAAATACAACTGAATACCAAAATAGCTCCGGAAATTTCCGACAAATTGCTTCACACAATTTGCGGTATTATCGACGTTAATGCTCTCGATTTAAGATTGAACGAAGGGACAGAAATAACTGCATTGTTCGCACAAACGTGTCTCATGGAACACAGCTGTTTTCCGAACACAAAACACTCGTTCGATCTCAGGAGCACTGAGGAAAATTCACAATTCAAAGTAACCGTAAGAGCGGTTCTACCCATTAAAAAAGGAGATCACATAACTACGATGTATAGTCACGCTTTGTGGGGAACTCAGGCGAGAAGAGAACATCTCAAAGAAACAAAATATTTCGATTGTTTTTGCGTGAGATGTAAGGACCCAACAGAGCTGGGAACAAACTTGAGCGCAATGAGATGTATCGGGAATGAAAAAGATCAATGTGGTGGGATCCAGCTTCCCATAGATCCCTGCGACAGTACAACAGACTGGTGTTGCAACAAATGTGACGTAAGAGTCAAAAACGATGAAATTATTTTTTTGACATCAAAAATGGGAGAAGAGGTCGAAAACGTTCAAGCTAATGGACCAACAGTACGCCAGCTAGAAGAACTAATCACCAAACTGTCAACCTTCTTACACCCGAACCACTATCATTTGTACTCGGTCAAACACTCTCTTGTCCAGTTATATGGGTACCAGCAGGGTTACTTGCACCACCAAATGACAGACGAAATATTGAACAAGAAAGCCATTATGTGCGGGGAGCTTATAGACGTGACATCCAAATTAGATCCGGGAAACTCCAGGCTGAATCTTTACTCCGGAGTTTTGTATTTGGAATTATTTCACGCTAAATTCCAACTCATCAAAAATAAGCTCAAGAAGAATGAAGCGTCGAAAGATAATTTGGCCAGCTCAAAAGAAGAACTGAAAGGTTATTTGGAAATTGTTGCTAAGGTTTTGGGAGACGAAAGTGAAGGCAGCGCTGGACAGAAACTTTTAAGTGTGATGAAGGATTCTGAGAGAAGTTTGTTGAGATGGATAAATGAAAACTAGACATTTTAAATTTGTTCAGTTCACAGGGTCTTTAAATTTTCAATTTGATCTGATGAATATAAGAAAAAAACGATTCGATTCCTATGCAATACTATGCATACGAACGTACAAGATACGCACACTTTGATCAATCCCGTTCTGCGTATCCCGTATCACGTACCTAAAATCTATAAACTGAGTGGGATGCGCTCGTGTCAAGTCTCCAAAAGTAATTTTTTAAGGGCAGCCGAAGTGTGCAATTAATTCTATTAAAAAAACTGAAGGTAGGATGGTTAAAAAAATTCCTACCTGTTTCTATGAAATAATAAGTAGATTTGAGACTGATTGTGGAACTGTTCAATTTGCAGGTAGATTTTATACTTCTTTTATTTTTGCTAAAAATATTATAGAAAAATTATATTTCTAACATTTTATATTGAAAAATTAACCAGTACCTGAATAGATATGTCCAAATGTAGCAAAGTAAAATCCCGATAGAAATGTTGTTAGTTTAGCAAAAGTCCTTTTTAATTCAAATTCCTCTTAGTAGTTACAAGCCACGTGGAATGGAATTCACCGTCTCACTTCCTCAGGTTAAAACTAATTGTACACAAGTCATAATCGTACAGAGGAAAAACTATTTGTAACTTATTATTATATTATTAACTATTATTTTTATACCAAAACATCTCTCCAAAAACCGAGTTGATATTGAATGAATACTGATGATATAAAATGTTATTTTATAACTAAGATTTGTGTTGAGCCTAAAACCCGTAATGTTAATGAATTATTCTTAGCTTTTTATAACAACTAGTTTTTTATACGATTTGCAAATGACTAAATAATAAACTGATATTTCAAAAAAATGATTTATTTCTTATTACATAATAATTATATTCATTTAACACTTTGGATTGGTTTGCTAATATTAAATAATAATTTATCCTATACTAAATATAATAATATCACAGATAGGTTTCTTAAAATTAAATTGACCAGAATATGTATAAGTATTATACATATGACTAGAATAATATGATTTCACTTTTTAAAAAAGACTGTCAGGTACAGTAATTTAAACAAGGAAATGCCTTAATTGTTAAAACAGCTAACATTGTCTTCATTCCAAAAAATACATTAATAGCGAAAATTTCCAGTTTAAATCATGGTACTTTAGTTTACTTCTACAGAAATAAAAATAATAGATTTTGGATGTGAAAAAAACATTGCTTAAATTGAATAATAGACAAACTGGGTGATAATTAATCTGTGAATTTTCTATTCATTGAAATTTAAAAAAAAAATATGTATAATTAAAAAAAAAATACGTTAAGTTTTCATTCCGTCATTTTTATATTTGAGGATAAAAACTCGAATCCTTACTGAGAAAACTCAAGCCTGGGTGTTTGTGACGTTGTTCCCCTCTGTTATTGGGCCACCTGGCCTGTTGAGGTGGTCAAATAAATAAACAAAACTAAAGGTTTTGATTTATTATCGTACTTTTCCTCATTTTCGGCCACATTTGTGTCCACAACTAGGTCTGCTGAAAACTTTTTTTTTCTAGCCTCAGAACTCCTCTTAAGTAAATAGTTCCTGATATTGCCTTTGTTTAAGTCTAACAAACCAGCCTCAACAATTTCAGAAATCTGGCGGGGAATTTCATGTACGGAGCTGAAGCAGTTGCTACTATCACTCCTTCTATTTTCTTTCTGCGGGCATACCACACCACGTGACTCGAGGCCGCTTTCCCATACAAACGTATTCCTTGATTTTCTCCGTGGAATTTAACATTAGACCAATGATTTTTTCACACTTTTTAGATATCGACCAGATGCGTGTTTGTATTGTCTTATTTTTTAAATCTTTCATTTATCTCCTTTGACAAATAAACACGCATCTAGTCGATATTTAAAATGTGTTGAAAAAAACATAGCTATAATGTTAAATTCCAGGGAGAAAATCGAGGAATTCGTTTGTATTGGAAAGCGGCCGCGAGTCACGTGGTGTGCTATGCTCTTAATAGTGAAAAGAACACTGCATTGGTCCACCTAGCAGAGCAGTTACCAGGATTATATTCCTTTTTGTACTTTGTTATTTCTTCTGCACATTTTCTCGAATCCAGTCCGTATACTCTGATACCCTGGTGTATAGTCCCGGAAGGCGAGGTCGTCCACAGCCGATGCCAGTGGATACCACCCCTATCACTACTGCTGATGGTTTCCCTTCCGCAGACCACATCAAGGGACCACCACTGTCAGCCTGAAAAAAAAAGGAAATTCATTACGATATACCTACCTCTATTAATTAGGAATATCAATTTTATTATCTCGTATCGGTTAGGTACGTTGTGAAATTTTCTATGAAATGTTGCAAGACCTTTATTATTTTTGAGGAGGTCTCAGTATAGAATAGGCCATCGATTTGATGGCTGGTTTCAATACATTAACAAATAATAAAATAAATTAATTGATATGATACTCACCCAGCATGAATCTTTTCCCCCTTGCTCATCCCCCGCACACATCTGTCCAGGGTGGATCTTGGTCTTCTTCCCCTGGGAAGAGTACCACTCCTGGCAGACTTGGTTCTGCAGGACGCTAACGTCCACCTTCTGGAGGACTTGGGCTCGACCACCTAGAATGCAGAATAATAAAACTTATCTATTAATCATCCTCAACAGTTGTTGGTCTCTTTCATTTGTCAACATTTTCTAATGCTAGTATTACTTGGTGTTACTTGCAACCAATGGTGGTGCATTGGTACACTTAATAAAATAAGATTAGTTTTTGGCACAGCGGCAGAGGCAGCCTCGACAGGTAAACCATTACGGGAAAAGAACATTGGCGTGTGTTATTCCAGATTTATTTAATCGGCTCCCAAAAAGAATTTATGAAGAAAAAAATATTATTAGATTTAAAAAAACATTAAGACCCTCTTAAAGGGCACACAGTGATTATTGCAACGCTACCTACTTAAAATAAGAAAATACTTATAATGTTAGATACTAATTGTGTAATAAAATAAGAAAAAAAAAAGTATTAATATGTAATGTAACCCGCAGACAAGCCCCGGCTTTGCGGAAACAATAAATACATTTTATGTATTGTTTACAAAACATGTTTACTTCAAATAAAATAAATTAATAAAAGAAAAAGAAAATTGGCATGAAAGAGTTGTAGGGGGAATGGAAAAAGAGAGAATAACTAAGCTGATAAACACTGAAAAAATGGTTAAATAAATATATTAAAAAATACGTAAAAGATAAACAAACGAAACACGGAAAATAAGAAAACTAGGAAAAAAACTTGACTGCGAAATAGCCTACCGAATAAATTTATCCATTCTTAGCATTATTTGAGATAGTTCCAAGAAGATTAGGGTAATTTTCGTAAAAAGAAGGGAAAAATGTGAATGCGATAAAGTTTTAAGATGAAAAAACCGAAAATAAATGAAGATTTCTGTAATACCAGATACCCACCTTTAGCGCTGTTCTCATTCAGCCACCCCCAGCCGGCGACAGTGGCCAGGGCGCCCGCATAGTCCTCTCCTCCAGCGGGCAGGCAGGCGGGCGCGATGGCCGCGGACCAGGCGACATCCCTCCCTAGCCGCAGCAGCGCCACGTCGTCCCCCCGGCCGGCCGCAGCGGTACCGCGGGTGCGGCACTATCAGCTCCACGGCGAGCTCCTGAGCCAGCTCCCGGCTCGCGAGCTGCAAGTCGTGCGCGCCGAGGGAGGCGCGGATGGACGCGGCGCCTAGCACCTCGTGTGTGCCACTAGAAAAAAATGTAATCTCCGAGTCAGTATTTTTTTTAACAACAAGTGAATATTGGAAATAAAATAGGACACACGTGCCAAATTGATGATATGGAGATATAGTAGGATTTAAACAGGTGGTGGCCCAGTGGTCTCTGAGTCTAGAGATTCCCGGTTTGAATCCCCCACTTCGCTACGACTTGATTCCTGGTTGACTTGATTGAAGCCGCTTAGACTTGTGCTTGAAAATAGTATTTACAAATTGAAATATTTATTTATTTATTTATTTATTCACGCCCATGGGGCTTTTACAAACCAAATGTAAGTATCAGTACCAAAGCAACGCATGTACATACATAATTTAATATGATAATACAGGCATACATAATATGATTTTAAGATAAAACAATAAAATAAAATTATAATAAAAACTATGGACAGTCATCGAACAGGGATCACTTGTTCGGTGATAAACAGTAATGTCGTTAATATTGTTTGTTATCTTATGGTTCAGAGTATGTAAATATTTATTTCAGGAAGTATTTTGTAAGATTATGTTTAATCTGCATTAAATATGTGCAAATATCACAAGATTGCGTATTTAAAAAAAAAGAGGATAAGGTGCGTAATAAAAATGTAAGTTAGACGCGATCTAGGGAAGTTTATAGAAACTACAATATTTTTTCTGGCACTAATGTCGTATTTTAGGCTATTGGCGACGGCCCACAGAACATTTTTGCATATGTAGTTTTTTATAAATATTTTTCGGCACGCATGTAATATTTTAGTCCCAGTTTTACATATTATTGTCTTTTTTGTTGTGCCTAACGACCGCTTTGTTTATTTGTTTAATTTTCTTTTCATTTCTTTTAAACATTTACTGACCTGCAGACACAGTGCCCGGCGGTCAGCAGCCAGCGGCGGCTGATGACGGTGGCTCCGCAGTAGTGCCCCCCGCGGCGGGTGAGGGAACCCATCCACGGGAACTCCTGCGGGAGGGCTGCTGCGCCCCCGATAATGCGGGCGGACCGCCCCTGCGTGACTCCACACGCCACATCTGCTACTAAACATTTAATCGGAAAATTGCAGTATGAGTATTACACTAGAAACTGATAAATTATATGTATTTATATTAGTGATTACACTGGCTTGCAATGAAATCCTCCTCCAAGTAAAAATATGATGAATATGAAGAGTTTAATATGATAAATGCTTTTAATTTTTAGTATCGTATATAGATATTTTTTTAATGTTTTTTTATGATTGCTCAAAATGGCTAGGAGCACGAAATTTTCTTGTAGAAAAGCAAGATGGGAGTTTTTTATTGGTCTAAATTGCGTTTGAAAATTAAAATATAATATACATAGGGTACGTGTCCCTATTTAATAGAGGTAAAAACTATCAGTAGATAAGAGTTCGTTTTACATTAATGTATGTACAGTTTTCTGTGAAAACGTTACTTACTTTTATTTCCTATGAGAAGTCAGGAATATTCATACTATATCTGTACAATAAGTACATGTTTATATTTTTATGGAAACTCTTAGATTCTACGAGTCGACGAATACGGAAGTATGATAAAAACATAAGGACGTACCATCACCGCTTAAATATATTCATTTCCCATTCGCGAAAATCTAGAGATGCTTTTAAGAACTCTTTCATTTTTGGCTGTGCACCTATTGTTAGGCAATTTGCAAATCATCTTGAAATAACTTAATAATAATTTTATTGATTCAATAATTTAAACGTGCCATTAAAAAGACATTATTATATTAAGAGTAAACGAGATATTTAGCCACTGAAAAAAATAAGAAAACGTTTTTGTGTAAGTAATTTGTAAGTTCTCGGGTTTGTTATGAAAAAAATACAATATTTTATTTTGAGAAGCAATTATAACTGTTGACAATTAAATATCAAGTAATCTGTGAAGTATAATCATTGGTCATTTGAAACACGCATTTTTATTATTATAACATTTTTTAAATTAAAAATAAATGTTTATTGGTAATTTTTTTATTATTATTTGTTAATTATAACTTGGAAATTGATAACTAAATAGGGTTATGGGAAATTCTATAATGCGTAGAAGATCATATTACATTTTAGTGAAAAATACCTAACAATAAAGAACATATTAAATATCAGCACTCACAAATATGTTGAATAAATTCACGTTATTAGAAAATGCATTCAAATAACGTTAAACCCTTTTTTTAACTTTCCCCCCACATTATTAATGACAAGGTGAAAAAAACTAAAGATTCTTACAATTAACAAATGAATGCACTTCAAAAACTCCAAACACACAGCAAATCACCACAAACTTAAACATTTTAAATGTTTGTAAAAATTTCCACCAAACACAAATTAAAAAAATAAATAAACAATACAATTAAAACAATAAGTTATTGGCCCTCCACCAAACTGTAACGTCCGTCCGTTGCAGTTGATGGATTTGGACCAATAATGGAAATGTGAGTAATTCTATGAGTGGTTTAGTTTATATATTAAAGCTATGAAGTTTACCCTCTCCTTACCTATATACGCGGCCCAACCTGCGCAGGATTTGGAGGTCAGGAGGCCGGCTAACTAACAGCTGATGCCAATTCAATGTCATCCGTTATTATGACGCTGTACTCCACGCGCTTACACAAGGAAGAGAGAGATACAATTTATTATGTAGTTTGTCATAGTGTGTAGGACATTGTATGACAATGCACTCAGATAATTATATCTCGCGATATTTAGGTGAGCTTTCGCTCTAATTGCGTTTTGCGAGTATTTTAGACGAGCTTATGCAGCTTTCGTTTGGAAGGCTCCTGTGGTGATCCTTTGTAGCTAATTTATAGCCAATCAACGAAATGTAAGAGGTAAGAGATTGGATTTATAAATACCGTGTTAAATAAATTAGTTGTTTCACGTACAAGTTTGAATATTTGTAAACTTGAGTAAACTCCCCTTGAGGGGGTTGTACTATAATAATTATAATATGGAGGTATAATAAACTCAGATAGTTGACGCTTACATTAATCAAAGAAAACTGATTCATAACGACAAAGGAATTATCTGATAGTAAAAATTATTTTTCGTATTCATAAATTGACGATTTTACCTATCATACAATAATGCACGTAATGCCGTCAATCCAATCAAAAATATTCAACAGTTAAGTTTCTAACCACGGTTTTCGGAGAAATCATTTTTCTCTTTTCTCTCATATTTAACCCTATTGCATAGAAAGAGATTGTTAACAAGTCCATTAATCTATAAATTACTTCTTAATATGTTGTTCAATTTACTCACAGACTAAGAAATTTTAGCTCCATATACCTAACCTAAAATAGTCGCGAGAATTAAGGTATAAATCTAATTTATCCTGACTATTTACACTATGGATTCAATCGAACGTCGGCGTCGTAAGAGAAATTATACCTATACTTGTATACATTTGGAGCACGGCATGCGAAATTTCCTAATCAGATAAATGGTGGGCGTGTCGCTGTATACCTATATGATATTATAATATTGTAGTATGTATGCCCCCGGATGACGCAGTCGGAAGGTAAAATAATATAGGCGCACACTTGACTGATGTCTGAAGTGTGAAGGTCTTCCTGTAAAGTTAACTGACTCTTCTCTTTTCTGCGAAATATCACAAGTGGCTTTGGAAAGACAACTGACAATATGAAATAAAATGCTTCTACTATTACTATTCTCCTTTATCCCCGCACCCAATGGTGCATAGAGCACTGGGACTGGCACATCAGTGCAGCAATCATAATAATTTGTTACATGGAGACAAGATGATCAGCCTTGCACTTTAACGCCAGTCGAAGGTCGTGTGAAATATTTTAATGTGAAAATCACATTAAAATTCATATTCATAGTATTAGATGTTTAAAAAAATACGATAAAAACTTGGTTAGATACATGGTCTCTTTTACAGAACTTATAATGTATATTTTATTTGTTAACAACACACGCGTAGCTAACAAACAACCATCTTGATTTTATTTTCTGTGACATTGACCGCCATTGCTAAAGGACTTAATTAGACGGCAATTTACAATAATCACATTATTATAGTAAAAGATAATATCCCTAGAGGTCACTTCCATGCGGGTCCCTTTTAACTACCTAGATACTTACTAGGATCCACAACTAGTTCAAGATTAGTGGATCAATGTTAGCTCAGATTTACCTTTGCACGCGTTAGATAACTATTAATGATGAATGTCAATGAGATATCTATGTTATGCAGTACTACTCAGCAATTAGTCGTTAAAGGTGCGCTAGTAAGTTGGGCCCATTCTAAAGTTGAATAAAAGAGTATCCTCAAAATCTATCAAAAATGGGCCACGTGACTCTGAGCATAATTCGGAGAAAGACGCATCGACGATATTTATTGGATATCAGAAGATTTCCGGTCCCTGGAACGCAGTGGATGAGGACGGCACAGGATCAGGGGTGGAGGATACTTATATTCCTGCACTTTATAAAAATTCTTGATTTTTTATGATTTCATCAAATAATTAACGTAAGTAATTTTAAAATTTACACTCCTCTGACCTTCCACTAAAGCAAGTTCAGAACGACCCACATTCTGGTCATAAAAAATGATCTTTACAATGAAACTGATATATTTGAAGCATGGGTGCAATAATATTTGGTGCAATATCAAGGTCAGTGGTGCATTTATGTCAAAGCGATAAAAAAATGTAATTATTATAACAGAAAATTTCCATGTATGGTAGATTAATATTTAAATTTTCTGTCATTTTTTCATTAAAAGTGGGCACGTGATTTTGAAAGATTCAATATTTTTACGAAAGTGTTAATGAAATTGACATCTGCGATAGTGGTTTGAAATGCGATTATACTTAATTCTAAAAATTACAATTACAGCAATTAAGGAAAAGGGAATGATTAACTCGTTGTATATCGTATTTTGCGTTCCCAAGTACAATAACAAAAAAATTCCGAACATTATGTTTTTGTAATTATCGTTCATATTTTTCTATCTCGAATCCCCTTCCTTCCTTCCGTCTTGTGCTATATTATAATTTTCATCACCATAACCGCTCCCGGCGCTCCCTATGTGGAGCGTATGTATTCCACAAACTGCCTCCAAGCCAAGCGATCAGCCGCTATTTCCCGTGCATTCTTCGAAGTCAGGTTCACGTCCCGTGGCTCCGATGCAAACTGTCGACGGATGTCACCCAATGGACGTCCAAGACGCCGAGAACCTGATGCCTTATAATTTCTTGTAACAAGTTGCCCCAGTAAATCTTTGGCTCCTACTCCTATATTCCTTATATACCGTCCTCTATCCACAAACCGATTATCTATGGGCACTTCGCGGGTACTCCAAAAGTTGTAACAATTCGCGACCCACTCATCTTATAAACACATCCTAACGCATCCGCATTTTTCTCATTCAATTAACATAAAATCAACCTTAAACTATTTAAACACCGCATCTATTGTGTAATTGTGTCTTTAGTGAAATCGTTGTGATCTGTTTTGTGTTTTTTTGACGTTATTTTGGTGAAGTGCCGCACAGAAGATCTACCCCGCTTTCCAGTCTCCATAAGACCAAGGTAAGGGCAATTTTTCTACTGAATTGACGGGTTTAGGCTTTCGTTCGGCCTCTTTCTCCGCCTTATTCATCTCTTAATTCTCACATGCATACAGCTCTTGTCTCAAATAATAATCGACAAAAATCGCGCTTCAGCTGCACCACAATGAAAATGTGAAAAATGCACGGTTTCGTGTATTTCTACTATAATCCAAGAACACTCATCTAAATGATAAATACGAGTCATAAAAATACTAATTCATAAATAATACTATTTTTAAATTGAACAGTATTTTTAATGAAATAACTTTATATTTTGAATATTTTTATTGTAGAAAATTGGTCCATTTTTCTGTTCGCGCGTCATAAAATATATGAACGTTCAAGGAAAATGAGTAAAACCTTAATCAAACGACACTTCAATGCCGTTATGTAAATCGCATCCGATTTTCGAAGAATCACTTCCTAGGAATATTTTTAAATGTCATAATATTGAAATAGTAGATCCATTCCCATTGTGTAAGTGTAATGTTAAATAAATCGCAAATGATAATGCACTCACCTTCCCCAGGTAAAGAATGAAAAATTTTGTTGTTTGTGAGTGTTCAATTTTGGGGGTTAACTATGATTCTCATTGATTGTTAATTCATTATTATATTATGAGAAGTTCTCACGATAATACGGAGCGGAAGGTGTTCATTGATTTCGAATTTAATAAATCCTATATGAATTTTTTTGATCGGGCATTTTATAAATTATTATTAAAATAGCATTTATTTGAAAGCGATTTTGTCTTACTGGTCCTCTGTTTGTAAATAGATAGCTGGTGCGGGGTGGCGGTGGGCGGGGAATTGCTTTACAGAATATAAAAACACGAACGCTTGCCTTGTGCGGACAGCTCATATTTGAAAAATTGAAAAATTCTCGGGAATATGATTTAATTTTGTAAAATAATGAAAATGGGGTTAATTTTTACTTTTAATTTTTATTTTTTGGGGCGAGGAACCTACAGGTTATAATTATTTATATAAATATAATTTAAAATTCTATTAAACATAATTTTAAAGTAAGAGAGCATTTTTTTTTGTTTAGCTTGAATTTAGATTTTTTATCTGTGTAAGTTTCAATGCCACAAAATTTTTATTTTTCAATAAAAAATTTAATACCAAAAAATTAAAATGAATCCACTAACCATGTGGTTATCAGTGGATTTGTCTTTTGTTAGTCTTGGCATATAGAATCATCGTAAAAACGGTAAAAGCTACGATGAGAAACAAGATTTATCTTTAGCTTGAACCTTATACAATAAAAGAATAAACAATACATACATTTTAGTAGGTAACATAAGGCAATGAGAAGTGAATATTTAAAAGTTAATATTTACTATTTGAATTAGTACATAGATGCTCTTTGATCCTTTAGTACAATGCTATTTTGTTGATTATTTCCTCGGTAGAGCAATTGATGACTTTGGGCGATCGCCAATGGTGGGATGATCTTTTTAGAAACTTTAGAACAATAAAGTCATTGCTTTTCGCGCGTCCGCAGTGCTTAAGCCGACTTATGTCGGTAATATTATATATTAAAATTCATGAAGCAATAAGATAAAGTGTGCAACGGGGGCTTCATTGTTTTTTACGGGAATCGAACGCGAACCTCACTATTCTTATTTCCATATAAGAATAATCAGACGATTTGCTTAAAATTTTTTGGTAAACATATGGATAACAAATTGACAACATTTTGAACTTTTATTTTGGTTATAAAAAAAATTTCTTCGTATCGAAAAAAGTCAAAAAAAAAGGTTTAAAAACGAAAAAAAAACCTAGAGAAAAATAAAATTACGATAAAAATAAGTTCTAGCGCTAGGAAAGAAAAAAAATATGGAGTTTATTTCTCAAGAGAGAATTGGTTTTATTTTGTCATCATTTCATTCATGTAAATAAAATATAGTCAAGATACACTGCACTCTTGTGTAGGAAAATAGTAGTAGTGAAAAACTATTTCAATGGAAGTATAATAGAGAAAACTGTTAAGGAAAAACATTTTTTTATTGCATTATTTTTCATTATTCTATTTTAAGAAATGAAGGAATTTAAGGAACATTACCACCATTTTGTATATTTACATTACTATGTATACTATCAGGCTACATAATATATTATGCGTTCTAAATGCACTTTTGTCAAGTCAATAGTTCGTTCCGTACGGCGATAGAATACTAATGGCAGTATTGTATAAATTATCATGTGTCGTATTGTTGGTAGGACACTTTATGTAGTATTATAGTAGGTATCATGTGTAAGTGCCGGGTTGCGATCTTCGCCAATTTTTGCGAAAGGTCGAGCGTCGAACTCTAAAGTAGGTATCTACATAAGGAAACATTGCCAGTAGAATTTTTATGTGATGCACAATGTGTTGATTATATTGGCAGCCTCCGTGGCGAGTGGATAAGATGCTGGATACACCTTAGGGGATTCCGGGTTCGATACCCGATGATATCACGAAAATCAAAGTGCTATTATTCATTTCTGGGTGATTTATAATTTTGTTCTCCTCGTTTGTTGAGCCTCCTGGCGTGTTTAGGTTGATAAAAGTGAGAAAATAAATTATTTATTTATTTAAAAATTCATGTACAATTACTAGCAAGGAGTACAAGGGCGGGCTTATTGCCTTTTAAGCCAATATCTTCAACAACCCCTTAGTAAATTCATGTGCAGTCTTGTATTGAATTGTAATTGCTCAGTTATTTTTTTAAGCTAAAAAGGCAACAATGTCTTGTCTTGTTGACAGATATTATGGTGTTCGTAGTTTTTGTAAAATATTATTTTTTGTCCATTGTTTTTGTTTTTTTTTTATTGGGGTTGGGTGCCCCTTGGATGGGGTTTTTTTTGGTGCAGTATTTTTTTTTCCTGGGTTTTTTTTTTTTTGGAATTAAAAATTTGGGAAATTTATTAAAAATGCAAACATAAATAAAAAAAAAAAAATGAAACAGCGCTAAAGCGGAAACTTAAAAAATCAAAACCATTTTTGCCGCATCCCCAATCAACATTGCAACCTCCCAAGTAAAAGGGGTTTTTTTGTTTTGGTGAAAAAACAAATTTTCCTTTAAAAAGGTTTTTGAAGGTTTTATATTTTTTATATTTTTTTAAAAAAATTTTTTTTATATTTTTAATCACAAAATGGGTAAAATTAAAATAATTGATAAAAAAAATGAAATTTTGACCTTTTTGCAAAAATTACTTTTAAAAAAAAAAAAAAAAAAATTTTTTTTATTATTTTTTTTATTTTATATAAGAAAAAAATTCATCCTTTAAAAAATTTTTATACTTAAAGGGTTTTTTTTTTTTTCCGGTCCTTTTGGGATTGGGGTTTAAATAACTTAAATTTTTTTAAAAAAAAAGGAAAAATTTTTTAAAAAGGACAAAAAAGGGGTTTTAAAAATTTTTTAAAAAAAAAAAACAAAATTGTAAAACATTTCAAAACTTTACTTTAAAAAAAGTAAAAAAAAAACAACATTTTTTCCTACCTAAAAAAAAAAAATTTTTTTTAAAAATTTTTTCCAACCAAAAAAAAAAACCCAAAACCCCCCGGGGAGGGGGAAAAAAAAAAAAAAAAAATGGTGTTAAAAGAAAAAAAAAAAAACGGACTTTTAAAAAAAGAAAAAATTTTTTTTAAATCCCCCAGGAAATATAAAAATAAAAATAATTAAATAAAAAATTTTTGGTGGTATTTGGGTAAAAAAAATTTTTTTTTAAATGAATTTAAAATTTAGGAAAGAAAAAAAAATGTAGGGAAAAAATTTTTTTTAAAACCCCTTTTTTAAAAAGTTGAATCTTCGGGGTTTTGAAGAAAACCCCTTACCTTTTTAATAAAGGGGTTTAAAAAAAAAAAAATTTAAAATTACGGGTTTTCAAAAAAAAAAAAAAAAAACCCTACACCAATAAAAAATTGGTTTTTTCCCTAATTAAAGTTTGGGGAAAATTTAAAAAAATTTTTTAAAAATTTTTTTTTAAAAACCCCTCAAAACTTTAACCAAATTAAAATTAGACCCAAATTTAAAAAAATTTTTTTTAAAAAAAAATTTTTTAAAAAACTTTTTTTTAAAAAAACCCCCCTTTTTTAACAAAAAAAAAAATTTTTAATTTTTTTTTTCCCTAAAAAATTTGAAAAAAAAAAAAATTGTTTTTAAAAAAATTTTTTTTTAAAAAAAATTTAAAAAAAAATTTTTTTTTCCCAAAAATTTTAATTAAAAAAATTTCGGTTAAAAATTTTTTTTTTAAAAAATTAATTTAAATTAAAAAAATTTTAAAAAAATTTAAAAATTTAAAAAAAAACCTAAAAAAAAAAATAAAATTTTGGAAATTTTTGTTTCGAATTTAGGGAAATTTTTTTTAATAAAAAAAACCCCTTTCCAAAAAATTTGGGGGCCAAAAATTTTTTTTTTCAAAAAAGGGGAAAAAAAACCCATTTTAAAGGTTGGGGCCCCAAAATTTGGTCCTTTTTTTTTTTTAAACCCCGGATCAAAAAAAAAATTTTAAATTCGGGGGCAATAAAAACCCCCAATACAAATATAAAACCCCCTTTTAAAACCGCAAACCCCTTAAATTTACTATAAAAAAAAAAAAATGCCGCTTTTCCCCCCTGAAAAAACCTGGGAAAAAGGGTTTTAATTTTTTTAAAAAAATTTTTCCCCGGGTATTTGGGCCTTGAACCTGGTTTAACATTTTTTTTTCAAATTGGTTTTAAAAAAAAATACGAAAATTTTAAAAAAATTTTTTTTGGGGGTTTTAAAAAAATTTTAAAAATCCTAAAATTGGGGGCAATCAAATTGGATAAATTTAAAATTTTTTAAAACCCAATTTAATTTTAAAAAAAAAAAACCAAATTTTTTTTTTCTAAAAAAAAGAAAATTTTTTTAAAAATTTTTAAAAAAATTGTTTTTTAAATTTTTAAATGCTAAAAAATTTTTTTACAATTTAAAAAAAAAAATTTTATCAAATTTTTTTTATTAAAAATTTAAGTTTAAAAATTTGATTTAAAAAAAAAGGTTGGGGTTTTTTTGGGGGGGGGGGGGGGGGGGGGTTTTTTTTTTTTTTTTTTTTTTTTGGGGGGGGGGTTTTTTTTGTTTTTGGGGGGGGGGGGGGGGGGGGGGGGGGGGGGGGGGGGGGGGGGGGGGGGGGGGGGGGGGGGGGGGGGGGGGGGGGGGGGGGGGGGGGGGGGGGGGGGGGGGGGGGGGAAATAGGGGTATTAAAAATTTAAAAAAGTTTTTTTTTTAAATAAAAAAAAAAAGGGTTTTTTTAATTTATTAGAAAAATTTTTTAAAAAAATTTAAATTTTTTTATTTAATAAATGTTTTAAAAAACACCATAATCTATACTGCACAATCTTAATTTGTAAAAATGAACCCAAATTACCATTACGGTAACACTACCCAAATTTTTTCTAAAAACTGTGTCCCTTTTTTCCATTCGGGAATTTTTTTTTTTTTTAAATTTTAAATTAAGCAGTCCGAAACAAAAAATTTTAATTTTGCGTTAATTTTTTTAAACAAATTTTTTTGGGCAAATTAAAACTTTTAGACAAAAACTGGATTACACCCCTTGGTGATATCAAAATTATTGATATCCCAACAGAGACAGAGAAACTCTGGGAAAAAGAATTTTGGGTTTTAAGGGGTTTTAAAACTTATCTTTTTTGGGGGAATGGCCCAAAAAACCCATTTAAAATTAAAAATTTTACTTTTTTAAAACCCCATAATTAAATTTTTAAACCTGTGTCACATTTTTTCCAATTCTTTTGTTTTTGGGGAAAAAATATTTGCTTTTTTTTTTCAGTAATTTTTTGGGCAAAAAATTTTTCAAAACGGCAAATAAATTTTTTCAGATGTTTTTTTTGGAAAAAGGGGAAATTTTGAATTTTTCTTTTTAAAAAATTGAAAGCTTTGAGTAAATGGTTGGCGTCTCAGATCTGGAAATGGCATGGAATTACGATAGGTACATATACAAAAGCTGTGAATGGTATATGCTTATGATGAACAGGAACTAACATATAAATGGTTTGCGTCTCGGATAAAGTGTTGACATAGTATACGACCAAAATAGTCGATCAAAACTATTATATTGCAAATATTATTTTAATTGTTAAATGATTAACCATTGCTAAGGCAATCAAGAAGTAAATTTTAAGACCAAGACCTCAAAATATTCTAGCTATCACTATTATTTACATGTTACATACTCTTACATGTAGATGGTGCTAATATTACCAACATTGCGATCGCCAACGTATCTACATAAATTATCAAAGAGATTTGACGATTATCGTCATTTACACGTCACAACTGGGGAGATATATACACGCCGATACGTTGGTGAACGTAGTGTAGCTAAAAGAAAATCGTTATAAAAAAGTTGATACAATAAGATGAAAGCTGAAATACATATTTCTCTATTTCTACAGTGGATTAGGTATAACCTAATTTCGGGTCGGGGGCTCTGGTCTCCGCTTCTCTCCTGCGAGTCTCCCGGCCACCACACAGTTCCAGGATACACATACCTGTCGCTAGAGGTTTCCCTGTCTCTACAGTGGATGAGGTGATAGTCCGTGCTCTTCCTCAGGCGCGTCTCCAGCGCGCACTGGTCGGGGGCTCTGGTCTCCGCTTCTCTCCTGCGAGTCTCCCGGCCACCACACAGTTCCAGGATACACATACCTGTCGCTAGAGGTTTCCCTGTCTCTACAGTGGATGAGGTGATAGTCCGTGCTCTTCCTCAGGCGCGTCTCCAGCGCGCACTGGTCGGGGGCTCTGGTCTCCGCTTCTCTCCTGCGAGTCTCTCCGGGCACCACACAGTTCCAGGATACACATACCTGTCGCTAGAGGTTTCCCTGTCTCTACAGTGGATGAGGTGATAGTCCGTGCTCTTCCTCAGGCGCGTCTCCAGCGCGCACTGGTCGGGGGCTCTGGTCTCCGCTTCTCTCCTGCGAGTCTCCCGGGCCACTACACAGTACCTGAATTTTTAAAGTTTATTTTATTTTGGTCATCAACGTTTATTATTACAGAAAACTAAATTATTTAACGCCTCGTGGCAGTTTTAAAATTTTATTTTATTTTGGTCATCAACGTTTATTATTACAGAAAACTAAATTATTTAACGCCTCGTGGCAGTTTTAAAACAACCATAAATTCCGTTCAATTAATATAAACATATTGTCAACAAAAGACATAGAGTATTTTCTGATAATAAAAAAATGGAGATCTCCGCTAGTGTAGCGCCCCGTTACTTCATCGCTTCTAAATGAACTAAAAGGGTTAAATAATAAGTTTGTCAGAAAAATAATATGGTTACATGTTAGTAGTTTTTAAATTCATGATTGGATTTACCTAATTGCAGTTGGATCAGGTGAAGGGAGCCAAACCAACGGTCACGGAGTCGCATGTTCTAACAGAGTCAAATTCTCTGACTTCGGTTTGGTTCGGAAGTTCTGGTAGAGGGAGTTTTTTCTTCGTCGTTACCAGTACCTTTTAAAATCACATTTTTAATTTACACGATCATAAAACTGATACAATATTGCATATATGTTAAGATTACAGCAAGAACTTTGTAAATCAAATTAGAAAATCTATTGAGTTACGCTCAGCAACCTAAGCCCAATGATTTTACATGTAGCAAAAAAGTGATCGGGAATAGAGCATTTCTTTTTCGTGTTGCTTAGAGCTTTGATTATTTTAGGTATTCTTGTTCTCAAATCAGGTCATTTACTGCTGAAGATGGAGCGTAAGAACGTGCAGCAAAGTTCTACAATTTACAACACAACTTGTTGCAAAATAACCAATATTGAGACTACAAAGATTACTATAAGTCTTTTAAATACACCACCATCACCAGTTTGCAGACTTGTTAAAGAAGATACGTCCACATCCAAAATCACTCGCAAGCAAGTGGGGGGTAGAGAAAAAAAACTGCATCCCCAAAGAAAGGACATTGCATTTGAAACGCAAAGAAATCAAGGATATTGTGTTTTTGAAAATTGAAAACGCAAAAAATCAAAAAATGATTAAATTTATATTTTGAAATACAAATATAAAAAATTTATTTATCACTACTCAGTAAAAACCAATACAGAAGTATTTATATATATATGTATAGACAGATAGGTACTGGATAATACTTCGCGAGTGGTGCTGAATCAACTACCGGTGGACAGCAGACGGCGCTTTTATAAGAAGGGAAAAATAGCCCGGATGGATTTTTTTCATCAATTCCTAATGAACGGCACATCTAAATTTATAATATCCATCGTGGCAATCTAAAAAGACAAAATAAGCCCAAAACAATCCGGATACAGCAGAGGCTCATTTTTACAAGTTGATTACCCCGGAAACGGCATATCCAATCCCAATCAAAGCTCATTTTAGACGTGTAATCATTCTAGACTCTAGACGCTTCTGCATGATCTAACATTTTCTAACTAACTAACCATCACGCGCGAGAAGATAGAACGCCATACCACTCTGTCCTGACAGACTTCCTTTGCTTCCTCTACATTCATACATCTTCTCATGCACATGCGCCGATTATTCCGACTTTTCACATAACCACTTTCAAGTACTTGACGTACTTGGTCATGCCATGTCTTTCTCGGCCTTCCGGCGGCTTCTACATCCAGGCACACTTGCATTTGAGCTTCTTTTAGCCGTTCTTTCATCACTCATTCGCTCCACATGACCAAACCATCGTAAAAGCCCTTTCTTAATTTTGTCCATAATGCTTATCTCAGCCTTGCACTCTGCTCTAATTTCGACATTTTTACACCAATCATACATAGTCTTACCACACATTCGCCTGAGAGATCACATTTCAACAGCATTCAGTCTACTTTCATCCTTTTTTTTTTCAACACCACGCTTCACTACCATACATAAGGGTTGGTACCAGAACTCCGGTGTGTACTGCCAATTTTGCTTCTTTCGATAAGTTCTTATTTGCCACTATCGATTTCAAGGCACCATTAAAACATACTTGTAAACATACATGCGTATTAGAATAAAATGAATATGTGTTTTTTTTTTGTCCCTAAATGAGTTTATTGTTAAAACTCCTAGGGAGCATTCTAATGCTAGAAAAAAATAGAATAGAAATTCTTTTCTTTTTTAATCTATTGAAAAAGAAAAGAATTCTATTTTTTTTCCTATGTAATGTTGTTTTTATAAATAAAAAAAAAAAAATAAAAATAAAAAAATACTTCCCAAACATACAAATTCTTCAACCTGCTTCAATCTGTCTATAATATTACATACGGTCATATTCACATTTCTTTCAAAAACCATCACATTTGACTTTTCCACATTCATTAACAAATCAATCTCCTTGCACACATTGAAAACCTTAGTGACCAAGGACTGCAGGTCTTATTATTTAATATTGATATTAGTTTCTCACCTCAACAGCGTCTGTTCGCCGCAGCTCTTCTCTATTGGGTGCGAGGACGGTGATGACGTAGCGTTGACCACGCTTCACGGACGGCACCTGCAGACGGCCGTAGGAGTAGACGCGCCGCCGGCGTAGCACGTGCCGGCCGGCGGCGTCGGCGGGTGGCTACCTCCACGTCCACCGCGCCGCCGCACGGCATGACGGATACGACGAGAGTGTCGGATGCCTGCTTGCCGGCCTGTGGATTTCATTTTTATATTATTGTATAAAATATTCCGAAAGCGACACAGTGTTAAAAAAATAGCCAAGTAGTTTTCTAATTATGTGTATGCCAATGTGTATGGTCATCTGTTAAAATATAAAATGTAATTTAATGCTAGCCCATTGTGAGTGAAATCAAGTTTTTGATTTGGATACATATTTAATGAAAAAAAAAACACAAAAATGCAGAATATAAATATTACTGTTTGTTTATATGTCTTCAAGTATAATTTTCAGTTTATTTCTATGTGCTATACTTTCGTAAACAATTAAACTTTTTTTTAGCTTGCCGCATCCTATCGGTTTCTCAGAACAGGCAATTGCCCATTTAAAAACCGACAGCGCTCATCGGAGTTTTTTCTATTTTCTCTTTTGCATATACCGGGTGTTTCTTTTAAACTGAGACGATCAAATATCTCGAAAATAGCCACTCTACGGAAAAAAAAATATGACCATAATCAAAATTTATCATCATACCGCGGGGGAAATACATTAGTGTTAAAATTAGTAGCCCCCACACCCCTCCATGTAGGTGGGGCGGGGGGTAACTTTGAAACTAAGATAGGAACACCTATTTTTTATTGCAGATTCGGATTCTACGGCTAAAATAAAACGTACGGAGATTTGACTGAATACATTTTGTTCGGTTCATGATAGTTTTATTGCAGATTCGGATTCTACGGCTATTCAGTTTTGTACGTAGTTTCAATTTTTCAATTTATACCATAAACAATTGTTTTGCATTCGATTCTTCGCAGTATTTTGAAAAAAAAACATCACGTTTTCATTGGAAATACTCGAAATTCGTCATCAAAACAATTTATTTAAAAAATTGAACTCCAATGTGATTTAGCCGTACAAAACTGAATTTCGTCGATTAAAACGCCATCTATCATGAACCGAACAAAATGTTTCAGTCAAATCCTACGTATTTTTTAGCCGTAGAATCCGAATCTGCAATAAAAAATAGGTGTTCCTATCTTAGTTTCAAAGTTACCCCCCGCCCCACCTCCACGGAGTTTGGTGAGGGCTACTAATTTTAACACTAATGTATTTCCCCCGCGGTATGATTAAATTTTGATTATGGTCATTTTTTCCGTAGAGTGGCTATTTTTTCGAGATATTTGATCGTCTCAGTTTAAAAGAAACACCCGGTATAATGTATCACTGCGCCAGTATTCAGCTTATCTACCATATGTATTACTATAAAGTTTGTTATACAGGTGTAACAAAACTCGATGTACAACCCGAAAGCTGGTGAATCTACATCGTATTTTGGAGACGATTGTGGTAATATTAAGTAAAATTGCTCAAATTCTTATAAAAACGGGATTTTTTAATTTTGTTTTTTTATGGATAGTATTAATTTTACTAAATACATTATATATTTGATAACAATTTGCAAAAAAAAAAAAAAAATCACTTCTTACAATTTCTCGAAAACTAAGGGTCAAATCAAAAAAAAAATTAATCTAAAAATCGACTCCAAATATTATGTTTATTCACTAGTTTATCGCTTTTACATCGAGTTTTGTTACACCCTTGTATGCCTACGTATTGTGATATTTAGAAAAATTGTATTATATTTATAAATGTCTGTAAAAAAAAAATACTCGTACCTTGAATCGAAATACTGCTTTCCCATCGAGCTTTTTCAGGTTAACGCTTTCAGGTTTTCCGTCTTTCAGTTTCGACTGCTTTATTCTCTGGTCATACTGGAGTACAGCGGAGCCGTAAGGAAATGTTAGGTTGGTCTCTTTGTTTACTGCAAATAGGTTGAAATAGTACACCTAGAATGGAATATAATTAAATAGTTTACTATTTAACGCAGTTAAATTTATTAATTTTCGACGGATGATGGGAGAAAGATGTTTAAAAAAATGCCAACTAGTAGTTCTCAACGAATGCGTGTAAAGGAGGAAAAATTCTTATAAAATATTTTGAATAACATAAGTACCTACTTTATGTACATACAATGTTCAGAAGCTTTACTGCAAAGGTTTTACACAGATACTAGATTTCTCTTCATGAAAAACTTTTTTTTTTGGCTAATTTAGCCGTAAATGCCAAATTAATTATAAAATACAATTATATGGCAACACTTTGACTTAGTAGATACTCTAAAAATTGGCAGTACGCAACGGAGTTCTGGTACCAACCCTTATGTATGGTAGTGAAGCGTGGTGTTGGAAAAAGAAGGATGAAATTAGATTGAATGCAGTTGAAATGCGATCTCTCAGGCGAATATGTGGCAAGACTATGTATGATAGGTGTGTACTCGCACACAAAAACTCACCTTTCCATTTTCCAGATTATCCACGGTGTGGTGTGTTCTGGCGCCCACGCACGATATCAAGATGTCTCCCATGCTTCCTGGTTCTCCGCCACTGCCTAAATAGGAATGTACTCTTGTCAAGAATTCTTTACTGGCTAATAAACTAAGACGATAGGTGCAAGAATTTTTATATTGTTCAATAAATAAGTGAGATATAGGGAGTTAATTTTTTTTTTCCGCTGAAAAGGTAAAAGGAACGTTTGACGTCACTTGATGAAAGCGCTTCACTTCGAGTATGTTTCTCTTTTTCTTTGTACATAATCGAAATACAAAAATGCGTCGTACTTACTAGTGCCAACATAATAGAATGACGTTTTTGGGTAAGCAAATTTTGTAAATAAAATTTATGAATGAAAATCTCAATTTCAAAACTTTTAAAAAGTGTCGAAAATTACTTTACGAATTTATTAAATGTACAATGTATCAAATCTGATATTCCGTCTAATAATAATTTATTTACATCATTTTACTCATAGATAAATGGATCACTGCGACCTGTGTCGATCTATTATGACGGTTCCTAAGTTCCTGACCTAGGCATAAGTGATTGAGAATTAGTACCTCTATTGCTATATTTCCACCTCCAAGCTCAAGTCTCCAATGACCAGAGATAATTTAATATCTCAGTTAATGACCAGGTTTTGTAGAGAAAAGTTTTACAATATAAATGATAAGGGATTAAATGTTACTGGAGCTTTTTAAGTGTCAAGACATTTCGGTTTTTCACCGCTATCTAAACGGGGACATATAACATTTAATTAAATAGAAGTAAGTGGTCACAATTTGCTTGACAATATGGTTTTATAGGGATTAAAGATTTTGAGATCTTTCATAGTTTTAAGATCAAGCTGTCTTTCGTACTTCTTGATTCTCCACCGCTGCCTGAACAGGAATATTACACAACAACATTTACCCGAAAAAGTTTAGGAATTAAGAGTAAAAACACTTAATGTCGATGGATTGGAGATTTCGGAAGTTTTCACAGATTTTAAAATCAAACGGCCTTCTAAACGTAGTTTGTATTTTCTGCCACGTCCAAAAGGTAAAGGTTTAAAAAAAAGATTAGGAGTTACGGGAAATCCTTACGGAAGTTCTGGTGAACGCGTATCTGAAATATTCTAGGCAATACCGCGCTCATCCAAGAATTTCAATGTTATGAAAGCGACAAAAAGCTTATATTTTCAGTTCTTATTGCAGCATCATTCTTTCAAATAAAACAGATGAAAACGAAACGAAGAGATGAAAGAAGAACTTAATAAAAAAGAATTTCACTCTACTTACCCATTCTGCTGACGTTTCCACCGTGGGCCCCCCTGGAGCGCGGGGCCCGCAGCTGGGGGCCCGGGCCCGCGCCCCGCGCCCCGCGGGCCCCACACAGCGAGGTGTAGTTGTGCCGGGTGCTGACCACCAAGCAGTACTCCGTCACGTGAGGATCTATGGGGCTGTCGGTCACTTGGGTCAATTTCATTCTTACAAAGGTGTAAATATTATAATTAGATGTGAACATTGTACCAATGCACGGTGTGATATTAAATGTATGGTCCAGGACTGCCAAATAAGTTAAGAGTTGGATATTGGTAGTCCTGTTACAAATCGTATGCCTAGATTAAAAACTGTATCAACTAAAAAAACATTTTTTCTGGCTTCGAACAAGAACACGCTTGAAGGGGCGTTTCCATACATTTTTTCTAAACATATACGCTTCCTAGAGTTAATTTCATAAACACCATTTATTATCAAATGCCATCGTCTAAAGACGCAAGCTAGTAGATGTCTAGTGATGACGTAGATGCCTATTGATGAGTGTCGCAGTTGGTAACTAGACACTAGATAAGGTAGTATTTTTCAAGTATGGAATGTCACTTCTCTGAAATTCTAGTTCGGAGTTAATCGTAGAATTTTTGGGAATGTTTTATCACATCACATGTGATAAAAAAGTGAATGAAAATAATTTTCTTTTATAAATAGACAATGCACATTTAGTAAAATTCGGGTTGAAACGTTCCATACAAATAGTTCAATTTTGTTTTGTAGAGTCCGAATAAATTATTAAGAAAAACTTTTTTACGAGTTGATACTGTTTTGATCAATTATGGAAAAAAAATGTCACCGATAAAATAAACCCTAGTATTAAGAAAAACATTATCTTTAGAACCAACACGGTTTTTTAAGAGGTAGGCAATCTATTGAGTCAAATTTGCTTCGAGTTTAATATCACTCATAGTTTACAGCCCTGGAAGAGGCTACCAGTTTGGAAGCCAATCTAATGATGTAAGCTTCAAAAATAAAATTTTTTAATTTTAATTAGCGAAAGGGAAAATTTTATCCCTTTATCCTTTTTTTTTTAAAGAACTCCTTTGGGGGTTTTTCCAATTTTTTCCCTTCAGTTGCGATTATTAAACCGGGGTTAGGCCCAGGAGCCCCTGCTTTTTAAACTTTTTTTCCCCGGAGGTTTTTTTTTTAAAATTTTTTCTTTTTATTTGAAAGGGAAAAAAATTTTTTTTTTTAAAAATTTTTAAAAAGTTTTTTTTTAAAATCCCCCAAAAGGCAAATTAATAATTTAAAAAAAAAAATTTTAAAAAATAATTTTAAAGAAAGGCTTTTACGAGGTTGGGTCTGTAGACAAATGGGGAGAAAGAAGGGCTAAAAAAAATATGATCCTTGCCGGGATGTAAAAATGGGGAAGGCCGAAAAAGACATGGATGATCAAAAAAAAACCCATGCTTAAAAATGGGCTGTAAGAATTCGAAATAACGACTGGTGCAAAAAAGATTATGAATGGGGAGGAAGCAAAGGGTCCAGGACAGATGGGTGGGTTCAAACCTCTCTCCCTCCCCCTTGGGGGAAAATGGCGTGATGGTTGTTTTTTTTATTTAAATTTTTTTAAAATATTATTTTCCTTTATTTTTGAATCTACAAACATTTGTAACAGAAAAATAATAAACTAATTAAAATTTATTTTAGGATGTTAAAAAAAAAAACAAACAAATAACTATAAATTTTCTTCTTTAAAAGGTGGGTGAGGGGTAAAGTTATGGTTTTTAAATTTTTTGATTGAAAAAGTCTGTAATAGAAAAACCCTCTACTGCTATATCATAGTAGGTACCCCTCAAATTACAGTAGGGCGTTGGGAAAGGGCCGTGCCCACAAAACAGCTTTTTTGTTTCACCCCATAAGTCTTCAGGTGAAAAAACTGTACCCCGTGCACTTGTTGTATGCATTTGCTTTTTCGGAAAAAGACCAAATTTGAAATGGACTGGAACCATTATTAATAGGGGATCCCACCCAAGCACGTACGAAAGCATTTTACTTTTTTTCGGTTTCATTTTTTTGTTTTATAAATTTTTTTATTAATTTTTTCTTTTTTATTTGCAAACGAAGAAAAAAATGTTTTTAAATAGGCAGCAATGGGTTCTCGTTACTTATTTAATACCAACTAAATAAAAATTTAAAATACTTTCCCCCCCAAAAGCAAAGTTGACATGGAAATAAAATAAAATAAAGAAATAATTATTTCATACTCTAACACGTTTAAAACCCCTTTTAAAAGCCCACAAAATTATTATTATTTTTTTTTTTAATTATAAAAATAATCTTTGCACTCTTAATATTTGCACATTTTAAATTTTGTAAATACTATTTTCAATAAAGCCAAAAGGGGCTTGTGTTGAAAATGGAATCGGTCGGTGAAATGGGGATTCGAAGACTTTTCCTGGCTCAGAGACCCCGACTACCACTGGGCCCCCCCCACCCCGAAAAAAAATAAGTAAAATCAAAAAGGGCAAAAAATTTTAATTTAGTAATTTTTTACTAGTAATTTTGCCGAGTAATTTTAAAAACCCCAAAAAAAAAAAGTTTTTTTATTATGCAAAATTTTATAAAAGCATTACTCCCCAAAAAATTTTTTAAAATTTTAAAAAAAAATAAAAAAAAAATTTAAAATAAAACAACAACGAAAAACAAAAATCATAAACAAAAAGAAATAAAAGTAAACTTTAATAAATTTCACCCTTTTCAAAAAGGAAATTTCGTATATCGTGGGGGATATTTCGTTTTTTTAATTTTTTTTTAAAAAAAAAAAAATAAGTAACTAAAAAAAAAAATTAAAAAAAAGGATTTTCGAAAAGAAAGTACCTACTAGGAAAAATAAAAATTAAAAAAAAAAACGAAGTGAGAACCATTATTTACATTTTTAAAAGAAAATTTTTTTTTTTTAACCGGGGGCCCAAAAAGTTTTAAATTTTTCAAAAAGAGCGTAATTTTAAGATCCTTTTTTCCATAAGTTTTGTTTAAGAGCTTAAGTGATAAAGTGATATTGGCTTTTCCCCAAAACCCTTTAAAAAAATACAGGAAAATTTAATCAAATTTTAAAAGAAAATATTTTTTAAAAATTCAAAATTTTACGCGGGTTTTTAAAAATAAATTTTTACAAATTTATTTAGCTTTAAAATCTGATTAACTTTACATTTTTGCCCCTTTTTAGCGTTTAATTCCGTCAAATAAAATTTTTTCAAATATGGGTTAAAACCAAAAAACGAAAAAAACGGAAAAAATTGCTAAGAAGTAAAAAAAGAAAAACAAATCATATCAACAATGTTCGTCAATTTATTTTTTTTTATGAAATCGAAAACATTAAAAAAAAAATATTTGAAATAATTTTAAATATCTAAAATTTGCCCATAAATCAAAGTTTATTATAAATTTTTTTCAATTATTTCCGCCAAAAGCCAAATATTTTTATTAAAAATTACATTTTTGGAACCTATTTTTTTAAAAATTTTAGGTTATTTAAAAAAACGGGAAAAAAACACCCTCCCCCAAATTTTCCTTAAGCAATGAAAGGAAGGGTAAACAAAATTCTTTACATATTAGTAATTTAAAGGGAAAACAATTTTTTTCTCAGAAGTCAAGTAGTTTGGGCCCTTTTAAAAAAAATTCCTTAAAACTTCGGGGTTTTAAAGAAAAGTGCGGGAACATACAAATACAACCAAAACTTTTTAAAAAAGATTTGAGTTAATAATCTAGGCCCAAATATATTTCCCCGGGATCAGTTTTCCAAAAGTGCATCCCAAAAAAAATCCGTTTGACGAGACTAAAAAAAAAGTAAAAATCCAACAACGGGATTTGAAAACAAACATTGGAAAACAAAAAAGGCGCAGTAAAAAAAATTTTTTTTAAAAGAAAAAAGAAATGAAAAAAACGCAAAAAAAAATTAAAAGTAAAAGACGGGTTATTTGGTAAAAACCTTTTTACCCCGAAATCGGTCGGGGAAGAGAATGACTATACTGAAAAATAGGGATTAAAATTTTTTAAAAGAAACCAAAGCCTAAAAAACCCCAACAACAAAATTGACCAAAATTCATTTTTAAAATTTCTAAATGGCTGTTTTGACGCACTATCCTGCAAACCCCCAAAAATGCCCTTTTAAACATATTTTTCCCGGGTTGGGGGTTGGGGAAAAATTTACTCTGTTTACCTTCAGTAAAAAAAATGGACCAAGATACCTGGGGCGGTTTTAAACCAAAAGCGGGGCCCCTCATCTTTGGGGTGCGGAAAAGGGAAAGTAGAAAGTAAGTACAGTTACAAATACGGTTTTCACATACCAATGTCTCTTTTATGTCGCGTTGTGAACTTAAGACATGATCTGGACAAGCCCATAAAGTTTTTAAACCCTTTCACTGAAAAAGACACAGAATAGCCCCTGAGGAAATTCCAAATTTAAAAATGTCGGGCTTTTAAAAATTTTAATTTTTGTTTAGCTTAGTTCTTTTAATTTTTTATGTAACATTAAAGGGGAATTTTTGAAATAAAAAAATAAAGGGGATCACGCGTGTATGCCTTTTAAACATTTTGTTAAACAACTTTAACACAAAAAAAAACCAAGGAAACCCCAAAACGAAAGAAAAAATATTGCTTGGGGAATTATCGAACTCTCGTTTTTTCCCATAATAAAAAAAAAAACTTTGGGCCCCCAAAATGCATGGCAGATATAAAATAACGAAATAACCTTCAGTTTTTTACTGTAGTGAAATACGAGCTGCGCTTTTGTGAATTTGTGGAAACAAAACTATACAAGGGAATTTTTGTTCCCACCTTTTAACTATATTAACCATGGGAGTGGCTAAGGAGCTAAGCAAAAATTTTTTAATTTTTATTTACAAAAAATTTTTTTTAAAAAAATTTTTTTGATTGTGCGAACTTATTACTCTGTAAATAAGTACCTACATAGTATCAGAGAAAGCTTTAAAAGCAATTAAGATTATTTATAAATATTTTTTTAAATTAGTTTGCTTCACATTGGTAATTTATTCATTTTTCTAAAAAGTTCTTTTTAATTTTTGAAAAGTTGGGGAAAAGTACTTTTTTTGGGTGAGACGTGATAAAATTTAATTTTAAAAGTTAAAAAAAAATACTTTTTTTTTTTTTTGACAGTTACGGAGATAGGAATCAAGTGGGCTAAAAAAAAATTTTTAAAATTATTATTTATAATTAAGGATGTTAAAAAATCTATTTACTCGAAAAGGATAGGAGTAAGTTTAAAAAAACAATATACTGAGACCTTTTTTCGCAGCATTTACCTCTTCCAAATTTTTATGGAAAGTTTTGAAGGCCTTACACTTTTTTATCATTATATTTTTCTTCCTTTAAATTGACGTCTCATTATAAGTTTTTTTACACGTTTTGTTTAAAAAAATTTTAATTTTTAAAATGTCGAAAAAAAATTTCATTTTTTAAAAAAAAAAAAAGTTTGAAAAAAACAGTACAAAGGCAAATCTTCAAAAATTCAGCCCCTTTCCCTTTTCCCCACCTAATGGGGCATAGGCACGATCGGGACACCAAGTGCGTGTATCTTGGGCATTTTATTTCTGAAGGGAGGATGATCAGTTTAACGCTTCCAAAAACCAAATACCGTCCAAAGGAAACACACACAAATATTAAAAGTGTGGTTTTTTTCTCTAATTAGTAGAACATAATACAAAATTTTTTTTTCATTTAAAAATTTAGAGGATTGAAAAAGTGGGGTTACCCCTTTTTTGCCTTTCCTCATTGGATATTATAGCATTTTTTGCATGTGTGACGAAGGGTTCCCTCCTCACTCGTAAAGCTGCTTTGTTCACATTAAAAGGATTTAAAAAAGGGGGCCCAATTTTTCTTAAAAAAAAAAATCGCTTCAAATAAAAAAACTTAAAATTTATTGCGCTTTTTCAAAAAAAGGCAAAAATTGCGTTTTTGCACACATCATTTTTATTTTATAGATATTTTAGTAAGAAAAAACGAAATGTTCAGATTTCTACTTTGTATGGCGGAATTTCAAATGCATTGTAATTTGAAAATTTATTACAAAAAGGCAAGATTTAGACTTACCTTCACACAGTTCAAAGTATCACCACGAAACATTTTTAAAAAAAAAAAAAACTTTTAAATATTGATTCGTGGGGAATCGGACTCTCGACAAGGTAGTAGTTCAACTACTTTGCTACTCTCAAATTTTTGCTTAATTGTTAAAAAATTGGTTTTTAACCCTTTTTATTCATTCGTTTGTTTTAAATTTAATATTTAAAAATTTCAGGACATTTTTAAAAAAATTTTTATTATTTAAAAAAACCCCATAAAGCTAAAAGCTCATCGCGCTGTTGTAGAAAAGTTGATTCTTTTAAAAATGTAAATTTTTAGTTTTAAAACAATTTTTTAAAGAAATTTTTTTAAGGTTTAAAAAGTTTAAAAAAATGCAATTTTAGCCCAAAAAAACCATTTAAAATCCGTTTGGGGCTTAAATTTTATATAATTGCAAGAAAATATTTTTTAAGCAAAAGGGCAGGTTCTTTAAAACCCCCAATAAATATTATTTTAAAAGTTTTTTAAAAAATTTTAATTTTCAAATTTTTAAATTATTTTTTAATTTTGACTGGGTAAAATGGTTTTAGGCAAAATTTGGACCCATTAAATTGCTAAATAAAAATTAAAAAATTTTTTTCCCCCAAAAATTTCAAAATAAAAAATAAAGGGGCGCTAAATCGGGGGGGCTATTCATTTCTTTAATATTTAAAAAAATTAGTTTAAAAACTTTACTAAATCACTTTAATTCGGGGGCCCTGATCCCTCCGTTTTTCGCTTCCTTTCATTTTTCCCGTGCTTAAAAAACCCGAGCAGTGCCCAATACATTGATGCAAATTTAGGAACACATGATGATGAATTTGGAAAATCTTTGATAATTATTGGTTAAATGCGTTTAGTTTTGCCATAAACACAAAAAGAAAAACTGAACTTTATTGTTGGGGTCGAGAAAACGAACGGAAACTTTCGAGGATGGGGTGGTCACGTGACTAAGGGCCCGTTTCCCCATACAATGTGTCCTTGATTTTCTGTTTGGGAATTCAGGCTAAAAAAAATATAAAGAATTCATTCGATGCTTAAAAAGTGCTTTTTTTTAAATCCACTTTTGGTCGAAAGTGACTTAAATTTTGGTTTTTTTTAATTTTTAACGCTTTTTTTTTCCTTTTTAAATTCAAGGGGTAAAACCCTTTTGACTTGTAAATGTAAGCAGACATACTTTTTAATTTTTATAATTTTTAACGGTTTTGGGGGTTTAAAACCTTTAAAATTGTTTTTCACAAAAAACAAGGGTTTTACTTGAAGTTAAACTGCGATTATCAATTTTAATGTTTCCATAAGCATTTTTAAAAAAATTATTTGAACTCCCTTTAAAATTAATTTTTTTCACTATCAATTTTGGGCCCTATAAAAAATTGCGATAAAAAATTTTTTTGTAATTATATTACCGTTGGCTACCTTGAAAAGTAAATACATGTAAATTTTGTTTTTTTTAATTTACAAAAAAAAGGTTTTCTCCCTTATAAAAATTGCTTTATGGAATATAAAATTTTGCACTTGAAACCCGTTTTGGATATTTTGAACGGGCACTAAAGCTAAGACGACTTTCCCTTCTTTTCAAAATTTTCAGTTCATTGCAGTGCTTTATGCACCAAGGGGGTGGGGAAAAAAGGAAAGTAGTAGTAAAATTTTAGCAAAAAGCAATGAATTTTAACTATAAAAAACCCAGAATTCTTTTTTTTTAAAAATTTTTTAAATCCCCTTAACATGGTGTTACAAAACCGATGCCAGCAGGAAGCCTGTAAATCTAGAAATTTTTGGGCGACTCGTTAATTTTTTTTTTAAATTTTCCCCATTTCGAGAAAATGTTAGAAGAAACGTTTTTTTTTTCTATCTTTTTTGAAAATTTTTTCGAAAAAAATTTTTTTTTAGTCAAATTAATAGTACCATAATAAAAAAATCGAAACCAAAATTTAATAAAAAATTTAAAAGCAATTTATTTTGCGGTACTAATGGCGCTTTTATAGAAAAATTTTTTTTTTAAAGCTCAAAAAAAAACTCATTTACAAAATTTTTTACACTTTTAAACCCAAATATGAGTGTTTCCCATTTTTTTGGGTTTAAACGAGTTTTGTTACACCATTAATATATAAATTTTTAAAAAATTAAAAAAATTAAAAAAAACGAGTAAACACCTCAGGGACAGCCCACAAAAAATTATTACATCTCAATTTTTTTTAATTTATTTTTTTAAATCATACATAACATTATACATTTTTTTTATATTTTAACTGTCAAACAGGGTTGATACCCCGTTTTAAAAGACAGCCAAAAAAAATGATTTTTTTATTATAATACAATTTCATTCAATTTAAAAATACAAATTTTTGGAAAAAAATGAAGAGAAAAAAAATATTAAGAAAAATTTTTAAGGAATTTGAAAAAATAGGTAAAAATGAATCTTAAAAAAAACAGTTCAAAAAAATTTAAAAAAAAAAAATTAACTAAAAAAAACAAAAATAAAAAAAAAAAAATTTTAAAAAGTGGGGTCTCAAAAAAAAAAAAAATTTTTTGGGGGTTGAGCGTTAAGAATGGGAAAAATTACTGTTAGTCTTTGGGATCATCCCCGGGGTCCCCTAACCCAAACGAAACCCGGGGGTTTTTTTTAAAATTAAAAAAAAAATCTTTTTTTTTTAAAAAAAATCAAATTTTTTTTAAAAAAAAAAAAAATTGAAAAAAAAAACCCTTTAACCCCTTTTTTTAAAACGGACGACCCATTTAAAGAAATTAATTTTTGGGAATTTTTGGTAAAAGGGCCCCCCCCCTTTTTGCCCCCCCCCCCCCCCCCCCAAATTAAAAAAGAAAAACAAAAAATTTTTTTAATTTTTTTAAAAATTAATTATTAAAATTAAATAAAAAAAATTAAAAAAATTTTTTTTAAAAACCAAAAAATCCCCCTAGTTTTTTGGGGTTCAGGGGGAAGGTTTTAATTTTTTAAATTTTTTTTTTGTGGGGGTATCCCGTTTTAACCTTTCCCAAGGAGGTGGGGGGGGGCCCCCCAAAAGGGTTTTTAAAAAAAAAAAAACGGCCGCCCGGCCCCGAAAACCCCATACACAAAAAATTATTTTAAATTTCCCGCTTTTGGAAATTTGCTTTAAAAAAATTTTTTTTTTAAGAGGAAAAATTTAAAGTTTTTTTTTAATTGTAATTTCTTTTTAAAAAAATTTTATTAAACCCTTTTTTAGTAAATATAAAAAAAATTAAAAAAAAAAAAGGGCAATGACTTTTTTCGTAAATATGCAACAATAGGTTCAAAAAATATAAGATTAGAAAAGAATAGAAAAACTGTGTCACAGAATTGTCTCATGTATAAGGGCATTAAAATGTATGAGGAGATGCCAGATGAGATAAAAAATGAACAAAATTTAAAGTTATTTAGGGCCAAGTGTAAAAAATATATGAGTGATAAATATTAGTGTAGATAAGAATAGTTAGGAAAAAATAAATTAAGTGTAATGTAACATTATTAGTCTATGTAAAATTATATATTACTAAATAAATATAAACAAAAAAATTTGAAATTACAAACGTGCTTAAAAAATACACATATTTAACGTGTCTTTTGACAGCTTGCACTGAACAAGAAAGTGTGCAGTTTTCTGTTCCATATAAGTCCGCATTAGTATTGTACTGTGCATTATATAACATGGTTACTGGTTACTGGTTACCTCTGGTCCCACTTGACAGTGAGCCTCTTGCGGCGCTGGCGGCGCTGCAGGCGCATGCGCGGCCGCTGGGCCATCCGCGCGGCGTGCGGGGGCTCCGGCTCTGAGCTGCCGAATAACTGCAGAAACGTATCCAACTCCGGCGCTTGCATCTGTTATAATAGTCCAAATTTAAATTTATTTTATAAAAATAACGAAGATGGTAATTTTATTTTGTATTTTTTAATTTGTTTAAAAAAAAATTAAGAGTCTTTATTAAGAAAATAGACTGTAAATTTAACAAGAATGAAGTAACCCCACTAAATAGATTGAGTGAATAGCCCCACCACGCGACTCGCGGCCGCTTTCCCATACAAACGTATTCCTCGATTTTCTCCCTGGAATTGAACATTAGACCGATGTTTTTTTTCACACTTTTTAGATATCGACCATATGGGTATTTGTTCGTCTTATTTATTTATAACTAATAATTTATTTATCTCCTTTAAAAAATAAAATGTCAAAAAAATAATAAAATAAAAGTCGATATCTAAAATGTCTTTAAAAACATAGCTGTAATGTTAAATTCCAGGGAGAAAATCAAGGAATACGTTTGTATGGGAAGCGGCCGCGAGTCATGTGGTGTGATATGCTCTTAAGTAGGTATCTATGCTAGTTAACACATTTTTAATAGTATCTAATACTTTACTATTAATACTTTTATTTTTTACCTGACAAATTATACAAATATATTAAATAAACATTATAATATAAGGAGGTTAATAACAAACAACACACAATAACGATACTACTACGATGGTGCATAGGGCACTGCATTGGTAATCTAAGTGCAGTGAATCTTGATCATTTGTTGCATGAAGGCAAGATGATCAGTCTTACGTTTCAGCTCCAGTCCAAGGTATCACACATGAAATATTTTTATGTTAAAATCACATTCAGGTAAATATTTCATATCGACCCCATCGGGAATCGAATCCGCGATAACACATAATAAAAATTCCTGTTCTCACACTAAAAAATGTATTACAATATGAAATAAATAAATAAAATACCATTTAAGCATCAAAAAAGCCGTCGCTCAACACAAAAACTCAAATTTTCCTTAAAATTTAGTTGTAATAAAATCACCCATAGATAATATTATTAGTAAAAATACTAAGGCACTTATATATTTCTATTTCATAATAAAAAAAAATATATATTTAAACATTTTCCAAATATTTTTTCTTTGTTTATTATGTTTATGGTCAACTCAAAGGTATATAATTATTTTTTTGAAGATATTTTTACCCTTAGAAGATATTGTCCGATTTTGGCCGATGTTTCAAATGTCTCCATCTCACTGCTTTTGAATTCTTCCAGAAGTGTTGCATTATTGAGTCCTGGAAAGAAAACAATGATTTAATAATTTATAATTTTAATGACGTTTCGTACAAGGAAATTGATGATTTTGTAGTTCCATTAAAGTGTATTATTCTACATATCCGTAATAAAAGTCAAAACTTGAATTATTTTTAGGTTTTACAAACATCATCATCATCACCATCTTCATCATATCATATCCGCTCACCATGTGGAGTATATTATAATGTATTCCAATATAAAAAATACAAAAAAAGATAGAGAGACGAGAAATATATACATTGCTAAAACAATCAAATTATGTTGAATCAATATAAAGTAGTTCTGTCTTCCAACCAATCTCTCAGTATAAAAATTATTGTTAAAGTTGTTAGTCGCTTAGCTCAGTGGTCAGATCACCTGACGCGGAATCAGACGGTCCCAAGTTCAAGTCTGGGGCGAACGATTATTTTTCCAAAATCTTTTGTTAGCAATCATTTGTTATTCATTTTGATTAAATTTAATTTAAAAATTAAATTAAATTAAATTAAATTAAATTAAATTTAATTTAATAAAGAGGAAATACTTCATAAACACCCAGGCTTGAGAAAATGACTTTTGATTTCAATGTTCTCACCGGGAATCGACTCTGGAAACTCCGTGTTGTGAGTCAAGCGTTTTATCCAGTAAACGATAATATACAAAAAAAAATATTGATTCTTATTTGCAAAATAAAGAAAATATTTTTTCACAGGCGTCAATATCCTGAGTCAATATTGAAATGTCGTACTCGTAACTCAAGAGAAATGTTTGCATTCGGGTAATGGGCCAATATTTATGTTCACTTCTCACTTTATTTATTAATTACCCAAGTTGGCCAAAGCCCTTTGTGCAAATTTCGAGGTTGAATTTCGTTTCTTTACCATTGTTCAGACCACGAGCTAAAATAATCCATTGCACTCACGTACTGACGATATTTTTAATGGAAATTCGCAAGAATGTTACAACTACTTTCCCTTATCCTCACCTAATGGTGCATAAGCCACTGCATGGTGCACTAAGTGCAGTTTATCTTGACCATTTTTATTACATGAAGGTAGAATAATCAGTCTTATGCTTCAGTACTAGTCCAAGGTATCACACATGAAATACTTATATTAAAATCACATGTAAATAAATATTTGTCATGATTTTTTTAAAGTGGTGTGAAGGCTATGTGTAGGTGTGAAAAACAGAAATTTTGAGAGATCACCAAAAATTGTGACAAATTATTTTCGCGAAGTTTTAAAGGTTTTAGCAAACATTCTTATTAATTTAAATCCATGACATACGAGTATATTTTATAGGTTACTGATTCAATGATTAGTCTAAAAAATGTTTTATTTACTCTCTAGTGATAGGTAGTTCGGATTCCTTCCAAAATTTATTCCCTACCTTCATCCATTCCATTCCGTTTTTGTCACCTATTTCCAACACCGCGTCAAAGTGAGTGAAAGTGAGTTTAAAAGTGCGCTGTGCCCCTCGTGTTTTTATGTCCCACCGCGCCAGTTCGACGTGGTGTTTCCAGCGTATTCCAGGATACTTCGCCCTTCCTGGTGGTCCTTCATCGTCACTTCCCGCCCCTGTTGAGTCCAGCTCTGGTAAGTCCTTCCATATTTACGGAAAAAAAAGACAACAAAATAAAAACTGATCTCTAATTTCCTAGAGTTTATGTAGAATGTGCTCTTCAACCATTTTTTAACATTTTTTTTCCACTTCAGTTATCCTGAAAAAAACTTGTTTTTTGAAGAAGGCTTCCCGTTATTTTTTTTCTTGGAAATTAATACAATTTTTTACGGTATTTACCTAGAATTATATTATGTATTTTCATTTATTGGCATCTGCAGTAAAATTGCAGATGTCAATAAATCCGGAATATCATTTTAAAAACAAAAAATTCTAACGCTGGTCTCAGGCGGAGCCTCAACTCTTTGTAATATTACGTTTTGTACAAGGAAATGGATGATTTTGTGGTTCCATTAAGGTGTATATTGTATATCTACGTACCTTAATCCCCGTGCAACAAAGTTGCCGACCAAAACAAAGTAATAACCTGGGGCATAGTGGTCGATCCTTGGATTGCAAATCATACATCACACTGGAACAATTCTTTTAACGATGGACGCGTACATTATTTATATAATGCGGGTATTCTGTTAACTGATTTCCCGCTTTACAATGTTGCCAGAAACCGTTCTGATAAATCGATCACGGAAATGAGAATTGATCTAAGGGACAAACTACAGTACTAGTCCAATTTGTTGAAAATGTCATGCATAAATTGAATTCTAATAAAAAAAGTCAACCTATATACGCCCATTTTTTTAAACTAACTAACTACTAACCATCACGCCATCTCCCCGAAAGGGTAGGCAGAGAGGATAGAACGTCACACCACTCTGTCCTGGCACACTTCCCTTGCTTCCTCCACATTCATACATCTTCTCATGCACACACGTCGATTATTTCGACTTTTCACAAGACTACATTCAAGTATTTGTTGTACTTCATCACGCCAAAAAAAAAAAAAAATAGTACCTATGTAATGTCAATTTTTTCAAATCATCGGTCATACGTTTAACGTAATCCACGAAGTTAACTGGATTCTTATAATATAAATTATCAGATAATTATTTAAACTTTTGCTCTGAATAATTCCATCTTTTCTTTCAGCGCGTATTATGAACTTTACTAACAAGAAAAACAACTTAAACAAAAGGTGGCTAAAAGTATAAGTAAAATTATATATGTAAAACAAACATTTGAATACTGATAAGTTTTTAAACTTTGTAACATTGACTACCTGAAATTTAGTTTTAAAAAAGAAAATACATGTGTGCAGTTCACACCAGGTAGAAGTGAAACCTTAATAAAACTAAGCTGAGAGAGAATGAGTTAAATGCAGTATCAGGAGTGGGATAATTATAGGATTTATTTATTATAAATATTGGTACCCATTTGATTTTTTTTTTTCATTTTATTATTCATGATCCATGTCTTCAATTTCTACAAGTGATACGATCGGCTTATGATAACTAAAGTATGAGATATCTGTGAAATACCGCGTCAAGGCGCCTTCTCCTTCTGTTTTGCTACAAAAATTTTGGAGTCGAATCTACCTCTTCAGATACATGAATAATACAAATTCTGTTTTATAGCCTAGGATCTCCACATTATAAAAGTATAAGGGGTGCCGGCGATCAACTGGTAGATGTATCTGATGAGGTAGATGGAACTACGGCCAGCCGGCGGAAACTGTGTTCTATCTCATTCTCTCGCAGGCTAAATCCCATAGATCCATATTTTTGTCTATTTTTAGTCGCTTTTTCGTTTCATAAATTTTCAAATCACTCCCAACGATTCTAAAGAAGTTTTCACTTCAAAAATCTTAAATTCCAGAACAAAGGAAATATGATTTTTTTGGTGTTTTATCCCCTACGTCAGTTCTTATTTCCACGAACGACTTAATATTTATGTATTATGCAAGGAAACGAAATTATACCGTGCGGTAGGTGTAACATCTCGAATCGAGTGTTAGTGGACAAATGATTATACGTTGTTCCTAGAGGTTACCGGCACATGTCAGATTGTGACCATACTAGCACCTCATTGTATCAGTACTAAGTGGCACCACTAAACATAAACATAACAGATTAGTACCTAATAGTATGCAACAATGTAACAGCCTGTAATAGGGCTCTAATAATTTCATTACGAATGCAAAAGGCAAGGGCTGGAATTACCGGAACAAATAATTTCTTGGTCTGAGGTGGTTTGACTGAAAATAATGGAGATTTGGCCTTAACCACGGAGAAAAGATTTTTAGCAGGCTAACCATCGCAGTAGGGGATATTTGGCTGGCTATGTACGCAATTTCCTACATTTTAAAAAAATGACGGACTTCATTTTCGGAACTGGATTGATACCAATATCTTAGTAATGCTCATAATCTCAAAAACCAAAAATGAATAGTTTGTCCAAATATTTTTATATGTAACCGAATTCCACGGAAACTATCAGTACTGTGAATAAACACGTACCTAATAGGTAAGCAACAATGTAACAGCCTGTAATAGGGCTCTAATAAAATTCATTACGAATGCAAAAGGCAAGGCTGGAATTACCGGAACAAATAATATTCTTGGTCTGAGGTGGTTTGACTGAAAATAATGGAGATTTGAGACGACAGACGCAGTAACCATCGCAGTAGGGCGATTTGGCTGGCTATGTACGCAATTTCCTACATAAAAAAATGACGACTTCATTTTCGGAACTGGATTGATTTATATCTTAGTAATGCTCATAATCTCAAAAACCAAAAATATGTTTGTCCAAATATTTTTATATGTAAACCTACCCTAAGAAAAATTTACTCCTGCAATTTGTACGCACGGGTTCTACCTTTTTTTAGTAATTCAGTAAACAAGATTAAACTGGTTATTATTATATACATATCTGTAAATAGTTTTTTTGGTTCGCACAAGCGCAAAAATAGCGGTGGTCGACTTATCCTTAGATAATTTGTTATTTCTTCTTTATATTTATGTAGACTGCAAAAATATGCAGCAGACACTATTCCGTGATATTAAGGATATCATTTTCTATTCTTGATATCCCAGAATTTCACAATGGGTATAAAAAAATTATTAGCTCTTTAATGACATTTACCTATACACATTATTACATGATTATTAATATAACTTGGTAACTGGTTTGAAAAACCCTATAGAATCTCTAAATTCTTCATTATGCCTGTATGAATACCATAATACATTTTTCGACACGCATAATATATAGTACTTTGAAAAGGTTCTATTATTTATTCTACTCTACTGTACTCTCTCTTATCCGCACCCGATGGTGCATAGGGCACTGCATTGAATCTGGGTCATTTGTTACATGAAGGCAAGATGACCAGTCTTACGCTTCAGCGCCAGTCCAAGGTATCACATAAATATAAATGATTTTTATGTGAAATCACATTCAAATAAATATTTTATATTAACCCCCATCGGGAATCGAACCCACGACCTCTTGCGCGGCAGCCGAACGCGCTACCGCCAGGCCACGGGGTGGTTTATTTATAATGAAAAATATTTTCAAAAAAGTAGTTTAATGTAAAATGTTCAGTTTAACACTGTATTAACAAAAAGTAATTTTAATGCATATATTCGCTTTAATCCTGTAGCATTATATTCATCTTCATAAATATTAATAACAGGTTCAACAACATCAAATGATGGGTAATTTAATTCAGAATCTGTCCTCACTTTGAATAAGGGTTTCACAAGTAATTTTGTTACTGAATAACTTACAATAATAAATATAAAAGCACTATTTGAGATCACTTAATGATGGAGAGTAATTAAGGGTAGAATAAAAAGACAAAACATGAATTAACCCTAGAAATTTTAGTCTCGCATAGAAACAGATATTTTATTGAAAGGAAAAAAATGTTTTATACGAAAATTACCGATTCCTACCGATTTATACGGTAGAATACGTTTCCTTTAATACATTTTGTGACCCTATGCTGCACTAGAAGTCGCATGGGACACTTCGGAATGGTGAGGGATCTATGGAATCACACGCCATTCCGGAGTGTCGCATGCGACTTTCAGTCCACATCTCTAGTCTCACAGATGATTTGGAATAATTGTATAAAACATTAATTGAAAAACAAAATAAAAAGTTAAATATGTTTGGCCTTATTTAATGATGTGAACTGATTCAAAAGTATAATAGAGATACAAAATATAGATGTAAACAGTTTTGGTCTCACCTGATGATGTGGAGTGATTTAATGGTGTGTAGTAGACAGACCAAGACACAGTGGAAGAGCAGGGGGTGAGGGTGATGGAGAGGGGAATGTTTTCCCTTTCTGATATCAATACAACCCTTAAACAAGCAAAATTACATCACATTATTATGATACAAGTACATAAACATAAACGTACGTGGGATTGCGATAATAGTTTAACAAGAATATTAGTTTTTTATAATAAAGAGACAGAATAAAATTGAACAATATTGAAAATATGTAATTATTTTCATACCCTGGGTGCCATTAAATTCGACGGTGGAAAGGAAACGATACCAAATGACATAATAATTATTATACCAAGTTACATAATATATCATTTTCTTTTGCACATGGTAACTTTTTCCTTTCCACCATCGATATTATACCAATATGAAGATACAGATCGATATGAGATCGAAGCGCTTATAGACTCGTTGCCCCAATTCACTAAGGTTCTGATTCATTTTTTGATACTAAATCTTAATACAGAAATCACATGTAAATACATATTTCATGTTGACCCCTTACGGGAATCGAACCCGCGACCTCATGCACGCTAGCCGAATGCGCTATCTCTATGTTACGAGAGTACTGGTACTGAAGCGTAAGACTGATCATCCTACTTTCATGTAATAAAAATGATCACACTGCACTTGGTGTACCAATTCAGAGACCTATGCACCATTAGGTACGGATATGGGGAAAGTATTAGTAGTAGTAGTAGTAATATCCAGAATTTGTGATTGTAACAATCATCATCATACCATATCCGCGCCCTATGTGGAGCATATGGAATCCACAAACTACCTTCATGCCAAGCGATCGTAACTATAGGCTTTGTTATTTTTTATCACGCGCTGGATTGTTTTTGCAAACCTGTCAAAAATCTCGCTTCGCGTCGCGCATCGCGTATAATTATTCGCACTTATCGACTTCGCTAACGCTTAAACGCTTTTATCGAATTCGTTCCAACCTGTATCTATAGTATAAACTAACATACCCTACTACTGTTAATTTGGGCCGACTCTGGTTGGTTTGGGTGATGGAAACAATGACAATTATAATACATAAGCCGAGACAGTGGTAGGGGCAATGAAAGCATTTGTTCGCGTACATAACGTAAATTCATCCGTATTTTTATCAAACTAACCATCTTAAAATCGCGGTTTAGATTGTTGTAAAAATCGGTAGAGTTGGCTGGACTGAAAAAAAACTCAATAGTCTTTAAAGCAGTCTAGGGAAAGGGTGGGGCTTTCATTGTATCTATTGTATGTAAGCTATTCATATTGCTGATGTCTACCCTGGTCTATTTTTTCTACAGTTTTTTCATATTAACTCAAGTAATGATTTTATGTGTATTTGCTTTATAATTTAATGTATCAATAGTCTACATTAGGCAAAGATAAATTTAGATTTACTTGTGAATGGGAAAATTTTCTCTAAAAGAAAATACCGCATGTATTAAGTTTCTCTTTCAAGAGAGTAATCCGAGTCAATATTCCTGAAATAGAAATAAAGGAATCTCTTTTGTTACAAATAGAACTAATAGGTCACCGTTGTATCGAGATTCGGTCGAAGTATAATAATGAATAATAGACCAGTCAATATAAATATGTTTGTAATGAGTAGGTTGCATGTTGGATACTTGATAAACATTATTGACAATTATTCCCGATTTATAGTTAATTTGCCATCAAAGCAATACAATTGAATTTTAAGGGTGAACGAAAACTGGAGAACTGGTGATTTTGTATAAATGACTTACTTAAAAACGATTTAACTATAGTAATGATAATCCCCGGAAAAAACATAGAAAATATAAAAAATATAAATATCGAATATTTGAAATCTCCCAATGTGCGTTTTTCAAAGTCTTGTTTTATATACACTTATACCTAAAACGGAGGATTTCTTGTAAATATTATACATATAATATATCGCATCATTAACATTATACTGCACTAAGTCTTACGAGTAATTGGTCAAAAATGAACAGAAAATACCCCGTTATAGCTCATATCAACCACCATGTTTCTGTCTAGGAAACATTTAAAAAAAAATAGAAACATTAGAGTTCTTACGATATACTCAAATACTTCAATTTTGAAGCTGCTTTAAACAGTCGAAAATAGCTGTGCCAGAAAGCTGGAAGCAAGTTGTGCTGAGGTAGGATTCGAACCTCGAGATTCTAATCCGTAGTTCCTGAATCTACCACTAGACCACAACCCCGTTCAAAACATGTTTCTATCTCTTTCCCATCTCGGATATTAAATTAAAAATAATATAATTTCAATGAAACAGCAGGTACTGAAATGAAAATAGCTCGATTTTCCAAAAGTGTTTTTTTTTTAGCTAGAGCAGCTTAGAATGCATAGCGCGATATACTACCTTTAATTAAATACTACAATAGTGTATTTTTAATTACAGAAGTAACTAAATATATATTTTTTAAAAATAAATATAAAATCATTACTTGCAAATCTGGATTTTTCCAAAAAATGTTACCTGGTGTGGATATTCGCTAATAAGCGGAGTGGGGAATATTGTAATACCTCAAGTGACCAATTAACCCAGCCAATGACAGGTTATAAGCCCCGTAAAAGCTTGAATATCCATATTAACGAAATTGAAAAAAATCCACTTCATATCTGGAGAGATATAAAAGTCAATCAATATAAAAAATACATTCAGAAGCTTTAAGCTTTAGTCTACTAGTAACATTATAAACTTTTATAAATCAGTAGGTAGCTTTCTTGCGAATGTACAACATTGAATTTCCTCATTGCAATTGTGTTTAAAAATGTATGTACATATATGTACGTTAACCTACACTTACTCGTAAATGCAATTTACCATTAACTGTGGTAAAGTTAAGCGATTCGGTGGCACAACATACCTCACCCATAGGAAGATTTATAGCTGACGTTAAAACCAAATAACGTGTCAAAATTCAATCACCCCAGCCCACCCTAAGGAATCTCGAATCATTACTCTGTAGTTGGAATTATTATACCAATCGCTGTATTACGATAAAACGGTAAAAGGCTTTCAGTTATTTTCTGAATTTAAAAAAAAAAATACACACAAAATGTTTGAAACGCTCACACAATATAAAAAACATTACATTTTTAAAAACGGTAATAAATTAATATTAAACTAAGTACATACGTATTACTATACATGGTGTAACAAAACTCGATGTACAAGCGGGAAACTACATTTAGTGTCGATGTTTTTTTTTTACTTGACCCATAGTTTTTGAGAAAATTGAGATAGAAGCTGATTTCTTTTTCGATAAATTTTTGCAAATTGTTATCAAATCTTATTTATTTAGTCAAATTAAGGGTAAGCAAGATAAAAAAAACTGCATTTTAATTAGAATTTGTGGAATTTTACTTAATCTGCCGTAAGTAGGTTTCTCAACTTATGAGAGTTTTTACGAGAAGAAAACTTTTTTTTTTCAAACTCGGATTCAAAAAGTCATATTTCAAATTTTGACTCCAAATTCACCAATTTTAGGGTAGTACTACGAGTTTTGTTACTCCATGTATGCTTACATGTTCGAAAAATTTACTTCTTACTTACACGCACAACAGCGGTTTTATTCTGAACACTAACAGCGAGGAATATCTACCTATACGTACTTTCACATGTTGATTTTATTAAAACCACTATAAAATTATTCACAATTTATTTGTTTATTTATTGGACTACTAATAGGGATATGATAGAGTCAACGACATAATTTTGTTACTAAAAATGTTTTCTAAATGATACTTTTCTTCGTCTGTAATTTCGGCGTTCCGTCACGCTACGAAAATTATTCCAAACACATGCTACTACTACTTTCCCTTATCCGCACCTAGTGGTGCATAGGGCACTGCATTGGCACACCAAGTGCTGTGCATCTTGATCATTTTACTACATGAAGGCAGGATGATCAGTCTTACGTTTCAGTAGCAGTCTAAGGTAGCACACACGAAATATAAATATGAAAATATAAACAAATATTTCATGTTGACCTCCTACGGGAATCAAACCCGCGACCTCGTGCATGGTAGCCAGCCAAATTCTAAACAGATTCCTATTATAACTTGTAGATCTTTCTATATTTTTATTTGATTGTTATTTTTTTATTTTATTTATTTTTTTTACATATACAACTTTCATGTATTATATTCCCAGGAGTTATAAAAACTCATTTTGGACCGGTATTTTATACATTTTTAATTACATATTGCACAATCAAACACGAATAAGAAAGACGATACAAAATTAACACATTCAATCTTAATCCTATACATCATAACTATCATTGAAAAACATATTTAAATACAAATCTTTAAGGGCTCTACTATGTATTAATCTAACTAACTAACTAACTAACCATCACGCCATTTCCCCGAAGGGGCAGGCAGAGAGGATAGAACGCCACACCACTCTGTCTTGGCAAACTTCTCTCGCTTCCTCCACATTCATACATCTTCTCATGCACGCACGTCGACTATTCCGACATCTGTATTACTCTACTACTATTTTATGCTATTTATGTTTTTTTAGAAGTATCAGTTGGAATAACTTCCATTGCATTATTAACTACAAATATTCGGTTGAAAAATGTCTGTGAGTGCTCGCTAGTATATTCCCCTTAATTATAATATGGCGTTTAAACGAAGCCCATAAATCACGCTACAGATGTTCAGTTTTAAAATAAATAATTGCACAGGTAAATTCTCTCTTGACTTTGACGAAGTGCACTAAATGCGAATCAAGTGAAATAAAAAAAAATGTCCGCTTCATAGAGCGTCCTATCTCATAAATCAACCGGCCCCGTATTTACACGGTACGAAATATGGCGCAAAAGCTTCTTCAAACCGCTACTTTACATATTGTGTATCGTAATACATCTAACTTTAGGTATACTGTGTTTTTTGTAAGGTTTATAGGAGGTTCGCAACCTTGGGAACGTTAGTAAAATCACTAGACAGATTTTTAAATTTAAAAAATCTTTTGATAAAATGAAACTCCACTTTTTTTACGCGTATTGCCTTTACTACTACTACTACTTTCCCTTATCCGCACCCAATGGTGCATAGGGCACTGCATTGGTACACCAAGTGAAGTATATCTTGTTCATTTTATGACATGAAGGAAAGATGATCAATCCTACGCATCAGCACCAGATCAAGGTATCTTTGCCTTGTATAATATAATATCTTTGTATAATATGGCCAATATCTTTGTATAATATTTGTATAATATTGTCAAAATTGAGAAAGGGCTTTTACGATGGTTTGGTCATGTGGAGCGAATGGGTGATGAAAGAACGGCTAAAAAAATATATGATGTGACTGTGCCTGGATGTAGAAGCCGCGGAAGGCCGAGAAAGACATGGCTTGACCAAGTACGTCAAGTACTTGAAAGTGGCCATGTGACAAGTCGGAATAATCGGCGTATGTGCATGAGAAGATGTATGAATGTAGAGGAAGCAAGCAAAGGAAGTCTGTCAGGACAGAGTGGTATGGCGTTCTATCCTCTCTGCCTACCCCTACGGGGAAATGGCGTGATGGTTAGTTAGTTAGTTATAATATTGCCTTTACACAAAGGAAAAAATAATTACACATAAAAATACGCAGCTTAGTCACTGAAATGGGCTCATTATCAATGCCTGCAGCCCACCGCACCCACCCACGTCGCAAATTTATTTCATCTTTGATCTATTGATGTCATAATACCAATAATATTATCGGTATATACTGGGTTTACACTTCTATGGTGTATATGTAACTCAAAAAAAATCTTTGGGTTTTAGGATCACCAAAACACAAATGACGAAAATGGTTTCGGACGAATGACTTACATATAACACGAAACGGTAAAATTTTCGCGGTTTGCAATTTTCGAACGAAGGCAATTATTTATGCTCTGAGCCATAGTGGAAGTGACAAAAGCTCGTGTGCAGTTCTATCCGCAGTAGGACGACCAACAATGCTGAATGTTGTGCACTCTATACCACTTACACATAAATATGTAAAAATATCTTTCAGTCGAGGTGCCATGTTTGCGCACAGGAAGATCACTCACAGGGTTAGCGATTATGAAAATATTTTATAATTCAGTCATCAAGGACGCTAAAGTTCTTCAAGAGCTATTTGGCCATCAGAAGTAGGTATGTTAGAGCTTTGGTCTAGTGTTAGGAGAGCGGACTCCGGATTACGTTGGGAGTGATTTGAAAATTTATAAAATATTACTAAAAGACAAACATATTCTATGGGATTTAGCCGCGAGAGAATGAGATAGTACACAGTTTCCGCCGGCTGACAGTAGTTCCATCTACCTCATCAGATACATCTACCAGTTTCGCCGGCACCCTTTGTACTTTTATAATGTGGAGGTCCTAGGCTATAAAACAGAATTTGTTCTATTCATATATCTGAAGAGGTTGATTCGACTCCCAAAATTTTGTAGCAAAACCGAGGGAGAAGGCGCCTTGACGCGATATTTCACAGATATATTGATAAAATCGAAACAAAAACTTTTGTCTCATACTTTAGTTATTTAGTCATCATAAATTAAAGACATGGATCATGAATAATAAAATGAAAAAAATTGGGTACCATATTTATAATAAATAACATCCTGTAATTATCCCACTCCTGATACTGCATTTATCTCATTCTCTCTCAGCTTAGTTTTATTCAGGTTTTACTTCTACCTGGTGTGAACTGCACACATGTTTTTTTTTATTAATGGTTTCGCACATTAATTGAATAGAGAATTCCGCTGAGAATTGCAGCCTCAGCTGATATCGAGAGTTGCACACTGCACTCATAGGTAACACCCGCTCCGACCATCATAATTTGTTTCGTTTTAAAAAAATTGATTCATTACACCTGGTTCCGATACCAAATGACTCATACCTCTATTTTTTCTTATAAAATTCCTTTGCTTAGATATTAAAATCATTTATTGGCGGCCTCCATAACGGTCGGCTAAGACGCTGGACGATACAGAGGTTCTGGGTTCGATTCCCGGTGAGAACATCAAAATCAAAAGTTATTTTTTTCAAGCCTGGGTGTTTGTGACGTTGCTCACCTCTGTAATTGGGCCTCCTAGCCTGTTGAGGTGGTTAAATAAATAATAATAATAATATATTAATGACTAAATAATGTATTTTTTCTTGTTTTTTTTTGATTCCCTGCATTTGTCATGTGGAGGTTAATTTACGTTCTGATGGGAGGTCCCTCGTCGGGCCCATGATGAATGTCCGGACATTCCCGATTCCCGGACGAACTGACTGCTGACTACGCTCTGTCAAGCTCCTTCAGATGATCCAGATTCCAGACGACAGTAGACTCCAGACTCCTTGCACTTAGTTTTGTTATAAATACCGCCGATTGACTGACACGTTTCACACATAGCTCACTGCGTTCTCGCTTCAAACAATATACGGATGTAGAGATTCTATAGGGAATCTCGAAGAACATGTATGCAAGTGTATGTATGTAACTAAGTACACAAGTACTCCGCATACCTATGTACACACATACTTATGAGTACCTACCAAGACTAGGATGTTCCATAATAATAAAGTAATACCTACGCTTGATTATAATGCATTATAATAAATTAGCGTAGAATACCATAGAAAAAGCGTTTTAAAGTGTCACTGTTTAATATAATATTTTTTATAGAGCATGAAGTAAAAAACTTAAAAGGATAAGTTCCGTAGTTTGTATTTTATTTGAAAAAATATTAACTAACCTCCGCCGTTATTTACTCAGGTATTTAAAGTATCATTTTTGAGTACATGTGAAATATTTAATAAATATTCTATAAAAAATACAATATAAACGAATTAGACACCAGCTGAAAGTATTTTTATTTAGAAAATTAGGCACCTTTACATTTTAAATTATGAGTCGGTAGAAATAATTTAAGCGTTCCAAAGTGCTTTTTTAAACCAGTAAAAACATTTTCAATTTTATTTTTATGAACCGCATGCCAAATTCTACCCATACGCTTGGAATACAATTTATTTAAAAGATATTCAGGAAAAAACACGAAATAAAACAAAAGATAAAAAAATGGTAAACTGTGCGCTCAAATAAAAATAATTCTTTTCCCACAAACTTTTATGGCTATGACGTAATGAAAAGGAAGACGGAGAAACCTAGTCTAATCACCGGAAGCAGGAACAATAAATAACTGTAAATTATACCTGATGAGCCTTGCTTTATCTACTTTACGTCCATAAATATGATGTAAAACTCTATCTATGTAGAATCCATCGTAATGCTTCGCATTATCAATTCGTTTCGTCAGCGTAATTTGGACCAGAAGTGAGCAGAGAACTTGTAAAAATTTTAATACCGAAGACAATATATTTTATAACATTTTGAATGTGTATAATTATACTTGTATGCAAATTTGTGGATTATACCCATGCTGGGCTGATATCAAATATTATTGATATCCCAATAGAGACAGAGAAATTCTGGAAACGAATGTGGATTATCTAGGCGTTTGCAGGGATTATGACCTGTCATTGGCTGAGTTAAGTGGCCACTTGATGTATTACAACATTCCCCATTCCGCCATAATATTTATGATCCAGGACTGCCAAATATACGCTAAAAGCTGGGAATTGGCAGTCCTGTTACATATAAAGTCCATTATTTGTTACATATTTTGAGAAACTTCATAACTATGAAACTTGTCTGATTTGAGGTATTGTACCTCAAGGTATTGTACGAAATTGAATAAGCAGTATTTTTAGCTAAGTTTTATTAATAAGGATAACTAACCCCGAAGAATAGGCAGAGAGGATAGAACGCTACACCACTATCCTTGCACACTTATTTCTCACATTTATTCATAAAAATGGGCTACTGAACTGATATGATGGTGTTTTAGTTTTTTAAAATATTTTTGCTATCAATATTACAATATCGTGATCGCTATTTCATTATATTGATGGAGGCGACTATCAATTTCAAGGTTTCCACTAACCAAGTTTTGATGTAAGTGGCGCCTAAAGTAGAAAAAAATAGTTGCTTCTCTGGTTTAACTGATCAACTATATATTCAGTACGATCCTTGTTGTGCGCTTAGGAGACGGGTGCCTTTAAAGCATCCGTTGGCAGTCAATCCGTTTTAAATTTAATTTTTTGAATTTTTATAGAATTTAAAAATTTAGGACATTTCCCCATTATGAATTATTCTTATCATGCACGCACGTCGATTATTCTGACTTTTCACATGTCCACATTCCAGTATTTGTTGCACTTGATCATACTGTCTTTCACTCGATATGTTGGCTTGTAAGTACTGTATTAAAATGACAAATACCTTTTGATTTCTCCCCTTTTGAGGTAGAGCGACACCTGATGTTCCTTGGGCAGTAGCCCCGTTTGTAGAAAGGTCATTTCTACGTTGGGCGGGGACTTGTGAGTGCGGGCGGGGGCGGGCGCGGGGGGGAGGGGGGCGAGGGGAAGTGTGCACAGTACCACCAACCACCGCAGGATCATTCTGGAAACATAATTTCATTATTAAACAATTTTGGTCCTTGTACTGGTACTGAAGCGTATGACTGATCAACTGATCATCGTAATAAAATGATCAAGATACACTGCACTTGGTGTACCGATGCAGTGCCCTATGCACCATTGGGGGCGGATAAGGGAAAGGAGTAGTAGTAGGGACAGTTTTAAATCTAATTTTTATTATTTTTAATGATAACAACACTTTGCAAGGAGATGAAAGAATGTGACGGAATAAAATGAAAAAGATAAAATAAAACGACAATTCCGAGTTTTATTAATAATTTGGTACAATTACAACTAATTCCATTTTTAAACCTTGTGTTACTCAAGAGTTCCTCATTATACCATATCCGCTCCCTATGTGGAGCATATGGATTCCACAAACTGCCTCCAAGTAAAGCGATCGGCCGCCAGTTCCAGTGCTTTCTCCCAACAACGCCAGGTCCACTGAAGCTAACTGCCGACGGATTACCGAACAAGAGTAACCGAACATAAGTACCCATATTAGGGGATGCATACCCTCAGACCCTAGTCTAAGAATGATAAATATTAAGGAGCATGAACCGTTTACTAATATTACTTTACGCATTTAAAAATTTATTTTCATAAGAAAAATTTTTGTTTTCAAAGAAATACATAGAATCACATATACATTAGAAAAAATAAACAAAAATCCCACCAAGGCATAGCCTGTTTGTGGATATAATGTGAAAGTCAATGTGAATGTGTTCACACCCTTTCAAGCAGCATGCATTTGTATGTTTCTTTCCCTTATCCGCACCCACCGCATAGGACACTGCATAAGTACCTACACCAAGTGCAGTACATCTTGATCATCTTACTACATTAATGTAAGATGATTAGTCTTACGCTTCAGAACCAGTCCAATAAATTAATATGAAAATACGGGAATCGAACCCGCGACCTCATGCACGGTAGCCAAATGCGCTACCAGTATGTTACTAGGCGGACGAAATTACTTGGTTACGTAAGTGATCTAACTTTTTACTAATTTTTATTTTAATTAGTTTGAAGAACATTTGTTTATAATTTCCGTACCCAATGGTGCATAAGGCACTGCATCGGTACACCAAGTACAGTACATATTGATCATTTTATTACATGAAGGTGGGATGATCAGTCTTACGCTTCAGTACCAGTCCAAGGTATCGCACATGAAATAATAATACGAATAGAACGTGTAAATAAATTAGTTGGGTATCGTTTTAAGGGTTTTCAGGGGTCCTGATTTCGAATTTAGCGTTTATTTTTAAATCCAAGATGGCGGACGTAACTTTTTTTCATGAAATGATGTTGGGTATCGTTTTAATGGTTCTCGGGGGCTCTGATTTATACTAATTTTTATTTTAATTAGTTATTGGAATTTTAGACTAACCTACACCAATACAATCGACAAATATGAATCAATTTACATAACACTGGATTTTAAAAAAAAGTATATCTGATCGGATAAAAACGCACAACACAGGAAAACTGTTTTTCTCTAAAATATCTTCTTCGATTAATTTTCGATTGCTCATCAAATTCCGCAACTTTTTATTGCATAGTAACATGAATAATATTATATTATTTTTGGCAGACAATCATAAGCAGAAAATCTCCAACTGTTTTTCATTGAATGAAATGTTAGCAAATTTCATTGATGGTACTAGAACTGGACGGTCAAAGTCCCATTAAATAAAATAATTTTATTTTTGACAGTATGGTTACTATACAGTGATATAGTATCAGCAATTTTTTTTATTTGTTGAACAGTGTCAAATATTTTTTATTTATTAAATTATTATGGAATATTGAATGGTTCGACGTTTAGCTGGCCTGACAGTTGATGTTTTTTATGTAAACGTTTGAGTAGATATTGATATATTGAATGCCTTTAAAAACGTTAAAAAAACATATTTACATTATTAGCTACATGCATATATTAACAATTTCCTTTGTGCAAACATACGATAATATATTTAGCGTGTCTTTTGACAGACTGTACAGTTTTCTAAACAAAAAACCGTACAGTTTTCGGTCCCGTATAAAGCAAATGCAGTCGGGACGCATCGGTTATTTACAACAATGCAATACGTTTGACATCAGTAGACCGATTTTCTTTGTATTCTAAACGCAGAAATAGAATTTCAGTTTAAAGTGCTGACTTTGTTGTTTTAGTGTTATCTACATTGTTGTTACTTTGTCTGATACCACCAAGACTAAACAACGAACGTTATAAATATAAATAAATCACAAAATTTTGGGCGTGTTCAAATACTTGTACACAAATCTGGATTTTATCCCAAGAGTAGGTATATATTTCATTTTATATCCCTACAGGTCAAAAGCCCTGTAAGCGCTCAAATATCCATATTCCTGAATTTGAAAAAGTTCTACCTCATCTCTGTAGGGATATAAAATGAAATATATACATAAATCATATTGAATTTCCAATGCAGTGCCCTATGCACTTTTGACTGTCATCTATTTAGTCAGGCCTCCGGTTTATGCTTTATTCCGTAGAATGCTGTAATGCAGATATAGGTAGGTACTCTTTTCGCTGAGAAATGAAAAAGGTTTTTTATATATTAACAAATAAAACGTACATTTTTAGTAGCTAGTGTAGTAAATGTTAAATTAATAATATCATTAATATTTTATTTTATAATTTACAAAAGAGGTCGTTTACGGCACCAATAACTGTTGCTCGATCACAGATCAGTACCGATTCGGTAATAAGCGACGTGATAACGATTTCTTACCCATGGATGTTTAACGTTTTCGCGATCACAATGGAACACGCGTTAAAAGTTATCGATCGGGATTATTAAACGAGCGCATACTAGTCGCGAGCCATTTCCCGAGATATATCTTATTCGCACAAATCTTCATTCAATCTCTATTATAATTTAGTCGGTTTTCGGCAAGCCAAATATTGAGGAAAGCAGTCGAAATAATAAAAAAATCAGACAAGCGCGATGATTTGACGTTTGACTTGAGCTACAGGCGTAACTAAATTCACTTCCCTCCAATAACTGGCAGTCAGAAATGTTCATTTTAGAAACATGTTTTTTCAGCTACGAAATATGATTTATTCCTTAATTGCGCGGGCCCAGTTTATTCTGTGCCGGGACAACAGTAAACGCAGATTAAAACAACTAGTATAAGTTTGATGCAATCTTCTTTTAAATTTATTTTATTCCTTACATAATATTTCTCAGATAATATAGTACAATATAGTACCCACAGTACCTTTTAAATTTAAACGCCTTTACATGTATGTTAAAACGTTAAAACTACATTTTACTCTTAAGTTTAAAATTGTTATTTTTTAAATTTAAAACTTTAATTATTTATTAATATTTATTTATTTAATACATTATCGAATTTACAAAGCTTAATATCACAATAATTATACAAAATAATCATAACGCTATATCTCACCAATAAAAAAGACAAGCTCTTGTGTTTGGTGAGGGAGGTTACGCTAAAAAATACATAATATAAGTAGTAATTTAAACAGTAATGTAAAGAAATATTCGTTGTTATTGTAAAAAAAACTTTCTGATTCAGTGTTTTTTTTAAATCTTAGTTACTGTAAAAAACTTGCAATAAAATATTGTTACATTTTTATTGTTACATTCGTAAATTTCCCGTTGAGTTAAATAAAAAATACAACCTTAAATTAAATAGAGTATAAAAGCTTCAAAGACATCCGACAGAAATAGTATCGTAACGTTTCAAATATGTCAGCAATTTTTATTCGCTTCTTGATAAATTAATAATCAGGTTTTTATCTACAGATTTCAGAAATTTGGTCAAGGTCAAAATAATCAATAAGTGAGAGTAGATAAATTTGAGAATAGGTTTACCGTGTGATATTTTTCATAATTAGTACGTGCTAACATTTTTGTTGGCATTAAAAAGTTCTGACTCAACGATTGCTCTCACATTTCAAGGTAGTGAGTATTCTATTCACAGGATGTCCCTTAAGGAAAATATACAGCATATTTTTGTGATCTTATTGAATTTAAGTTAAATTTATTTCATGAAATTTATAGGTAGGTATCATATAATGTAATTTACACGATTCAGAAAAAAGGTGCTCACATAAAATGCGCTATTGCTTGGCGTTGTTATGAGTATGTTGTATACTTTATGGAAGATTCGTTATTAAATCCTTGTTTTATGAATAAATATTATGAAGCAGGGAGCTTACCTATAAGTTGTAGTGAAAATAATAATAATGTATCTACTAGTTATAGATAAAAAATGATAATTTAGTCCTATATTTTAGGCTACTAAATACGGAGAGATTTTAAACAACTGTGTTTTTTTTGTAATTTGTTTTGTCCCATTTTCCTGGGCCATCATACCTGTTGAGGTAGTTAATACATGAAATAAGTAATAGATATAATCTTATGAGTATTTTTATAGCTCAAGGAATATTTATTTATTTAATAAGTATCATTTCTATTTTTTTTTTAAAATATTTTGACCACCTCAATAGTCCTGAAAGCTGAAACCTAAAAATACAATACAAATTCACCAAACATAAATAACACAAAAAAAAAATCTCGGTCACACTCTTGCACAAAATCAAATAAATAATAACTATGTTAAGAACTTGAGAACAAGCTTAAAAAATTAAACGCTTTTTGAATGAAGCCATTTGAGACTTGTTATAGAATTGGCTAGGTAGTACATACCTTTCATATTTTTTTGTGTTGTTATTTTTTTGACATGCTGTGCAAAAATCTCGCCTGTTACACACACGCACACCCTCACCACTCAGTAAATAGCTACAACTACATACTAGTGATGTGACGCTCCCAGTAGGATTTGCTAGTAAATATAAATATTACGAGTGTATCGGGAATGTTGAGGCAGGTCTTGTTCAGTCTTGAATGGCGCACTATGCGTGAGCTGTTCTAAGATCCTGACTAATCGGTTTTCCTCAATAGCCGACAACGATAAAGAAAACGACAGAGTGCTGCACTTCATGCTAACTCGGCCTGCTGACGTAGCACTTCATGCTAACTCGGCGCGCTGACGTAGGGCTATAAAGTATTTAGCTGGCGAAACTATTTCGCTTTTTTAATGAAATATTATATTAAAAAATGCACTTCTACATAACTTTACGCAATCGTTACACTCTTTTGAATAGATCAATGCTCCCGATTCCTGATTTAACTCACTTGAAAATCTTTTCGACTGCAATTCGCTTTTAAATTTGCAAATTTATAGTACGTAAAATAATTTAATATAGCGCAGCTGATAGTGCCATCAGGACTCTACAACAGTTGCGGGTAGAGGTGAGCCCTAATTCCTCGAAGCTCGTTATTTACGATATATTTTTGGAATCATACATTTAAAATTTTTAATATCGATATTCACACCAAGCTTTAAAAAACTATGGGTGTATTAAAAAGGTGCATGAAAATTTTTTTACGTTATAATCAGTGTATGGTCACGCCACATTACGACATTCATAATTTTATATATAACTGTTAGTTTGACGAAACTGCGTTCTTATAATTAAATTAGTACATACACACACTACACACGTTTATTTTTTTCGAGATATGAGGTTTACTTTCTTCGATAGTTTAATTATTATTCTAAAAAAAAATACTCGTATCCCCGTGTTTTGTCGATAACTAGCTAAGTTACGATTATCATACCCATTTTATTATAACAAAATCTTGATTATCAAAATTGTTATAACCTTTTTTTATTTCTCCTGCCAGCGCCTAAGAGTCGGCAATCATCACAGCATATCATTATATTTTTTCTGACATACATGTTATGCTTTGAGAAAAATCATTAAACTACATAAAACGCGAAAAATAAAGGTTATTAGTTCTAGATACTACGATGAACCAATTAAGTAAAGTAAACAGAGAACTTATTGTTTTTTTTATTTATTAAGTACCTATACCAAAATAGGTACATATTTATATCATTTAGAGTTTTACAAATATCTCATTACAACTATAAACATATTTATAAAAATAATTATTGTCTTGGATAAACTGAAAACTCGCGCAGTTACATAGGAAGGGAAAATCTTTAAAACCTCGGTCAGCGCAATCGGTTTTTAAAAAACGTTTACACTTTAACAATTTATCAGACAATAACTATGGTACCAAAACAAAACTCGACGTACAATCGAGAAACTAGTAATTTTACATCGTATTTGGAGTCGATTTCGCACAGAATTTTTTTTTTATTTGACCCATAGTTTTCTAGAAAATTGAGTAAGAAGTTGATTTATTTTCGATAAAATTTTGCAAAAATCCATCCACAAAGAAAAAAAAAGAAAAACAGAATAATCTGCGTTACTTTTAAAAAGCTTTTACGAGAAGAAAAGAAGAATTTTTAACTTCAGATTCAAATGTCATATTCGATTCCAACCACGACCAGTTTTCGGGTGTACTACTAATTGCTCCATGTATAAGTAACACCACCAATATGAACCACTTATAATTGCGTTTATAATAAATTGCTAGGACTACGCAAAATGTTTTTATCAGTCGTGTTTTTAAGTCTAAATTTATTTACATGAGAATTTACCTACCCATGACCTCTTAATTCATATTTTTACAATACCAAGTGCAGAGATCCTTGATTATATATTACATAGAGGCAAAACGATCAGTCTGGAGCTGGTAGGACTGGTGCTGGAGTACGCTTCAGTACCAGTCCCAAGCTATCACAAACATAATATATGAAACATTTTTTTTATTTATGATTCGGCTCTACAATACGTGTAAATACTGTTGATGTTTTCCGTAAGCCTAATGTGTTAGCGTAGCAGGACATGAATTGTTTAATTAAAGTGCAAGATCATTACAGATCCGTTACCAATATAGGTTGGGATTCCCAAATCCGCAATCCTTTTTGTCAAAACGAGGTCACTTTTTATCCATCTATTTTTAGAGGTTTAATCAATTTTCCACGCGGTTACGAAACTCATTCGATCAGCGAAATTTTGCTCATCACTCTTAACCTATAAGTAGGTACCTAGCATGGTTCTAGTTTTACGTTAAACTAAATACCCGTGTCCACTGAATTACCTCAACTTGTGCAGGGCCGAACTGAGGAATTATTATTCGATTGTACAGTTACAAATCAATTTAAATATTTAGGTAATAAATATAACGTAAAATTCTTATTATAATACGATATAATTCAAATTTAAATTCAACTTGTAATCTTAATATTTAAATTAATTTCTTATATATTTAAAGTAGCACGACAAAGAAGAAAATGGGTTAATGATGATTCAAAAAAATTTACATTAAGACAAGCTAGAAAAAAATGTATTTTTCCCTATTCTTAAAACATAGTGGCGTACACATGACGTAGCTGAAAAATGGCTTTTTTTCTAGGAAAAGTAAGATAATAAAGTAAAAACTACCACTCTGGTTCTAAATTTGGTCACTTTTATCTTGCTGACACTTTTGATATTTTGAAAATGAAAAAAAATGTATCCAAAAATAAAAGTCCTTCTTATTTTTCCCTTTCTAGAATTAGCACATTTTATAAAAAAAACGGAATAAATTTTTTTAAATTTTTATATTTTGTATATTTTATTATTTTTTTTTAAGCTTTGTGGCAATTAATAAATCCGGTATATCATTTTTAACCAATATTTATAACTGGCTTAAAAAAGTAACAGGCAAAATATGCTAGAAACATTGAATAAAAAATTCTTGCTAAATTACGTCATTTGAAAAATTGGTAATTATTATCGACAAATATTTATCTTTTTTTTAAAAAAAAAAAACTTTTATGGTATACTAATAAAAAATTCATAGTTTATTAAAATATCACTAATTACTCGTTTCCTCGACTTGTAAAGAAAGCGGTTGACACATTATTAAACACAAGAGAAATCATGTTTTATAGCTTTCATTCTAAAACACATACAATATAAAATGAACTAATTTGAAGATATTGAAGGACACAGCTTCTTTTTCAAAATGTGAATCGTAAATTTATTGATGTTCTCTTTTATTTTAATGATAAGTTGTCAATGACTTACAAATGTATTTTTTCTTTATAAGTACCATCTAAAAACCCTTTTATTTTAAAATGCGTATTTTAATTATTTATCTTTACATTGCGCAAAATGATCAATAATGAAATAACGGCCCTAAATCCTAGTACAGCACTGTGCTGGCGTCAATGAACGATTCGGTCAACTATCCAATCGACCTGACAATGCTACGGTCACTTTTTTCAACAAAAAGTACGATATATTGTATTACGCCTCAACTAATGCTTAGACTATGGTGGTATCTAGTAATCTATACAAATAAGATGTTTGTATGAAAGCACTAAAAATAATTAAAAATGAACGGTAAATGTCCCGTTAAACCAATTATAGGCTTATCTTAAAAAATGCTTGTTCGCCTCGTGGCGTAGTGGTCAACACGTTAGGATATACATGAGGTCGCGGGCTCGATTTCCGATAGGATCAGTTTGGAATACTAAAGAAACTGCACTGGCTGCGCTTTCCACAAAGGGTAGAATACAAACTCTGTTGGCTAATGTACAAAGCCATGCATGATGCCGCTCCAGAGTATTTAAAAGAGCTTTGCATTCCAGATGAACTAGCTGAGAGACGTCTCACACTTCGATCAGCTACATCTACAGCTATAGGCAGGGTTTTAGTACCGATCCGTAATCAGCGCACAAAATTTGGAGAGCGCGCTTTTGCAGTTGCGGGCCCTGTCCCTGTCAGAAGTGCGCAACTGTGAGAGTGAAGTGATGTTTCGAAAGAAACTTAAGACCTATATGTTCTCAAAATCTTTTGATTAATTTTGATAATGGTATTTTCAACTCAGAAATTGAGTTTTCACTCACTTTAAATTTCCCGAGCCGTTAAATTCAATATTTAAAGCGCCTTTGAGGTATATTTATACGAAAACGGCGCTATATAAATAATCCATAATAATAATGGAATATTTATTTCATTGTTTTAAAATATGTTTCATATGTGATACTAAGGACTAAGTAAATAATTATATAAATGTTTACAGGACTTATGACCTATCATCGGCTATGCTAAGTGGCCAATTGATGTAATTACAACATTCTTCATTCCAAATACAAAAATATCAAAATATCCATAGGTATCCATATTCCTTTCCAAACTTCTCGTCTCTGTCGAGATGTCAATTGTAATTGAATGCATCATGGGTAAAATTCAATTTTTGTCCACAAGCATTTCGACTCACTCAAAATGTAAAAAATATTACTTCAAAATCGAATGTAAGGAAAAGGAGAATAATATATATATTAGGTATTTCTTTGAATTGAAATTGCACTTACTAATTATTAGTATTGCAATGTTTGACATGTATTACACATAACGTAAAATTAGGTGGAACCGTTCATACATTGTATGATACAATGGATAACTGGTTGTGATAATTTGCATAAAATGTACAATGCATTCCAAGATGAATGCAAATATAATTTTAAGTATTTTCCAAAAGCAGTCACTGGTTTATATGTAATACATTTTTTATTTTCTATAAAACTCGTAATTTTTTTATTTCTACAAAATCAATCAAAGAAAATGCTTCGGAATTATATTAATTAAATTTTCTCAAAGTTAGGTACGTCAAACATTAAAAAAATGTTGTTAGAAATGGTTGTACCTGATAACTTTAGTAAAATAAATCAAAAGCTTATGGTTTGAAACTAAAGGATCATTACGTCAGGTTTTTCTACCTTTTGATTGGCTTTAAGTATGAAACACAACACTTTATTTTTAGAAATTGAACGATTCTACCAAAAAATTGATTTGTTTGAATTATGAATTTGAGAAAACGGTCCTTAAATGCATACATGGAATGCAGTGTTATCTTGATAGCTAAATAAACGCATGTAATATGTTTGATGACACTTAGATTGATCCCGTCAGGAATCGAACCTGATACACTAACTCACAAACCACTACACCATATATAATATGAAAATTATCACAATATTATGCCTTAGTTGAGTTTGAGCTTATTTTTCTAAGACCTGTTAAGGCTATTTTAAAGAGGGCTGTCAAAATTTTATGTTTCGTTTGTATTTTGCACTGAATAAAGACAACTATATCTATCTAATACATTTTAATCATTCTGTTTCCCTCTAACAAGTTGTAATTGAGTCAAAATTGACTTAATCTTCCTAGGACTAGGACATGACAAGGAACGGAAGAAAATAGTCTATCTATGTAAAATAAACATAAGTTTTATTTTATTAATATAAACTTATCCCTAAAAATACATGAAAAGTAGCAAAATTATCATGGTAATATAATAATGGTTTAATGTTGAGTGCTTTGTCCCAAGAATACAGGATTAAGAAATACATACACAAACATGTTAGCGGAGTATTAATTTTATTTAGCTACACTTGTATGTCTGTGATATTCGATATTCGACTTATCCCTCGTCGTCTATTTGCTCTTGTACGAATAAATTAACATGACATGTTTCAGTACAAAGCTAATGCTGAAGCGAAACCCTTGTACATGACCAAGGATTAGATTTAGCAGTCGAAATACCGCCACGAGTTGACAATTTTATTTTTAACCGTCTTTCAATGCCATATTAGCGGTTCTGTACAAATTTATACGCTTTTACCGGTAAATCATATTTTTTTGTTACCATCATAATTATTTTTATTATACGAACGTTATGGTGCATATGGCACCTCACTTATGCCAAATATTAGAATAATAATAATAAAAAAGCAATAAATTGTATGAATCTTTAGAATACGAGTATGCTAGTTTTTATTTTGTTGTGTTTCTTTTCCTTAAAAGGTAAAAAAACTAGGTACCTAACCACAATAATATACACGTACGGATATTATACATTTTTTGTTATACCTAGTAATTTGATAATAGTTTGATATAGAGCAATTTTTTAGAACGAATATAAGTATAAATTCCTATGTATTACTGAAAAAACTCGGGTTATGGTCGAGTCGGATTCGAGGACACCGGATTGGAATCTCCAGGTTCGAATCCTATGTATTCTTCAGCACAACTTATCCCCGGTTTTCTGGCGCAGTTATTTCCGAAAATTTGAAAGCAGCCTCAAAATCGAAATATTTTAGTATATCATAAAAATTCGAATGTTTAATTAACTAAATAAAAAAATAAAGCTAAATGGAAAAGTGGAAGAAGTTGGAAGATTGTTTGGAAAATATTGCTACATAGAAATAAGCTTGCCCTGTTCATACTACTGTAATTGTACATTGTACGAGTACATAAAGCATTAAGATGATGCCCTTTCACGTGAGCCACGGCCGTTTCTATACAATCCTAGTCCTCGATTTTATCCCTGGAATGTAAGAGCCAGAGCAATGATTTTTTCACGCTTTTCAGGTAGGTACCTCTTATCCTGCGTCATCAAGAAGCGTGTTTGCATCATTGCGCATTGTACCAATGTTGTGCAAGGGAAAGTAGTACTAGTACAAAACTTACGACGGAACTTCTTTTTTTGGCACAAAACAAAATTAACAAAAAAAATTATTAAGATATTCATGGAAATAATTTTGAAATTCATAGTACGTAATAAAATCATTATTTTTCACAAATAATATTTTTACAATTATTGTCATCTCAACATAGACGAGAAGTTTGGAAGGGAATATGAATATCTAGACGTTTACAGGGCTTTTGACCTGTCATTGGCTGGGTTAAGTGGCCACTTGATGTATTACAACATTCTCTATTCCGCCAAGAATTTTATATCCATATCTGCCAATTATCGGAACTTGTTTATAAAAAGAGAAATTGTAAGTCGCTTCATATGTGTAAACTCTTTGTCATCCATTAAGAAAATTGCTAAGCATTTTAGCAGAAACCTGATTGTAAGATTCTGATGTCATTTGTAATTTAATCTCAGCCCGTAATGAGTGAAATTCAGTTTTTCTCTACAAGTGTTTAAAAATATATTTTTATTGAACAATGTTTTTTTTTTAAATAAAAAGAATCACTTAAGCTCTTATAATATACTTTAAAAAAAAATTTGGCTGCTTTCTAATAGTCGGAAGTAACTGTGCCAGAAAACGGTCTAATTTTGAAGAATTTAATTTGAATTTTAAATTGTTTTTTTTTTAACGTAAATTGTTTTCTTTTACTAAAAACGTCCATTTGCTTTCAAATAGTCGGAAATAAAACTGTGCCAGAAAGCAGGAAACAAGCTGTGCTGAAGTAGAATTCAAACCGGGATATACCAATCTGGAGTCCTCGACTCTACCACTGAGCCATAACCCGGTTCATGTAGATTTCAGGTTTGATGAAAAATAAGTTTTTTTAGATACAGGTACTTACATTATTTTGTTTCCTAAATAAAGTAAATCCAATCTGAAGTTTATTTCTGGTACGCCCAAAAATGATAATTTTTATTCAATGGCACTTATAGTATATATTCCATCACAGTTGTTTTATAAATAAAAAAATTTAAACATATAAAATCACACTAAAGACATGTTTTTAATAAAAAAATTGCGAGTTTGTTCTTAAAATTAAACTGTGTTTTTTACACTACAAGAATACTTTTTACTGAATTGAAACGGGTCCACTCATAAGGCGAAAATCTACGAAATTCTAAAGATTTCGAATAATGCTCGAAAATTTAAAAACAATTGAATCCTGGAATAAAATTTTCACACGACACCTCGCGCCTGCTGTCAACCAGCTAATGACACTCAAAAGTTTAACGATCGGTTTATATAGGTACTAATTTTGAATTTCGAATATAGACGTCGGTTCGCGGTCTTGTACCGTTCGGATGGCGCGCTTTTCATCTGTAGGTCTAGTTTGTACGAAAGCTGGGTTGGTTTGGTAGGTTTTCGCCCGCCAACTAGCGGGTCCGCGACGGGTGTTCGTCTGTTTCCGCCGCTTCCGGCCGCTCGGCTGTTTCCGCCGCGCGGGGATGTTTGAATTCGTAACGTCATCGTCCAATGAGGAGGATGGGTAATGGAATGAAATCCGTTTGATTTCTTTTCCGATTTCCTGCAGAATTACACTAATTTTGGTTGATATATTAGCTTTTTCGAAGAAAGTTATTTGTTTTTTCCTTTATATCATAGGTTGGATTAAAAATATCGACGGGTGACCATATTATTCTATAGATTTTGCAGAACAAAATAATTTGCCGACCACTTAACATTCTTAAATTTTTTAAACATATCTCCAATTGTAAACAAAGCAGGTGCATATTTTTTACTAAACTAAAGTTTTTGTATCACATTTTAAAAATGTTTTTAAAAAAATCCAATAATGTAAATTAAGATAAAATTGCGGTCAACTATTGATATCGTCAATATAATCGTTTGTGGATTCCATATGCTCCACATAGGGAGCGGATATTGTATGATGATGATGAAGATTGAAATCGTCATTATAAATCCATTTCAGCTTCCTATGCACCATTGGATACGGATAGGGGAAAGTAGTAAACCCACCTACAAACCTTTCTCAAGAACATAAAATCGGCAGTTGTTGTACATAAAAAGCTTACAAGTACAAGTATAGCAATACTTTTTCTCAAAATGTGAAACAAAATAGAATATGACGAAATAAAGGGCATATTATGTAAGTCTATTCTGCCGCCCAATACCTAACTAAAAGGCCGTCAAGTGAAAAATTATTTAATTTTTACTACCAGAATAAAAGGTGGAAATTGTTGTCTTTAGAAGCTGTGAAGACTTACAGTTTTTTTATCAGACCAAGGTGTCAGTTTGACAAGTCCAAAAACAAAAAATATATGTATTCACTGCTTCTAGATACACTTTTTCCCCCTTTTCGCTGGTTGTGAAAAAAGTAATTTTTTTTCAAACCGCGTTTTAGTCATAAGACGGCAGTATTTAGTCATAAGACGGCAGTATTTAGTCATAAGACGGCAGTATTTTATTCAATACTTTTAGCCTGTTTATACAATGCAAACATAATCAAATTACGGCCATGTGTAGTTCCACGGGAAGATTTTGGCACTTTGATCTCTAGCGCGGCCTTTAATTTGAAAAGAAGGGGCTTTAAATTTGGGCGTTCCTCCTGTCGTAGGGCCCTGGCATATTGATTGCACACTCTGGCCCTTCACACATCTAGTGACGGTTCACGGGCGCCTCGTCAATTCAACTTGTGTTTTATACATTATATTATTCAGTAGCGTTTTTTTAAACTCTAAATTATTATTAAGTGGATGCATATTTACATAATTGGTTCTTCCCGATTTTTTTTTTTTTTTTTCAAAAAATTGATTGAAAAAATTACCATATAAGGGAATTTTTTAAAATTTTTTACGATGTCATATGAATTTTTTAACGCAGTTTTGAAATAGCGCTTTTTCAAATCGCTCGCAAAATCCTTGATTTGGCGCGCATGTTGTGACGTCACAGCAATATAGGCGCTCACTTCGTAATGAATTTCACGCCTTTCATGTGATGCTAGGGACAGTTACGTCAATTAATCCAATACGACGTTAAAAAATCATCGTATTTTCGTGTTTTTTTAAAACATAAATTTTATAAATGAAACAATGTTTTTATCATTGTGTTTTAATTATCGTTGGAATCAGTAAAAATAAACTTTTAAAATATTTATAACGTTTTTAAGAATATTTCAGTTATACGGGGTAAGAACCCTATTGGATGGCAAGCTCGTTATTGTTTATCATTTCTTTTATTATATTGTGTATTACTACTACTACTTTCCCTGATCCGTACCAATGATGCATAGGGCATTGCATTGGTACACCAAGAGTATAGTGGTTCTTGATGATATATTACAGATTAATCATCACGCTTCATACTATTCCAAGGTATCACACATCCAGTGTCTTTTTATTGAATATGAAAATTACATGTAAATAAATATTTTTCATCTTGAACCCCCTACGGTAATCGAACCCGCGACCTCATGCACGGTAGCCAAATGCGTATTATGTATTTTCATGTAAAATATTATGTTTTACCTGTATATTATATTGTTTGTATTCCAAAATAAAATTAAAATAAATATTTCAAAGCTACCAAAACATTAAAATATTATATACTTTTAAAAAACGTTATAATTAACGTTACAAATTTTTAATACTGCCGTCATCCGTAGCGTAATGCTAAGACGCTGAACTCACCCATTATGTCCGACCGAAAGTGATATTTTCACATTTCGGCCGAAAGCCGTAAAACCGAATTTCGGCAAAATCCTAACTTTCGGCAGAAAGCCGAAACCCAAGCCGAAGCCGGAAACCGAAAGCCGTAGCGAAAAGTATGTAATTTTTTAAGTGCCAGTTAGTTAGCATTATTTAGTTAGAAGGATAGCAAGTAAAGATAAAAGGTGGTTACATTTCTGGGAAATTTTTTTATTTAATGAATAACTATATGGCAATTTTTTTTTTAAATTACTAATAGGATCATTAATTTTAAGAATTAAAAACTCAAACCAAATTAAAAAACTTAAAAAACTTTTCATTTTCTTTCATCGCCTAATAAAGTTAAACAAATGCACTGCGATTTCGCGCGCGGGTGTCGGTTTGTCTGCTAACTACTTTCGGTTGGGCCGAAAGTGACCACTACTTTCGGCCAAAACCGTTAAGTTTGCCGCAATGTGGCAATATTTGGCCGAAAGGGGCCGAAAGCCGAAAAGCCGAGTAATATAAAAATATGTCGGTCGGACAACTACTCACCATACGCATTTCCGTGTTCGATTCCCGGTGAAAACTAAAAAAATCAAAATGTGCATTTTTTCAAGCCTGGGTGTTTGTGACGTTGTTCCCACTCGTGCAATGGGCTCCTCCTGGCATATATAAGTGGTTAAAAAAAATAATTTAAAAATTCAATACCATTGTAGGTACTTGTGAGTTAGTTTTAAGAAAAAATATTAGCAATATCTTGAATGTGTACAAGTAAGATAATTTTCTTTTTCATTAGAATAAAATTATCAATTTTTGAAATTATTTTAATAATCTGAATTGTGTCCATTTGGAAACGCCATATTCCCTTCAAACTTTTTTAATTATTTAATTTTATTTATTGTTTTTTTTATATTGATCCCCTCCACCCCTGTGAGTCGGGTTGGCACACAGGAATACAATAATTGCATGTTGTTACAAATACCCAAATTGAACACCCCAGCGCAGTCCTTAATACATTTTGCATTTAATACCCATATAATATAAATAAAATAAACTGTATGATGTGAGGCATCGCTTATGGTAAAGGCTTAATATAGTGTTTGACTCAGTGGATTTTGAGTTTTTTCTTAAATACGTAAAAATATAAACCTTTGCAGTTGTGTGCAACCATTGAAGATGCGATCAGAATACCGCATTGTCTGTAAAGTCGGTTTACGGACGATAATTTTACGTGATAACGTCATAAAAAAACATTGATGAAAAATAGCATACTTTTATGAATTTAATTGAATTATTATGACTGAACTGATACAAAGCAGGAGTTAGTTGAAAATTACAATTTTTTTCCATAAATTATCATTTTTTTGCACTCGTTAATTTCACTTTCACTTTGTAGCTTGTGTGCTGCTGCTGTCTCCCTTCTACGCGGACGCATCGGCCGATGGAGTGGAAGAGAGATAGATGCGTCACAAACCGAACGCTTAGGCCGATCGTGCCTCTCTATCGCTTGTTCCGCGCTCTCGCTTGCACACTCGGCTCAGACATGCTTTTTCGTGTGTGCTGCCGGCGTTCATCGATTTATTAGACGTTATCACGTCAAATAATAAAGTTGTCGCATTTTTTTTACAATATTTTGTGTGTACATTTTGGTTTAGGTATGCGAGTATTCAAGTAATATATCGTACAAAAGAATTTAATCAAATATAGTCGATTTCCAAAAATAATTTCAACAGACCTTGCATCAAAAGCAGTTTCAACAGTTGTGGGAAGAAGAAAAAAGTCATTATGAAAATATTGTTGGATTATGTCTGAAAATTATTTGCTGTCATAAAGAACCTTCAACGCGATGCGTGCGGTCTGGAATTCCAGTTTATTCTTGGTCAAAACCAAATACCGACTCTTTAATTCCTGCATTGTGCCGGTGCTCCTTTATGGATGCGAATCCTGGCACCTCACAAAAGCTCAGAATGCTCGCTTGTTGAATTTTGAGAATAAGTGTCTAAGAAGGATTCCAGGCATTAGGAGGTTTGACTTCATAACCAACGCTGAAGTTAGGGAACGGACGCAGCAACCTCGAATAACTGGAGTCGTGAAGATACGGCGTTGGACCTGGCTTGGGCATGTACTCCGGATGCCTCGGGAGAGCCTGAACCCGAGCTGCCTCTTCTTTGCGCCTGCAGGATCCCGCCGTCCTGGCAGACCGGCGATGACCATCCTACGGAAGTATTCGGCGGAGCTGATGGATGCGGGCCTGACGTGGGAGGAGGCGAGAGAGCTGGCTGGTGACAGGGTCTCCAGGAGGGATCTAGTGATGTCCACATGCTCTACATAGGAGCGAACGTGGCGAAAGAAGAAGAATTTACATTTTCATATTTATTTACGAGGTTTTTAAGAAAAACTAATAGGAATTATAAACAAAGAGTTACGGCAAAAATATTAGAAAGGGAAAAATATGGATCTGACCCCATTTCGCAGTAAGATCCTCAATTCGCTAAAAGGCGTATATTATATAAAATATTTATAAAAATTTTCATTAGTGATACCTTTGGCTGGCGTTGAAGTGTAAGACTAATCATTGCCTTCATGTAACAAAAGATCAAGATTCATTGCACTTGGTGTAACAATGCAGTGCCCTATGCACCATTGGGTGCGGATAAGAGAGTTGTAGTAACGGTAACCTACGAATCTACAGAACCAACTTATTTTTAAAATAATATTTAATAAGGTTCCAAGAAGGGGTTTTTGTGTTTCTTAGTTATGATATAATTTCTAGGATAGGATTGTTTGACCGGATTGCAGTTATTTCTATTTTATTGCTCCTTGTTTATTATTGATAATTAGTTGAGACCGGCCCGCGCCCTCGGCCCCAAGATTGGTGATGCCCTAAAACAGTCGTTATCTGCTGGCGGAGCATATTGCTGCAGGCAGTTAGAACATTTAAGTGCTTATTTAATAATGTTAAAGAGGGTAGCTTTCGAATGTCTTCAATCTCAAACATGATTAATTTTATTTTTAATTAAATAAAAAAAATGGCATAGTTCAAAATTGATAGTAAAGTTAAATGTATAAATTTAAATACATATTTTTAGCAAGTATTTTTGAAGCCATGCCTATCAATTATTTACTTAAATAAATTGTTTTCCCGTTATATAACGGAGAGCATATATATGCTAGAATTAATTGAAAATAAAAACTTTTGGCTGTCTGTAAAGTCGGTTTACGGACGATAATTTTACGTGATAACGTCATAAGAAAAGATTGATGAAAAATAGCATACTTTTATGAATTGAATTGAATTATTATGACTGAATTATCATTATTTTGTATAATACAAAGCAGGAGATAATTGAAAATTACATTTTTTTCCATAAATTATCATTTTTTTGCACTCGTTAATTTCACTTTCACTTTGTAGCTTGTGTGCTGCTGCTGTCTCCCTTCTACTCGGACGCATCCGCCAATGGAGTGGAAGAGAGATAGATGCGTCACAAACCGAACGTTTAGGCCGATCGTGCCTCTCTATCGCTTGTTCCGCGCTCTCGCTTGCACACTCGGCTCAGGCGGAACGTGACAATGAGTCATGCTTTTTCGTGTGTGCAGCCAGCGTTCATCGATTTATTAGACGTTATCACGTCAAAAAACTGTATTTAAAATAAGCTCAGTATCCCAGATCACCAAAATTAAAAAGATACTTTTCTCAAGTCTGGGTGATTGTGATAAATTTCTCATGTAGCCTCCAGACCTACTCGGCGGTAAAATCTAATAAATAAAAATACAGTTTTTTTTTAAATACCTGAAATTAAGGACCGTCTTCTCAAGGTCATCAAGCAAATAAAATTTTACAGTGAGAACTTTTTATAAATTAAAAAAATATATATATTGTGATGACTCACCTCTTACAGCAAGGTAACACCGCGGGTCCATATTGGCCCTCGGAGGCCGCAGAAAGGGCCGTTGTCCTATTATACAAGGGCGAGGGACAACCAAATTAAGGTAATCGCCTGCCCAATGCACCCTTTCTTACTTGTCCTTTTACTGTTTGGAAGATCGTTTATCGTGTTCATGGATCATTCTCCTCTGAAGCGTTTTATGTTTGTTATAAAAAAAACTATTTGGTGTATGTTTAAACACGCTAACTTTGGAAAGTATTGGAAGAACAGGTACATTTTGCACGCATTTATTTTGTTAAATTTTGTATGTACTAAAATTATTGAGGCGTTCAGCATCAAATTCCGTCAGATTTTTTTAAAAGATGAGGACCTACTTTTAATCCATATACGTAAGTAAGTCGAGTTAGAACAAGGTTTGAAAGTGCACTAGAAACACTTCATTAAATTGGTTTTTATTTTGTTGGTATTAATAAACATTACTATTTTGAAAGCCCTGTCCTACATCTTACATTGTGTATCGTCGGGTAATGCCACATCCAACATTATTAAATATATTATTTATACCTCAGTCGGTTTTGCCATATTATTTTTCTGAGAACTGTAAGATCGATTTTAGATGATGCCTTTATGTCACCATTCGTAAAAAGCGGTTGAAAAAGTGAATTTATTTCCTCTCTTCGTGGCTTGGGATTACAAAGTGCAAACCCAGATAGTTTTTACTGTTTTCAATCTTCTTCGCCCTCTGCAAATATAAATGAAAAACATATATTGTTTATCACATAAAATGAATAAAAAAAATGCATCGTACACATGCAACATTTTTAGGGGAAGAACTTTTAAGTTTTCCACATAAATGAAATTTAACACTTAAGAACTTTGGTATAATTTTCTTTAGAAAATTAAATTAAAATTATTTGGTCTTAACCAAATAATTTTTCAGTTACCCCTAGACCATATTTTACGACTCAATCAAATTACCCTTTTTATTATATTTATGCGGAAAAAAAATCTTCCTTAAAATAGACATTACCTAGATTGGTAGATTAAACATTACAGATACATTGTCACCATGGAATCTCTTATTCAACATCGAATTATTGAAATAGATTTGAGGGAAATTGATAGGTGGGTATTTGAATCGTAGTTTTCATACTAGAAATTAGTTATATTATTAAACCCGGAAGTACAACATTGTATGAAAAATTCCTTACATCTCAACATCCAGTTTTTAAGGAGTCAATGTTATATGGGCCCTAAACGATTCTTGTTTCTTGTCTCCGTATCTCTTGTTATTTCGGATCTTTACATCATCCTCGACATAAAATTACCGATGTTTCCAATAGTGATTGACAGCTCCCCGGAGTAGAGGGCCCACCCGTAGACGACTGTTTTGCCGACTGGGCCTTTTTTGCTCCGATTTTCCCAAAAGCCCTGAGAAAGATTTGGCCTCTCGAAGATCAGGTGACGTGTGTATCTGGGAGGCAGTTCGCGGTTCCTCGAATTTAAGGTGGTTAACCTTTTCTTGTCCTTCTGATTGTAAAACGTCATTAGTAAATATATAACCTATTTTTTATACCTACCTTAAGAGAAAAAAACAAAAACATTAATTAACTCAAGTATCTAATCATTTTCGGGGCTGTTTCCCCTGCATATTTCTGTAAATTGACGCGTAACTCAAAAATTACATAATTTCCAAGATAGAGCCGTTATTTTTAGCTAAATATCAAATACTGCAAAAAAAATCATTACAATACACTTTCCTATTATTCAGATATGTTTTTGCATACAATGAAGGTATGCCAATCATATAAATATTTTTATGACTAATGAATACCTAATATATCTAATTAAGTAGTTTTTATCAGTTTTTTAATAAAATAAGCCCGCGCGTTGCTTAAACACTATAGCTGTAGAAAATTAAAAAGGTTCCAACGGCTTTTAAGAGTAAACTGCAATCCTCTATGAATGATGTCCTTCTTGCGTAGTGATTAGCACATTAGCTTATCATGCATGAGGTCCCGGGTTCTATTTTCAAGGTGTTCAATATGACGGATACGTTTAAATATTATTTTAATAATAACGTAATCATTTATCAAGGCCTTGGACTGGCAATAAAGCCTGAGATTGAACATATTGCTTTCATGCTAAACATTGCACTGCACTTAGCGTACGTACCAATGTACTGCCCTATGATTCATTAGATGTGGATAAGAGGGGAAGGAAGTATTTTGCTAAAAAAAAAATTTCCTCTTCCTTCCCATATTATTCACATAATATACTCAATATTAACAGCCTTTTAAGCTTATACTGTAAGAATGTCTAAAGTTTTATAACTTGGGTGAACTACTTCTATTTGGCTTTATTCGGTGCATAGGGCGCTGAATTGATACTCCAAGCGCAGTGCATCTTGATCATTTATTATATGAAGGCAATATGATCAGACTTACGCTTCACATTACTTACGAATAAGTACCGAAAAAATAATCTGGAATATACCTACCTATATGTAGGTACTCATGTCTTGTTCCCGGTTTGAAAAACAGAAACGAAAAATAATTTTCATGCTCAAGATTTATATTACGGAACGTTCTTTTTTCATTGACAACCGCCAATAAATCAGCTTTATTTATGCGGTTTTCGGAGAGGTTTTTTTCGCGGCAGGTTGACAACTGCGGCATTGGGAAACGGGTGGATTATACAGTGAACTCTGCCAAATGGGTTACCTGTGCCCGCGCGCCCCCTGCTTCCCCCGCCCCCCGCCCCACCGACCGGCCTCCAGGGGCGGCTCGTTGGGTGACCGCCGAATTATCTTATGTAACTTTTTGGCCCAATCAATTTTTCGACTTTTTAAAAATGTAGCGCTGTGTTACGTGTATCAATTAAGAAAAATATAATTACACTATGAAATATGCATATTTGTTAACAATTCAAGACACGTTTATGATAAAAATAAAGGTTTTTTAGTTGTTTGTAAACTTTTTGTTTAACTCCCGTAAAATAAAAAATAAAAAAATCAGGCAACAAAGAATGAATTTTGATGGGGTAAATATTCATTACAACATTTTGAGTGTGTTCAAATACTTGTACACAAATCTGGATTTATCTCTACAGAGACTAAAAAACTTTTTTAACCCAATAATTTTAAACTGCATTTGCAGCCGCCACTGCTTTTAGTAATGACCGAGGTTTCTTTAATTTTTTCGTCCTAAAAACACAATAAGATTATCATCGAGTAGGAGTCTGCTTCCATAAACAATAAATGATAATAATGGATGAGAATCTGTTTACAGATCACACTACTATTATTATACAATATTATAAGATTTTTGCTTTAGTATTCATGAGACAAAATACCCAACCATGTGAAGAGTTTAGTTTTTCCAGAATATTTCAGAAATTTGTCACTTCCCTTCCAAACTTGGGCTGAGTCATAAAATTGTGAAATGAGTTTTTACTGTCATACGTACCTTGCTCTATGCATACATAATATTTTAATTCAAATGAGGAATTCCAGTGGCACGCTGAATTGAATCCAAGATTTTTTGGTGAATAAATTTTTCTAAAGTGCGTCAATAAAAATACTATTCGTTCTTAAGAATTGTATGATTCAAAAATCGTGTACGTAATTCGTCACGAAGGTACTACTCAAATAATAAGTTACTACTACTTACTACTTTCCCTTATTCATACCTAGATTTGTGCATAGTGTATTGGTATACCAAGATAATAACAAATACAAACTAAAAGATAATAACGAAAAAACTACATTTTACTATAAAAGTCAACAAAGCTACAGTATCTTTACTTCATAGAGTAGGTAGGTATCAAGAAAGTTACGGATTTTTTATTCACACGCCTTCAGTGGTGATGGTTAATATACGAAAAATCGTAATGTTTTAAATCAAGCACCCTAAAAAATAGCTTAATTGAATGGTGTACTTAAAAAAAACACAAATTCCTTATTTTATGTGTGGACATTATTGATTTTTTTTCTACTTTCAGCTTAGATATTTAATAAATGAAAACGTCGTAAATCAATATCCAATACATCAAACTTTGTTTGTCGAACTCAAAGATTATCATTGTAAAAGTATACATATAAATATAAATCAAACAATATAGAAATGTGGAGAGTAGCTTTAAGAATATTTTCCCTTTATATATTATATATTTATTTCCCTGTAGCAGCCGTTGACATAATTTAGTTCTTGAAACAGAGCTCTGATTGGTTGAAGATCTACCAGCTTCTAGTAAAAGTGGTCCCCAGCATAATATACTTAGGCCGTATCTCCCTAGACATGGAGTAATAAAACTTGTAGTACAACCCGAAAACTGGTGAATCTACATCATATTTGGAGTCGAATGTGTAATATGACTTTTTATCTGAGCTTGAAAAAATATATTTTTTTCTTTGTAAAAGCTTTCATTAGTACCTCAGATTAAGTAAAATTTCACAAATTCTTGTTAACATTAGTTTTTTTTTAAATGTTGTTTTCTTCGTGGATAGTATTAATTAGACAAAATAAATGATATTTTGATAACAATTTGCTAAAACTTATCGGAAAAAAAACAACTTCTTAATAAATTTTCTCGAAAACTATGGGTCAAATAAAAAAAATAATTCTACAAAATCTATTCCAAATATGACGTAGATTCACTGGTTTCCCGCTTGTACACCGAGTTTCGTTACACCGTGTATAATAGATTTTTGAAAATCTTTTATACAAATATACTCAATAAAATTTAGACAAGCGATTGATTGATTCCCAATAGTTAATTCCAAATAGGTGGCGTTGTTTTCAGTGTTATTTTTTTAATGCATTCACTATGGCAACACGGCTAGTAACTCAAACGCATCCAATATACCTGTTCTACCATTTAGAATATTTTAATATTCTGATTTTATTTAAATCTTTTTACAGTGTGCCTTTGTTAGAAAAAATGCAAAAAAAAGTTAAAATATTCTTCCTGGATGAAGAAACAAGATAAGGAATGGATTCTAATGCAGTTTGATGACTGAATATATTAATATTTTTGTTATCTGCGCTTTCCGTAATCTAAAAATTATGTATTGAATACAAATATACAAAACAATACCTTTCAAAGCTTGTAGAAGTAAAATGTTTTATGCAGAATTACTGCGTTGCAGTAACACGAGATCTTTAAATGAACTATCATGAATCGTGATCTCTTACGAGTTTCGAACTTATGGCTGATGTGTTTACATTTTTAACAATCATCATGATATTTGATGATAATTTGCAAAAAAAAATCGAAAAAAAAATCAACTTCGTACTCAATTTTCTCAAAAACTAAGGGTCAAATAAAAAAAAATTTACTCTACAAAATCGACTCCAAATATTATGTAGATTCACTGGTTTCCCGCTTGTACATCGAGTTTTGATACACACCCTGTATAAATCACCATTTAAAAAACAAAATTGCATTATCGTATACGGAGATAAATGGAATCAAATTGTAATAATTTCATTAATTATTTTAAACTTATTTTATTCTGAAGTAAGTTTCATTTATATTATTATACACTAAAATGCAAAGTAAATGTTATTATTTGGTCATTTACCATTGTGGTTCGCGAATAATAAATATGTTTTGTATTTGAACATTGAAGTTTACATTTTTTATTTATGATTCTATGGATGGGTTTTTATAAACTTAATTTGTTCAACAGAAATAAATTTCTCCAATTTATACGACCGTGAAAACATTTTAATATTTTCTACGTTTTCGCGCAGTTAGCATTTGATAAATTGAACGTATCCAAGAAATTGATGCAAACAATTGTTAGCATTCCGTATTATCTACATAGAAAAACAACGGTTTTTATTTATACGTATAGTAACCTACCTTACCGACTTAGATAAATCTACCTTTAAGTATAAATGTCATATATTTTTTTAATTATATAATGTAGATAATTCTTTACTATATTTTATTTCCAATAATCTGTTAAAGTTCCAGTAGACATGAGACCAGTAAAATAATGCCTCTAATACAGATATATCTTCACAGATATAAAAATCACAATACAATTAGTGATGTGCGTTATGCAATAATATCTTTAGATAATAGAATTTGAAAGAAAATGTTTTTTTAAAAGCCGCCGCTTTTAGGTATTTATTCATTTATCTAAATATTCTTATAGCTCAAAGATGCTAAACAATGCTAACAATGAGCTCATATAAACATCAATAATTATCGAATTGTAGGGGCGCAATGTGCTTTCGACGGTAGAATTTGATAATAAGTGGTGTTATGATATTAACACAAGGTACCGTATATTTTTTAGAAAATTTGTAAATGAAAACGCTCCGCCCCTTCTAGTGAATTCATGTTCGAAGGCTTACACTATAAATTGGCGATATAAAATTACTTAATGTTAAATTTCTTTAAGAGTAGTATTGAGACAAGAAAAAAATCATGTTTCGCCCCCTACTTCTATCATGTGACCGAGTAAGCAGCGCACCAAAGAAATTATCAATAATTTTATACGGAAAAGTTTTTAATAAAATTTAAGTCGGTCTTTAAATAAATACAACATCCAGGATCATGTACTGTTTTATATCGTTGAAAATGTATGAATGATTTACTCTTTATAAATTCTAAAGTATATTTTTACAATGAATAATAAAAAACTAATGATCAAAAATTTTGTTTATAATTTTTAAAATTTATGTTTTATAAAACACAATATCGAATGATTTTTAGCGCCTGTTATTGGACTAATGACATCATACCCGTCCAAAAATGAAATGCGTGAATATTCTTTGAAGTGAGAGCCTATATTGCTCAAAGACGCGTCCACCGTGAATAGCGCGAAATTCATGAAGGTATTTAGCGAGCAAATTTCGAAAAATTCAAATGACATCGTAAAATTTAAAAAAAAATCCCTTGATACGCGTGATTTTTCAATTAAAAATGTTCTAAAAATTCAAATATGAAATCGGGAAGAAATCCAATAAACAATTTTTTTTTTACTGTGACTTTTCATAATTTGATACAGCTGTCTTAAAAACGAAAATTTGTAAGAAAATGTGAGCTTTTTTTTACTGAACACTAGTGACATTTTTGTTGACAAACTAGACAATAGAAATTTATTTTTTTCATAGAATTTATCATCATCATCAATACCATATCCGCTCACAAACTGCCTCCAGGACAAGCGATCGCCGCCAGCTCCCGTGCATCCTCCCAAGTCAAATCCACGTCCCGCAGCTCTGACGCAAACTGCCGACGAATTGTCAACAGTGGAATCGACCAGGACGCCGAGAACCTTGATGCCTTGTAAAAATAGGCAAGCATTGCTAAGGCTCTCGGAGGCATACGTAGGATATGGCCTAGCCAGTCCGAAAAACGCCTTCGCCGGATGACAGTAGATACCATGGGTAGAATTTATACTAAGTATTATATAATTTTTTTAAAAGATACCATCTTCATATTTCCTTTGGGGAAATATAAGTTTTATCGGTAAGTTTTTAGAAGCTCTGGGGCTTTCTATAAATCCGAAAAATCATTAAAATCAGTAAGAATGTGAGAAAACTAAATGTTCTATAAACTTTCAATAAAATCTTTTATTACGTTATTTTAATAACCGATTATGCGCATCACAAAATAATAATTGTGCACTAAACGGTTAGTTACGCATGGACCAATATTACATAAATACTATGGCCAAGTCCACGGATTGTCCACATGTTGGGGGACTATCCACACTCATTAAATATAATTATAATAATCAAAAATGGACGACAAATTGGAAATTACGAGCCATAAAATTTAATGGTACATGGCCAGGCTTATTACTTGATCCCGCTGCTCGGCCCTCGTAACGAAAAGGGCTGTAAGTAAAAAAAAAATTATTGAGTTTCCGTTTTTTTGTAAGTGTTAAGGGTTGTTACGCCTTGTGGAATAACGGTTGTGCGTTAGACTGCCATGCATGAGTTTTGCGTGTTTCGATTCCCGCGAATGTGGTCATAATGAAATTTTTATGGTCGAATGTGTTTTTTCACATAAAAATATTTAATATATTTTGTGATATCGTGGACTGGATATAGAAACAAAAAGTCCTGATCACATTGCTTTTGTGGCGACTCCGGTCGGCAAGTACCAACCGTGTAGCGAGTTGGAACTCCACTTCGCTACTTATCCGCTTCGCCACTTATTGCTCGCCGTGTTCGATACCGGAAATGATGGGAGGACGGGACATCGCCGCTTATAAAAAAGCCGCGAGGTTTAAGGCACGCCCTTCCTTCTCTTTTCGATTCTCTGCCTGGTGGACGTTCCCAAGATAGATTAATTTTATAGATTAAAACCAGCGTTGTAAAAATAGTGATTTTGAAATTACGTTAGATTCCAGTCAATCCATTAATAAAAACATTATTTGTAGTACGCATTAGTGTTTAATTCGAATAAATAGTGTTATCACATGTAAGTACTACGCTGTTTTTCATTTCTTGTGCAATAATTATATGTGGATTCCTTTTCTCTCGCCACCTTCTGAAGAGAGAGTAACAGGGACTGAGTAACGGACCAGAGGTCAAAGGGCGCCGACGAGATCGACTGCTGATCCTCGGCGGAGTGGATGTGGTTAGAGCGGGCGCTAGCCCCAAGTCTACCTTGCAACGGGCACATGGGAGTGCAGCAGAGCTATCACAACGCCCGTATGGTATTAGAAGAACACACACGACTAACCCAAAAACCCTCCAATGCAACATTGGCATCCGGCACTTTCTAGTTATAAATGATCAAGGAGCACTTGATGAACCTATTGGGTGCTGATAAGAGAGTGTAGTACAAATTTTAATATTCAATCCAATAGGTTATAATTTACTTTGCTATTTTAATTAAACTTCTTTATAATCCATATACTTGTGTATTTCATATATAAATCTCAATACATCTAGCAACTTTTAACAGCTACTATCGATGCTATGATCATATGCCCCAGTATATGCATCTGATAGTCCATTTTTTGTTTTCAGAGGTTCTCTGTTCTATGTTGAGATGCTCATATTTTATTGGTGCTAAGGTCGTATTTGTAATTATAATAAAGTTTTTGTCAACAAGTTTTTGGACTCACTCAAAATGTTAATAATTTTTTCTGAAGGTATATGCGATAATTGAGGATTATTAGGTACTAATTGTTTTTCTTTTTCTATTCTAATTAAGTATAACGGAATGCTTATCAAATCCTCATTAAAGCACAAATGAGATCATTTATACACTTACTTATGTATTTTTTATGGTTAAGCTATATCGTTTACACAAATGCTTTTACATTTGATTGGGAACTACTATTGCATTTTTAATTTAAATTTAGATTTTTAAGGCAGTAATTATTTTTATTGATTCAATTTGTTCTCGTTATTATTGCCTTATTTTTTTTAGTCTAATAAAGGTTAATAGTCATGCAGTGGGTATTATGAAGAATAAACGTATAAGTAAGCGATATTTTTTTACGCTTTGTTTTTTTGTCACAAACAATATAAATCTTTATTTACATGCCCTCTTTAATTACGACTGGGATATTGGTACAACCCTTCACGAGGAGTTGTAGAAGGCCCATCCCCAAAAGTAGAAGATGACCTTTTGTTTAGAAAGAGAAACTTTCACAAAAAAACCATCCTTCGGCGAAGCGACCTCTTATATTTAGTCAAACCTTTTTACTGGTAGCTTATTTTAAACATCGTCGTTGTTTTACTATGGACATGTAAACAAGCCTAATTATTTTGGTTGACTGTGGATATTACGTCAAGGGTGCATATTTTAAAGATTTAAAAAGCCCTTATTTTCTCTTGGTCTTAGAAGAAAATCTCTGTTTGGGCATAACAGTACAACGAGGGCTCAAAAATAAACGGTACAAAATGTATATTTAAAAAATCATCTTAATCGCATATTTATGATCCTACAACTACCATAAACTTTCCTTATCTGCACCAATGGTGCATATGGACACTGCAATTGATACACCAAGTGTTAGTTAATCTATAATATTTTTTACAACGAAGGCAAGATGATCAGATCTTGCGATTCACTCAGCCAATCCCTATTATAAATTATTTATTGTATGTGGAAATTACAAATTATGATACCTATTGGTTACATAAAAAAAATTCAAGTAAAAAAAAATTTAAAAAAAAACGCTATGGTAGGCACTTTTTCATTTTATTTTATTGAAATTATTTTTTTTATATAGAATAATTAAATACGGACGGTAGATACTTTGATTCAACACGCGTCTAGGTAATCATAAAACTTTGAATTCCTTTATGGGATTTTTAATTTTATAGAATATTATTATGGGCGTTCACTTCTAAACAATAATAAAATTCTTGGTTTTTTGTTAAAATGTAGTCCACATTTTACCATTTGATAACGAAAACCAGTTAGTTCAAAAATAATATACACATAAATACCTGCTTAGTTAATTTAGTGAGTGTACTTTAAAAATTGGTTTTATATAAGAAGCATAAAAATTAAAACAAACAAAAAAAATATAATTCAGCGTTGTTACATTTATCTCTTTTTTACACAATGTATCCAACTAAATAAATAAATAACTAAATAGTAAAAAATAATCCAAAAAATCCACTTATATTTTATTTTCGAACATTTTGTGGTGAATGTGTTATTAAGTTGAAAAACTTTTTTTTTTATAAAAAGCGATTAGGATTATTATTTCAGATTTGTGAGAATATCCAAAATTTTTGTATCTAATATTTTATTAATGGTGTATACTGAGCGTAAAATAGATACATTTATTACTTTCCAATGTTTTGTTCACTATCGTTATTTCCTCATTACCTATCACATATAATAAGTTCATGATCCCCCTTACAACCTACTTATAATATATTTATGTAACTATTTAAATTATTTACAGAAGATAATTATTTCATTACCCTCGCCAAATTGTTATAACTTTTTCTCAAAATTAAAATAAAATATTTCTACGAAGACATGTAGGACGTAGGTACCTACAATATACTTTGTGGATGCCGCCGAAATGCCGCCTTTACAACGCCTGCATCACACATCATGGCAGCTAACCAGGGGCCAAAATAGCAGACTTGTGAGTTTTGAGAATAGGTGTCATATAAGAATTAGGTGTGCGGTGGTTTGACTTTGTAAGGAACACAAAGGTGAGGCAACGGACGCAGCAACCTTTGGTATCTACTGCCATTCGGCTAAGGCTTTTCGGTTGGCTAGGCCATAATATACTACGTATGCCTCCCGAGAGCCTTAACCCGTGCTTGCCTATTTTACAAGGCATCAGGTTCTCGGCGTCCTGGACGTCAGCTGTTGGCAATCCTTCAACAGTTTGCGTCAGAACTGTGGGACGTGGACCTGACCTGGGAGGATGCGCGGGAACTGGCGGCCGATCGCTTGGCTTGGAGGCCGCAGTATGTGGCAGTATGATGATGATGATGATGATGATGCTTTATGGAAGAATGGATGGTAGCCTAGTGATAGCGTCGTCGCGTTTTCTTGGTTCGAATTGCGAATCTGCCACGGCTTGGTTTCTGTTCAAGCCCAAGCCGCCAGTCTTCTTTGAAAATAGTCATTTTTAAATTGAAATACGTGCAAATATCATAAGATTGCATAGATTTAAAAAAATGTATTTACTTACTTTTAAAATGTAAAAATATGGTACATAATTGGACCATAAATTTAATAAAATACTCGTATCTGATGAAATATTTTACTCAACATTTTGGGCGTGTTCAAATACTTGTACACAAATCTGGATTTATCCCAAGACAATATTCCTGAATTTGAAAGAATTCTACCTCACCTCTGTAGGGATATAAAAATTTAATAAATATTTTACTGTTTATTGTGTACAAGAAATAATTTAGCTTATGGTAACGCCGCGCTAGTTTTAGTTTTATTATACACACATACTATTATTTTTATTATATTATATTTATTCCCCCGCACCACACCTCTTCGCTACCTCAATCCCCGTCCCGCTTCCCGCGTCAGTAGTTGTAACCAACCTACCGCACCGCATCGAAGATCCTCGCTCTCGTCTCGATTAAATATCGAAATACCCTCGCCGTGTCTTTGAAGAAGTACTATTTTTACCGCCTGCCCTGATCAGTGAAAGTGAAGTGTCGTGTGCGACCAAAAAGAGCTCCAGCCACAAAGGTAGGACATTTCACTATCTGACGCAAATCCTCGATCCTCGGGCCTAAAAACCCATCCGCATTTCCTCCATAAATTTTGGTCCTTCGAACCGGATTTACCTCAACCTCGATATACAGTCCAAAACCGCATATTTCTTAATATATTTATTATACCGCAAAATCATTATAATTACCGACATTATACTCACACAAAAACGCATGTAAAATTATATTACCCACCAGAAATATTTCGGTAGTATTTTACGATACTATATATACTATTTACTATATTGGAGTATTTGTCATTGCAGTAAAAAAGTTTGAAACTGTTCATCCATAATCTAAAATTTAATTATTAGTGAAAAAAAATATGTTAATGTGATAAATCAATTCATTCAGTTATTATCACTTTGTACTGCAATATTATATAGTTACGCGCTGGTCTCGTATGTGGGTACGCAGTTATTTGAAAAATATCTGTTTAATATAATTAAATATTACCTACTAGTTAAATTCGTGCTATAAATTTCTTGAAAGATAAAAGCAATTAACTTCAATAATTGTAAAATAATAAAAACTCGATAAAAATGGATTCGTTGCCAATTTTGAAAGCAAAACGAGACAGTTTATTTTCTATATTACAAACAATATATGAAATGTCCAAAGATCGTTCCACCGCTGGAAGAGAACGATTTTTGGTGCGTATTTTACAATCTCGATAAATATAAGGGATGAATTTTCAAGCGTAAATTTACAAGATGAACGAAGCAAATCGTATTCCCCGCTACCTCAAAAATCGTCTTTCTAATTAAGTCTAAGCCGCAATCATTTGTCGCAAGTAATATACACAATTGTGTTTGTTTGCAAGGGAGATAAACATCCCTTGTTTATTTGTCAAAATTTTAAAAACTTAAGCGACAACATATGCAACCTGAAAATTCTGTTTCCCGTAGAACAAAAATCGTAAGGAAACCAAACATTGTTTAATGGTTATTCCGCCCACGAAAAATAGTAAAAAATAATACTTTAAATATTAATTCGCACGATATAGTACCTACTGCTCGGGTTTTAGGTGTAAATAATGTACAAAAACGAAATTTAGTTTGTATGCGTGTATTACTGGATACTGGCTCGAGTAGTAATTTCGTTACTGAGTGCTGTGCAGTAAAACTCGGCCTAGAAGTACAAAAGGGAGCGATCCACCGTGCAAGGCATCGCTATGACCGAAGGGTCTATTATTGGCTATACCACTTTGACAATTGTTTCGCGTTTGATGACCGCTGCATTTATACTGTTTCAGCTGCCGTCGTAAAGCATATTTCTAGTGACATACCGACTTCGTGTTTAGACTCGAAAGATATTAAAAAATATTTCTCTGATATTCCGCTAGCTGACAAAGACTTTAATATTCCCGGTGAAATAGATTGTTTAATAGGAGCCGGTTTATTCCCACATTTATTGTTATCTCGTAAAATAGAAACGCCCGATTCAAATATTGTAGCTTTAGAAACCACATTAGGATACATTCTCATGGGTCAAATTCATTCAAAAAATAAACCTCTATCGAATAACGTTGTACATTCTTACTGTGCAAAGGTTAATAAATCAGAAAATTTGGAAAACTTAGTTCAAAACTTCTGGTCTCTCGAATCTGTTGAATCTCGGAAAATTTTAAGCCCAGATGATAAAAAATGCGAAGATATTTTTTATGAAAGTGTATCGCGTGGATTAGACGGTCGCTATGAAGTATCGCTACCTTTTAGCGACGACCCTTTTCAATTAGGTGATTCGTACCTAAATGCAAAGCGCAGATTATTATCTCTCGAAAAGAAATTAGACGCTGTACCTGATCTTCGTATTAAATATAATGAAACATTGACAGACTATGTTGAAAAGGGATTTCTTAAAAAAGTTATAGAAAATCAAAGTCCTCGTATTGAGTATTTCATTCCGCACCGGGCCGTATATCGGCCCGATAAAGAAACCTCGAAAGTGAGAATAGTGTTAGACGCAAGCTGTAAAACATCGTCTGGAAAAAGTCTAAACGATATATTATACTGCGGACCTAATTTACAATCGAATATTGTTAATTTGTTAACAAATTTGCGTATTTATGCCGTCGCGATGTCGGGTGATATTGAAAAAATGTACTTTCAAGTTAAATTGTCTTCAGAGCACCGCCAATATCAAAGAATACTTTTTCGATTCAATGCTGAGGATCCAATAGAAAAATACGAATTCGAACGCCTATCGTTCGGCTTAAAAAGCTCCCCGTACTTAGCCATGAAAGTGGTTTCGAAATTATGTTTAGATGAAGCAGAAAATTACCCAGAGGCAGCGAAAATTGCCTCTAAATATTTTTATATGGATGATTTTCTTTACTCGGTCCCTTCTCCGGAAGAAGCTATAAATTTACATAGTCAGTTAGTTGAAATGTTTGCTAGTGGAGGCTTTAATTTGACTAAGTGGATTTCAAATTCCTCGTTGTTCTTAGAAAACGTATCCGAGAACGACCGCGTTAAAAAACATATTAATTTTGACGATAACTCGGAAACTAAAATCGTCGGCTTTGTTGTGGGCTCCGGGAACGGATACTTTTTCGTTCAAAGTTACCCAGGAGACACAAGAATCGTCCGTTTTGACAACGAAACGTACTTTGCTCTCGAAAACCGCGTCTTTATATGACCCTTTGGGGCTGCTTGCACCCTTAACGGCTGGTATGAAGCTTTTGGTGCAAGAATGTTTTAAAAGGGAATTAGATTGGGATGCACAAGTATCTGAGGATATTGCAAAGCGTTGGTCACAAAATCCAATGTGAATTAAATAATTTATCAAATATAAAAATACCGCGTCATATTGGAATTGTACCTGGATCGTACGTTACTTTACTCGGGTTCGCAGATGCTAGTGAAAAGTGTTATGGAGTTGTGATCTACGTCCGCGTTGGCTCTTTATCTTCAGAAGCCTCTAGTGTTTTTCTTTAATCTGCGCCAAATCAAGATTAGCTCCCCTCAAAAAGATAACGCTGGCACGATTGGAGCTGTGTGCAGCTCATCTGTTAGCAATTACAATAAAAAATGTGACCGATAATTTAGATTCTCGATGTAAAGTTGATAGAATATTCGCGTTTTCCGATTCGACAATAGCATTAGCATGGATAAAATCTTCGCCTCATAGATGGCAAACATTTATTGCAAATAGAACCGCTGCGATTCAAGACATTTTGGATCCAAATATATTTTTTCACATAGCAGGAAATAAAAAATCCAGTGATTTGATTTCACGTCCAGTTACTCCCACTCAATTGATTAACAATCCCTCTTGGTTTACTGGACCAAGTTGGATAACACAACCTCAAAGCCAATGGCCTATAACATGTTTTCAAAAGGAAAATATTCCTGATAACATGCCGGAAGCAAAACTTATGTCTTTAATACAAATTAACGACATCGAAAAGCCACCGCACCCCTTTTTATGATCTCGCTAAGCGAGTTTCTAAATGGACTAAACTACTGAACTCAGTAGTTTATGTTTTGAGATTTACTAAAATCCTAAAAAGTACAGGATATATTACGGTTACAGATTTAAGGACCGCGGAGCTTTATGTTATAAAATGTGTTCAGAAAATTAATTTTGCAAACGATATTCACGCACTACAGACTGATAAAAATTGTAAACCCGCTATTAGAAAATTAAATTCATTTCTTGATCATGATAATATCTTACGAGTAGGGGGTCGTTTAGATAACGCACAACTCACTTACAACCAAAAACACCCCATATTGCTACCTTCTCGAGATATCATCGTAGAATTGATAGTTAGATACTATCATATATTAATTGCCATTCTGGACCTCATATGTTGCTCTCTCTGTTACGTCATAAGTACTGGATTTTATCGGCCAGGAATCTCACTCGGAAGATTGTACATTCATGTAATGTTTGTTTTAAAAAAATATTATAGCCTCGAAACATTAAAAAAAAAAAAAAAAAAAAAAAAAAAAAATGTTCATACATGCTCGTATTTATGATTAAGTTTGCTTCTACCTCTTTTGTGTTTATATAGTTGAAATTTATGTTGAAGTATTACATACTTCAAGGCCGGGAGTTATGGTAACGCCGCGCTAGTTTTAGTTTTATTATACACACATACTATTATTTTATTATATTATATTTATTCCCCCCGCACCACACCTCTTCGCTACCTCAATCCCCGTCCCGCTTCCCGCGTCAGTAGTTGTAACCAACCTACCGCACCGCATCGAAGATCCTCGCTCTCGTCTCGATTAATATCGAAATACCCTCGCCGTGTCTTGAAGAAGTACTTTTTACCGCCTGCCTGATCAGTGAAAGTGAAGTGTCGTGTGCGACCAAAAAGAGCTCCAGCCACAAAGGTAGGACATTTCACTATCTGACGCAAATCCTCGATCCTCGGGCCTAAAAACCCATCCGCATTTCCTCCAGCTTACAACAATGAAAAATACGACTTTTTACACCACATTTAGCTGTTATTATGTTCCTTCATGCCGCGAGTAAACGCCAAGTTCCATCATGCCTTGATTCTACTTTAGTGTACCAGGAATACGAAACCAAAGAGAGCATTGTTTATGTAATACGAATTTATCACTTGCGTGAGTAAGAGCGTTTTTGGTCAAAATGATACAAATTCAGTTTTAATAAATCACTAATTTTATTATCATTATCAGAATAAGTGCGTCTTTATTTATATATTACATAGAATTATATTGCAAAGCGGCGTCTTTGAATCTGTCTTTTACAATGGTTCTAAAACTGTTTAAAATTAGTAAAATTAATTTATTTATTTTATTGGTTTTACTTTTCTATATTGGAGTTCTGAAAATACAATATCTCTAAGAACTTTCAGCGTTAACCAACTGAATCCGCCACGATGAGAACTCTCTGGTAACTTCGTCCGAACGAGTATCGGAAAATGGAATAAGGACTTACCAGAGCTGGACTCAACAAGGGCGGGAAATTACGATGAAGGACCACCAGGAAGGGCGAAGTATCCTTGAATATTCTGGAAACACCACGTCGAACTGACGCGGCGGAACACAAAACGAGGGGCACAGCACACTATTACTCAGAGGGGGGTTTCAGGAATTGGTTTCTGGGAAGCTTGGAAATGGAGCGAGTATGACGAGGGGATTTTTGATGGAAAAAAACGAAGGAAGAACAGGTATTGGATTTAGCAGGAAGAACGGATGATGACGAGTTCGAGGTAATGCTACTGCGCTGCGGTTTTTCGAGACTGACATGGTGTTGCAAATAGATGACAAAAACGGAATGGAATGGATGAAGGTAGGGAATAAAATTTCGGAAGGAATTCGAACTACCTATCACCAGAGAGTATCATAAATGGCCAAACCACCAACCTTAAGGGTTTTTACAATAACCAAATAAAATTATTTAAGAAGTGTAGATGGTCTTATTTTTTTAAAAATATTTAAAAAATATATACGTATAAATGATCAAATAAAACCTTTAAACTATGAACCATTTGAAACAAGACCCTTTTAGAATAACTATTTTTTTCAGTACAACCCCGCCAACAATAAAATACAACACCACCACCCCACAACCAATCACACAAAAATTAAAAACTCCATATCAAAAAGGAGTAGAAACAAAAAAAACAAACGTAACCCCACACAACACAAGAGAGCCCAAACAGCCACCCCCACAACAACCACACACAACAAACCACATAACACAACCAAATAACAAATAAATACACTTGCGGGAGTAACCACATACAGAGCCCAAAAACCAACAAACAAAACCAACACTACAAAAACCAAACCCCACATAAAAACACAAAAAATACACGCAACAACCAAAACAACCCAACCTACCCCCCACAACCAGTTCTTTAATAACACAAACACAAACATACCCATAAAATACCCCTAACAACACCAAACAACACACCACCAAAACCCCCAAAAATTAAAAACCAACCAATACACACAAACAAACAACACGCACAGCACTTTACAAACAAAACACATATAAACCACATATAAAACATAAAATAGTTTTAGTTTTATTATACACACATACTATTATTTTATTATATTATATTTATTCCCCCCGCACCACACCTCTTCGCTACCTCAATCCCCGTCCCGCTTCCCGCGTCAGTAGTTGTAACCAACCTACCGCACCGCATCGAAGATCCTCGCTCTCGTCTCGATTAATATCGAAATACCCTCGCCGTGTCTTGAAGAAGTACTTTTTACCGCCTGCCTGATCAGTGAAAGTGAAGTGTCGTGTGCGACCAAAAAGAGCTCCAGCCACAAAGGTAGGACATTTCACTATCTGACGCAAATCCTCGATCCTCGGGCCTAAAAACCCATCCGCATTTCCTCCAGCTTACAACAATGAAATACGACTTTTTACACCACATTTAGCTGTTATTATGTTCCTTCATGCCGCGAGTAAACGCCAAGTTCCATCATGCCTTGATTCTACTTTAGTGTACCAGGAATACGAAACCAAAGAGAGCATTGTTTATGTAATACGAATTTATCACTTGCGTGAGTAAGAGCGTTTTTGGTCAAAATGATACAAATTCAGTTTTTAATAATCACTAATTTTATTATCATTATCAGAATAAGTGCGTCTTTATTTATATATTACATAGAATTATATTGCAAAGCGGCGTCTTTGAATCTGTCTTTTACAATGGTTCTAAAACTGTTTAAAATTAGTAAAATTAATTTATTTATTTTATTGGTTTTACTTTTCTATATTGGAGTTCTGAAAATACAATATCTCTAAGAACTTTCAGCGTTAACCAACTGAATCCGCCACGATGAGAACTCTCTGGTAACTTCGTCCGAACGAGTATCGGAAAATGGAATAAGGACTTACCAGAGCTGGACTCAACAAGGGGCGGGAAATTACGATGAAGGACCACCAGGAAGGGCGAAGTATCCTTGAATATTCTGGAAACACCACGTCGAACTGACGCGGCGGAACACAAAACGAGGGGCACAGCACACTATTACTCAGAGGGGGGTTTCAGGAATTGGTTTCTGGGAAGCTTGGAAATGGAGCGAGTATGACGAGGGGATTTTGATGGAAAAAAACGAAGGAAGAACAGGTATTGGATTTAGCAGGAAGAACGGATGATGACGAGTTCGAGGTAATGCTACTGCGCTGAGCGGTTTTTCGAGACTGACATGGTGTTGCAAATAGATGACAAAAACGGAATGGAATGGATGAAGGTAGGGAATAAATTTCGGAAGGAATTCGAACTACCTATCACCAGAGAGTATCATAAATGGCCAAACCACCAACCTTAAGGGTTTTTACAATAACCAATAAAATTATTTAAGAAGTGTAGATGGTCTTATTTTTTAAAAATATTTAAAAATATATACGTATAAATGATCAAATAAAACCTTTAAACTATGAACCATTTGAAACAAGACCCTTTTAGAATAACTATTTTTTTACAGAAATAGACAAGGTCTCCTTTTATTTCAGGCCTAAAATTGGTACATGTAATATTACAATGAAGAAGTTAAAAAAAAACTGGCTTCCAAGCTAAGCGCATGTCTGCCAATTTTCGCTCGTCTTCTAAACTATCTACGATTTGTCAGCTTACGACATCCAGGATGATAAAACCTGATGCCTTGTAACATAGACAAGGACTTTAAAGGCTCTTGGGGAACGTTTGTAGTCTATGACCTCAAGAAGTCTATGACCCAGCCAGCCAAATCGGCTTCACCTGATGACAGTTGAAAGAGCAACAGCTGCAGCATCCGTAGGATCACCTCCGTATTTTTTTCAAAATTAATCCACCGAAAAATATGACGCAACTCAAAACATTTTTTTTTAAAATTAAATTTCCGCATAATTACATACCATTTGCTGCCAAAAAAAAAATTGAAAAAAAAACGAACAAAAAAAGTGGCATGTGATCAAAACAATAAATATAAATTTTAAGGACTGTAAAATATCCTCGTAGCATAGTGGTAGCGCATTTGGCTACCGTGCACGAGGTCGCGGGTTTGATTCCCGTAGGTAGGGGGTCAACATGAAATATTTATATACGTGTGATTTTCATATTAACATTTCATGTGTGATATATTGGACTGATACTGAAGCGTAAGACTGATCATCCTACCTTCATTTAATAAAATGGTCACGAGACACTGCATTATTTGGTGTATCAATGCATTGCCTATGCATCATTGGGTGCGGATAAGGGAAAGTAGTATTTAAATAAATGCTCAATGCTTTTTTTCTCAGAATAGACTATTCTAGTGCAAAGAACATTAAAAAAATTGTTGATGTACGCAAATAATAAAAATAAAAAAATTAATATATATATTACAATCACCAGAATGATTATTTTCAGTTAAGAAAGCTTTGCATAATCGTCATATTCCATCCCTAAATAACACGCATTAAGGGTGCGCGTGCTCAGCCTACAGCGGAAAAGAATTATCCTTACATTATATTATTATTACCGCCTCCCACACGCGAGGTAGGTAACTCGCCTATATTAAATTAGGCCTCTCTCATCTCGTGCTGAGTTTGCTTAAATATTGGGAGCTTTTAGCCTCAACGTGGCGGTGCGGTGCTAAAACATCCATCGGCGTACATTGCATTCAATTCCCTGCACCATCTTTAAGAGGTACCTACGTTGTCAGTGACCGCGACCGATTTTTCCCTGGAAATTTGCACAGAAGCTATGTTTTTTTACACGTTTTAGATATTGATCAAAAGCGTGTTTGCATCGTCTTATTTTTTTAATATTTTATTTGTTAAAGGAGATAAATCTTCTTCTTCTTCTTCTTTATTCATCCACTGCTGGACAAAGGCCTCCCTCATGTTGGTCCACTGCTTTCTGTCCTGGGCTTCGAGCTGCCATCTAGATTCTGCAGTACTTTTTATATCGTCTGTCCATCGTCTTGGTGGTCTTCCTACTGGCAGCTCTAGGTCTTCAGTTAAGCAGGCGTTTCGTCCATCGGCCCTCACTCTGGCGCGCCACATGTCCAGCCCATGTAAACTTCACCTGGGAGATTTTTATGACGTCTATGGCACTAGTCCATCTCCTTATCTCCTCGTTAGTGAAATGGTCTCTTAAGCTGATGTCAAGCATGCTTCGCTTAAAAGGAGCGGCCTCCGTTACTGCCGTTTAAAATTGATGTAAGGTAGATAAATAAAACAAAATATTTGTTAATATTCAATTAACAAATATTTTGTTTTACTCGTTGTATTTGTCATTTTTTATCGACTATGTATAGTTAGGTACTCTGTAAAATCTCATTTGTTATCGCTACTCTAAAAGTTTCGCTAGTGAAAATTCAGTATTTTGTAACCAATGTTTTTTGTCTGTGTGTTAATAATATTACAAATATTGGTAAATTAGGTAGGTATATTATACAGTACCTACCTACTAAGAAATATTTTGCACTTATATTTAAACTATTAATGCCATCTTTGTGAAAAACCTGCTATGTTATTCGGACATTGTCAAGAACCTTGTTTCTACAAGGCAGACTTGGCCATCTATCGGAGAAAATCTTAAACGCTTTATGGGAAAAACACATCTCACTGGAAAACGCGAGCCCAAGTTTCGAAGCTTTATTCACAGATGGCAAATTTTAACAAAAAAAGAGATAGTTGCTGTTTTCATTCTATCTCTATCGTGAGGAAACTGATATAATTGAAAACCGTATTTAAAAAAAATACCCGTAATGTTTTCTGTACAATAAGTCCATTAAAAATTAATGAAAACTCTATATTTGGCGGTTAATATATTTTACGCTTCCAAATCAATTTGCTGTCATTACTTCATTGATTTACTTGACTATTATTTCTTTAGAAAGTTGTGTTTTCTTATTTTAGGATCGCAATAAAACAGGACAAATTTACATCAATTCATTTAATCATTCAATTGACAACTCAATATTTCGGCAATTCCAAAAATGATGTCCCTACATTTATCTTCAAACAAAAATTCATAATATACTAAACATATTTTTTATTAATTTTATTCTATTTCATATACATATATTCATATATATAATAAATTTATAATATATTTAATTTACAAAGCCCTTAAAAATAATTGCGTGTAATATAATATTATTATTTCTTCCACATGTGTGGCTTTGTGTACAAATAATAATTAATTATAAATTTATAATTCTGATTATATATTAAAGGAACATAAATTCTGACGACGTGTTTAGAACGTCAAATAAATTATTAATATTTTTTTTTAATAAGTAATTCTTCGTACTTACTGTTACGACATTTTTTCTGATATTTTTTGTCAAAAATGTATCATGATATAATGATACTTAAAATAAATTTAAAAACTATAATACTGATAACATGTTCTTTCGTGTTTTTAACAAAAAAAACATTTTAATCGAAATCAGTTCCATGAAAATAGTTTAATGGTAATAGTTTGTTTTTAAAAAAATGGTAACAGATTTTATGATTATTTTCAAAACTACGGTAAACATCCAGTAAAAATATTTGTGTTGTATTAAATTACGCGTATCTACGAAAATTGAAATAAATTGACAAGCCATGTATAATTTCCTTTTATATAAATGATATTCACAACTGTAAATAGTTTGCGCAAAATATAGTTACGACAATATAATATATAGGTAGATATAATGTATAATTTTATTAATTATATAAAATATGTAACTATTATGTAAATGTTACCCTGATAAATTGATTCTATTTTAATTGAATCTACTGAAAAATAAACAAATGAAAATTGTTCACATTTATTGATTTAATTATCAGATAATATTTCAACATCTCGAGTTTTATAGGTAAACGAAAATGTTTAAAATTTGGTTAGGTTTTAAATAAAAATTAATGTCAAAAATGTCACAATATCGATAAGTATATATTTTTAAAATTTTATTTTATTTTGACTAAATTTTGTACACCTATTTATTCAAAAACCGTATACAACTATTCATCTTTATAACATTTGATTATTTGTAACGTTACATGGAGAGATTTTTTTCTAAATTTAGAAATACCAATTTTTACAATATTCAACACATTTACAATACATTTTTTATTTGGCAGCTTCGTCTATCTGCATTTTTTCTCAATAAAATACCAAAGTTCCTTAACCGTCAGGATATTTTTAAAAATCGATGAAAATCCAAATACTGAGTAGAAAAAACAAATTACATATTACAGTAAAAGAAATACGCCTTTGAGATATAATCATGAAAATATTCTAGAAATTATCAGTATTACAGTAACACAATAATATGATAATATATTAGTAAAGATATCAATGTTGAGTAAAATGAATAAGTTAATAATAATCTGTCATGATAATATAAAAGTTTTATCACAACCATTTCCGTATCACTTAAAAAAGTATAATAATTAACATGTCCATCGATCATTAGGACATGGTTCTGTTTTCCGATAGTGATTTCTGTAAAATTCGGAAAATCATTGTTCATGTGCAGGAAAAGTCAATAATCTTGTTTAGAACACAAAACTGTGTCTAAATATTATCAGGAAAACTTATTGAATAAAACGAATACTAATTATGAATAGAGGATATTGTATGTAACATTGTAATTATATAATTATGTAACTTGGAACTGTGATTAAAGTTTGCTGCCTGCGAGTTATATAAAAATATATATAGATGAATAACATATCAGTCTTTTTTGTTGAAATTTATGTAAGTTTTATAGCGGCAAATGCCACGAATCCTTAACTTATCCAACGGTAAGAAATTAGTAGTATTTCCTGAGGTTTTCTTCTTTGATTACGATATTATATTTTATAAATTATAAGAAATGCTGTTAAGCACTTTATAGTCACCATTTAGTTACGAATTACAATAATGTATATTATTAATAGGTAATATATTGATTTTCTTCGTTACTTAGAAAAAAAGCTCATGGAAATTTGAACATTGTGTGCAATATGGTTTGAGTCGAGTATCTTTACATCCTATTTAATAACTAATTCGTAGATATAGGTAATAAAATGTTTAAAAACTTAATTGCCGATTAATCAACCAAATTAGATTAACTATGTTAAAACAACAGGGTAAGTATTCAAAGTAAATGGTTCAATAGTCACCAAGCACTATTTTATACTGAGAATATTATATTTACTTCGCTGATTTGTATTAGGGTATTCCGAGGAAACGTCTTAAAAACAATCTCTTACAAAAAACTATAACGGTGCTTTCCTTACACATTTAAATAATATCCAAATAAATAATTTAACTAAAATCAACGTATATTGGTGCGCCCGTATGTGTTGTCCAGCATAAAGTTGCTCTTACTAATCATGTTTGTATTACGCCACCGAGTGTTGGTATACACCAAGTATATTCACGTTTCTCTAACACATACTTATACTAGAATTTCCATAAGCAAAGAAAGATAGATGGATCCACAAAAGAAAGGAAAACATTTATTGCACTTGGTTGATCATATCAACGACATAAACCTACGTGTGATCATTATATTTGTGTCTAATAAGATAAATGTACCTACCTAATAAAAATATATCACATTAAAAGATTCAAAGAAATAAATGTCAGTGCCATATTAAAGAAACAACTTACATTTCTCTCAAATCACTTACGTAACGTTTATTAATAATTAATTAATAAAAAATAAGGAACAAAATAACGGCAACAACTTTATGCGTCGACTTTCATTATAAATGTTTTTACAGATTTCAATAATTATTTATACTAATATTAATCTATCGAGTTTAAGAAACGGGCCCATCGGCCGCGATTGTGTTTCTCACGGTTTGTCGTAGATTCATTTACTCGAAATATATACTCGAAAAATGTGAAATTTTCTATTTAGTTTACATTCGAAATCCAATATTTCGCAACACCGCGGTATGAGATCAATGTGTTCGTATTTTCAGTCTCCCTCGCGCCTATCTCACACTAGAAGGTAGAATAAATAAACGACATCTATCAGGGAACAAGATAAGGTCTCTGTACACTTTGGTTCGGTTGGAGTGGGTAGATGGCGGCAGCGGCGCCTAGTCCTGGCCGTTCTGCTGCAGGATCTCGCGGCGCTCGTCCCGCGACAGGTGCGGCGGCCGGAACATGTGGTCGGCGTCCTCGTCCGCCGAGTTCTCCTTGGAGCGGTCGCTCTTACAGTCCTCGTCCTTGGCCAGCATGTCGAGCGCCAGCGGCACGCTCTGGCCGTACATGTCGCGCGCCTTGTCGTGCGGCAGCAGGTGCAGCATGTTCAGCGGCATCGGGAACCCGGGCGGGAACTCTGGGTAGAAGCCCTGCGAGAAGGGGTTAAACATGGGGCTGGACATGAGGTCCGGCTCGGAGCTGGCCGGCCGCTGGCTGAGCGAGTTCATGTTCTGCTCGTCTTTGACGTGATGCTTGGGCGTGTTGTTATTGTTGTTGCCAGGGCCCATGCTGAGCATGTCCAGAGGGCCGCCGATGCAGTCCTTGCGGAGCTGCTCCAGCTTCAGGCTCTTGCCATACTTCCCGCGGACGTACATCAGTAGGGAGTTGTATGGGATGCCGAAGATGCGCGAGGCTTGGCTCGTGGTCATCTTCTTGTTCCACACGTGCTGTAACGCCTCCGTGAGCTCCGCGTTAGTCCAGGAGCGCGGGGGACCCCCACGGGGCGCGCTGTGTTGCCCCTTTGGTCGCCCTGCAAACAATTTAACAAATCAATCGATCTATTCCCAGAGGCACAAATAAGTAACAATCTCTTAAAATATATTGTAATGTTTTTGAATTTTTATTTTACAATATTTACATTTTACTTCACAAGAATTTGTTTATTACTAAGCGGTATACCCGTTTTTATTTACATGGGTAAGTAGGTACTGGATAATATTCGTTGCGGTATTAAAGATGACTGACTCGTTCGCGTTAATCCCTTCTATACTCGTACGTGGGGAGAAGCTTACAGGTGAGCCCAGAAACGGCGTTCATAGACTCTTGTATAGAAGAGGATTCCGTTTCTTTCGAGAGTGTTCCATACGGCACACTTTCTGCAAGGTGGAAGACTCTACACGATTCTAGTGTTCTTTGGATTTTACCACAGCATTATCGATACTTACATTTTTTCTTGACACTACTGAACATGTGGGGATCGTGTTGGGGCGCACGGGGGTCTGGCATGTCCATTAGGGGACTGTACAGCTTCCCGGGATCCATTCCCGGAGGAAACAGCCCCAGTCCTGATTCTAAGCCGAACACTGAAACAAAAGTAAGAAGCCATTAATATATTTAATTCAAAATAATTTACGTGAAAAATCTGACAAGTAAACACCACGGCTGAAAGTCGTAGTCAAAAAATATTAGTTGGGACCTGAATATAATAATACACTGAACACAATTTTTTTAAATTAATCACAAATTAACACGAACAAATCCAATTTTGAGCTTAACATAGAAATTTTAATAAATCGATTGCAAGCACTAAACATAAACTACTTAGGTATAAATTAAGAAGATCAAATAATGAAGTTACTCAAAATATTTTTTTAGTAAAAAATTAATTCGCTTCCAAATATTTTTAATAAAAAATGTCCGAAACTTACAATATTTCCATAGTAAGTTACGAAGCAAGTTAAACGGTTGTTTTGGGATAGTTAAAAGTTATAATTCACTGACCAAAGTGTTTTTCTCCCTAAGCTTACATGCCAAATGTTTGCGGTTCAGTTCTTGTGGGGAACTTAAGAGATTAAAGCTCCTTCTAGGTTGGGTGAAGTACTTAGTTAAGGAAAACTTAAAGTAAAGCTCGGAATGTTTGCCGGGCGCATTTTGCGGATGGAACACATTGTCATGTGTGAGGAATAATTTATTGTAGCCCATTATTATCGACTCACTAACAGGGGATGGCAAAATGTCTCTCTATTCACTACTTTGTTCTGGCACACTTATTTTGCTTCCTCCACATTCATAATTATTCTCATGCACGCGTGCCGATTATTCCGACTTTTCACGTGTCCACTTTCAAGTACTTATTGTACTTGATCATGTCATGTCTTTCTCAGCCTTCCTCGACGCAGAATATTGTTTTTAAATTGAAATACTTTTTATGTGTCATAATTTATACGATATTTATATATAACTAACTAACTAACTAACCATCACGCCATTTCCCCGAAGGGGTAGGCAGAGAGGATAGAACGCCACACCACTCTGTCCTGGCACACTTCTCTTGCTTCCTCCACATTCATACATCTCCTCATGCACGCACGTCGATTATTCCGACTTCTTACATGCCCACTTTCAAGCACTTGTTTTACTTGATCATGCCATGTCTTTCTCGGCCTTCCTCGACTTCTACATCCAGGCACAGTCGCATCATATATTTTTTTTAGATGTTCTTTCATCATCCATTCGCTCTACATGACCGAACCAACGTAAAAGACCTTTCTTAATTTTGTCGATAATGCTTATCTCAGCCTTGCATTCTGCTCTAATTTCAACATTAGTGCACCTATCATACATAGTTTTACCACACATTCGCCTGAGAGATCGCATTTCAACTGCATTCAATTTACTTTCATCCTTATTTTTCCAACTCCATGCTTCGCTTCCATACATAAGGGTTGGTACCAGAACTTCATTGTGCACTGCCAATTTAGCCTCTTAACATAATTTATACGACAAAAATATTTAAGAAAAAAATAAGATAGTTAAATTATACTTATTTATAAAAAAATTTACTCCTGAAACATGGCCATTGAAATGTAAGTAATATTTGTAATTTATTATTGAATTCAAAATAAATAAAATACATATTAACATTGTAGCTGCAATACAAATAAGAGTCTGGCTGGAATCTCTCGGTATTTTATAATTTGATTATCATTAAAATCATGACAAGACCTTAAATATGAATATGAACTTTAGTTGGAAAGTTAAAATTTCAATCGTCCATGCGCTTTGTAGCTGCAAGACGAATTGAGATCCCGTACTTACCTTTTAGTAAAATCATTTTACGGCTGTTTAAATATTCCCTCGATTTTTTCATTTTAAAATGTATTGGGTCTGGAATTAATTAATATCAATGTACCTACAGCGCCCTTGAGGTGTATTTCATAAAAATGGCGTTTGGGAAATTATCATATTATTATTATTAATATTATTAAAATAATTAGGCTAAAAGTCATAGTCGTTTAATCAATGCGCATAGAATTTGAATACAAGACTTAGGCGAAGCACAACACATACATTTTTAATTTGGTTCAGAATAATTTTACGATAGTGACTCAGGCAGTGGTTAGTTTTCCCATCATTAACGTCACATGGCTTTAAATAATAATGATACTATTGATATTATTGTTGTAAAAAAATAAATCATCGATAATTAACCTTGGCAAGCTTGCCTAGTGAAGCAGCTAGTTGCAAAAAATGTTTGCAAAATAATGTGGCAAATACATCTCTTACAAACACAAAAAAAATATTTACATAATCATTTTGTTTTGTAAAAATGTTTGACAGGGAAAATTAATTTAAATTTTTATTTTATTGTAATTAAGAAAAATTGTGTTAGGTTTATTATTATTACAAAATATTGGGTAATATGGCTTTAGATGTCGGCAAGTACCTACTTGGTTGCTTAAGGAAGGAAAAAAATTAAAATAAACCTATTACCTATTATGGCAAATATTTATGCAAATCGTAAGAAATGTAATCATACGATTTTTTATTATAAAAATTTTGTATTTATAACGTTTCACTAATTTGGTTTTCGGTTCATAAATTGCGATGCGAATAATGTTCAGATACCCAGTGTGATGTAAATTTACGTAGGTCAATTAATTTATGTCTAGTTAAATTGCAACGGCCGGAAAATGACGTCATACGTTTGGTCGCACGGCATATTACTATGTATGTATATACAAACCCACCCCACGACCGACGCCACGTGGTAAATGTAAATAAACACAACCTTCCTATGCACATACACGCATGCGTCTGGCTACAAACACATATGTGATACCCTTGAGCCTAAGGGGGAAAGCTGGCAGGGCACCTGTTGGGAAAGTTGCGAGTCAACCCCTTTTCCAAAAACACCATCGTGAGGATGCTTCTCCCCTTCCTCCCGATTCAGCAGATTTGTATGGAGGATAGGTGGATGTTTCGTACCGGGGATGATTTCCCGTGCAACTGTTGAGTAAAGTTACACATCGAACTTTGGCATACTTCGTGAAAACTTTCCCGAATGCGTTCCCTTGTTATGTTTGTATTGACTTCGCGAAAGCGTTTGATTTTGAAGCTATTGAATGGGAATACAGATTAAGTAGACCTAGACCAAGATAGTGAATTGGAATACTGTTATCGTAATTTTTTATACGATTATGGTGGTATAATATTTGATCCCTTCCCTAAATATCTGGCTTCCAAATTAACGAGTAGTATCGTTATTGGAGTTATGCGTTCTTCTCCGACAAATGTTCTCCAACTAGAAGCCTTAGACCCTCTCCTCCTTGATTTAAGACGTCAGTATTTAGCGGATAGATTTAGTGTTAAATGTGCACAATATACAACTTTCACTGATTTCATCACATCTTCAAACCAAATATTCTTACCTTTATCGGTGTAAAAAAAAATAATCGCCGAATCCCATCAAAATTCACATCCAATTCTATTATTGAAGACAAATGGAAATACTGGACCCTAAAATTTACTGACGGATCTAAACGTGATGCATCCAACTCGTCTGGCTCTGCTTTCCTATGTCTAAACAATGGTGACTAGACTCAATTATTAATTTGTACTGAATTCCAGGTAAATATTTTGATAAAACTTTTGTTTTATACTTTTTTTGTTTTGTCCTATTACTGATAGATTCCTTTTATTCTTCACTGAATTGGCAAAGCATATACCTCTCCCCACTAACATGCAGATTCTTATAAATTCTCATAAGCTTCTTATCCTTACACTTCTAGATTTGACTTTCGATTTTACCTCGACTTGACACTAGCAAAACACCAAAAAGGTGATTCACAGTCAATTAAAAAAAGCTTTATTTCAATGTATTAAATGAGTACCTAATCAGTTTAGCATGTTAACAGCATTTAATGTTATCTTGGAAGCGGATTTTTATATTTTTATATTACTTTAACAAATAAATACTCATTATAATATAGTGTTATTGGTAATACATAGAATCATATAAAACCAGATTTGATATGAAACCAGACTATAATTTGAAGATATAGGTACTTTAACCGATTAATAATAATAATAATAATAATAATAAGTTTTTTATTCCAAACCTTGAGGTTAAGTAAATAAATACCTTGATTAAATAAGTACATTCTAAGGTTCATGTTTTTAACTGATTTCGATGAGATAAAATGCCAAAAATATATTATCTTGAAATTATACCTTCTGAATAAAAATAAGAATTTGTTGTGTAATGATTTCCAAGAATTAGAGAAAAGTTCAAATCAGCGAGAAACTTCGAAATAAAAAAATTCAGTTGCTAAAACTTTTAAGCTGCTGGATTACTTCAAGCGTACGACGATAGATGTCTCTGTATTCTAATTTCCATATAAGATTGTGTGAAAAATTACTCCAACTAAGAACTGCTTCGAGAAACTCTATTCGACATGCATGTTATAATTTTAAAAACTGTATAGTGATATGAAGTAAAGAGTAGAAGTTTTATTAAGATGCATGTAATGCATTTAGAAGAGTGTCATTTAAATAAAACAAGACATCCCCTTTGTGCTTATATTGATAAATTTTCAGATTTTTAGCTTATTTTCAGCTTATATTGATAATTTTTCAGATTTTTAAATCTTGAATTTGTACGCAAACCACTTCTGACTAAAACATTGGATGGAGCCTGTCATTTTAGGTCTAAGAATTTTATGTGGTTGTGTGAAAATCTATTAAGGTTTGATTTTAATTTTACGGTTTTTAACATACATGTTCATGTTCCGCACCTACCTACTTATGTGTGTTATCTTGGACTGGTACTGAAGCGTAAGACTGAACATCCTACCTTCATGTAGTAAAATTATCAAGATACACTGGACTTGGTGTACAAATGTAGTGCCCTGTGCAAGGGAAAGTACATAGTAACAGTACCGCACCTACCTACTTAATTTATTATTAACTTTGATTTTGACGATTATTCAACGCTTCTACTCAAACCAAATATAAAGACGATAAAACTTCCTTATTTCATGTTTTCTATTCTTCTTCTAATTTAATTCAATTGATTTATGCGGTTCTGTACGACGATAGGTAACCTTAAATAAAAAAATCCTACATCTGAAGCGAATTATGTATTGGAATATAGAGTAAAGTAATAAAACGATTACGGGAATCTCCAAAATTGTATTATATTTATTTTATTTCTTTAAAATACCCGCTTATTTTATAGGTTCGCTCCAAAAACCAAGCATAAAGATGCAGCCCATTTATTTATTATTTAAACAAAATTTTCCCTTAAGCCTATGCCGAAAATGAAACATTTAGTAACAACAAAGCGTTAAAAACATATAAAAATATGTATTAGCATATTACGCTTGGTATAAAAATGTTTGCTCTGTAAGCATTATAATCACCCTAAATCTTCTTTAAATGTTTGTTCAACTCGAATCTCATATTATACAGAAACAACATATCAGCATTTTTCCTTCGGCAAGAACCCGCCTTACGCCTTACATCACAAGAAAATCTACATAACACGTGTATAATACTTTATATTAATTTACATTACACGGGTAGGAGGAAGACAAGAGGTTTTGAAAGTCCCTTTCATGTGCCGGTCCTTCCCCTTTGTGAGACAGGGATGACGCTATGTGCTGAAGGGATGATGTAATGATAAAGGAGGTATAATATGTCTACCGTATTTTTTTTTTAAATGCCAACCGCTTTCAGAGATACCTACTAATCTTCTTGCTAATGTCAGCTAACGACTTATTGTAATGCATTATTATACAGAGCCCTGAAGAAGGAATTTTAAAAGTTAAATAAGTAGTTTAAAACAAAAAAACCTTTTATTTCACATAATTTTTTTTCCCATTACTCTAAGGATGGTTAATCTGAATTTTAGATTAAGGGAGATATATATATGTTTTAAAAAAATATATATAATTTCTAGGAAAACGTTAGTACCCATACGTAGCGTATATATTTTTATTTTGTTGATTGATTCGGCGTTCACTTTGTAACACTTCATAATGAATTATGATTAAATAAAACGCTGCTATGTGTTACTATTAATTGGTTTATTCTATAAAAATAGAATTTTACCTACACTACCTGGTTTCGCCAGTCGATGGGAGAACGTTACTCCCGAAACCAGGTAGTGTAGGTAAATTCTATTTTTATAGAATAAAGCAATTAATACTAACACATAACATCGTTTTATTTAATATTTTTTTAAATCGGACATCCTGTGTTAATTTTTTTATGTATAAATATAGGATATCTGGACATTAAACTTTATAATACCTACATAATATATGTGATACATCGGATTGGCAGTGAAGCGTAGACGCGTTGAACAAATTGTCAAGATTAATTGCACTTTGTGTACCAATGCCCTGCGCCATTAGGTGCGGATAAGGGAAAGTGGAAATAGTAGTACAACTATATTTATAAGCAGTAGAAGAAGATATTCCTTTGGACCAGAATCCTTCCAGGTTACTGCTCTCACTCGCTAGAGACTAGGCTAAACAGTTAGCACTCCACTCTCCTATTTAACAAACAGGTTAGTTGCTAATACGGCGGGAGCTGGTACACTTCCTGGGAGCGATTATGCGGGATACTCTACTATCTACTAGCTACTAGCATTCCCTAGTACTCGGTAGGTATGTTCGTAATAAGTCTACTTTCTCTACGCACAGTAACTGCTACCGCCGGCACTTGGTACTAACCCAGCAGAAACACAACACACACCCCCTCGCTTATTATACTACCCTGTCCTCCTGATGTAAATACGATACAAACTGATTTCGAATAAGGGTTATCCGTCTTTCTTACGTCTGTTTCAGTTGTTTTGATTTAGTATCACATATTATGTGTTTGAACTAATTTATGTATTGATGTAGCGAATGTAAATTGTGTGTAAATAATACAAGACTTGCTTATTTAAAACAGATTTTATAAAGATTTTTAAAAATGTATCACGAAAAATTTATGTAGGTATAGTACCTACATTAATTTACTGATTATTTCTTCAGTTTTAGGGAATAAGATTATTAATTTAGTCTTAACATTTCTACCCCTCTCCATTCTTAAGCTATTACTACTACTGCTTTTCCTTATCCACACCCATTGGTGCATAGGGCGCTGCATTGGTTCACCAAGTGCAGTGTATCTTGACCATTTTATTACGTGACTATTAGCAGACTGTTAGAAATTAACTAGTTATAATAACATACTGAAGGTACATAATACTGAATACTAACAATAACATTAAAAATCTTGCCGATATACCCCATGGCCCATGGCTAAATAGATACCTTATTCATGTTTACTGTTCGTAAGTTGTCTAGTTAACATAATGGATAGACAAACACTAACAAATTATTACAATAATATAATTGGTGATTTGAGTATGCACGAGTGAGAAATAACTTTCTGATTCTCATATTTGAAACTTATAAAATAACATTGTAGAAAATAATTTTGATGCGAAGTTCCGAAAGGGTAAACACTAGTTGATCAGCTTGATCAGAAAACGCTTGATTTTATTTAATTATTCGTTGTGCTTTGACCGTTTTAAATGTTTTGGAGATTGTAAAAACAAAAACAAGAAAATTACTTGTTTGAATAATATTTTCTCAACATTTTAAATGTGTATCCATACTTGTAGTAGACTATGGGTTATACCCATGACGGGCCTTGTGTCAATCATTATTGATACTAACAGAGAAAGGGTAACTCTAGAAAACAATATGGATTATCTTGGCGTTTACAGATCTAACTTGACGTATTATAATATTCCCTATCGCGCCATCATCGGATTATTAACTACTTTCCCTTATTCGCACCTAATCTGCATTGGTACACCAAGTGCAGTGCATCTAGATCATTTATCCAAGGTAAGACGATCAGTCTTATGATTCAGCACCATTCCAAGGCTTATTTAACTTTAAACAATATCACTGTACCGAAAATTGTCAGGGGTGACGTAAAATTAATTAAACGATCCCAAAGTAAATAGGTGATATTGCCCCACGGAGTGGCTCAGGTTCCCATAAATAATTGTTTGGACAGCCCGATTTCTTTATCTGTCTCGACTGTTGGTCCATCATTAGCGTAGCTAAGTGCGCCCCGGTTTGTTCTCTAACAAAGGAGAGATAATCACGAGACGGGAGATAACGATCTAATCACACATGAATAAAAATACCAATTTGGGAATCCGAAGGTAGTTAAATAGAATATGTACTGCCAGTACCCAAAATTATTAGTTACAAACAGGGAAACATTACAAAAATCTTACCTGGCTTAGTGGACTAATAAATTCAATATCGAAATCTGCACAAATATTGATCAGGGAGTTGACAGGTGTAAGGAAAGTTTTCAAATTATCTGCGTGTTTCGACTGTTTATAAAATAATGAATTTTACTAATACTAACAATATTTTACGGAACGATGATGATGATGAACAGTATTTTATTTATTTTATTTAGCAACGAAAGCAACCATGTTATGACAGCAAAAAAAATCAAGGTTTTACGTAATTTTAAACGTATTTGAGGGAATTTGTTTGTGAGGGGTTGTTAATTATTAATAGAAATTTATAAAACATTCATTTTATATAAATACCATTTTTATAATATCTATAAATTAAGTAAATTAACTAAGCAGAAATTTGAAAGCAGTAAATAAGTAGTTTCATACAAAGGTACACATTTATTTGATCAGGGACTGTAGATTGTGTGCTCTGTAATACATACACGCTATTTGTTATTATTTTAATTAAGTTTGTACTGTGTATGCAGACACTCTAGTCTCGGATCTATGTATTTTGTATTTCGTGTAGCTGTAGGATTTTTGTATTTCGTGTATCTGTAGGATGGGGCCTTTATACTATTTGGATCGTGGGACTAATTCAGGTTTAAAGAGTTCGCAGGTTGCGTAGTCGAGATGCTGCGAACGCTAAATCTGCGATATTAACGTTGTTTACTGCTCTTGTAAACTATTGTTTTGAACCTTGCCTTGGCGGGAGTTGAACCCTGGCTCTTTAGAAACTATATATGACAGCGCGCCATTATTAATTTGTTTCGGGATTGGAGTGTTAAAAATAAATTATACGTACGCAGGTTTCTTACGATTGTTATCATATTGCAAACTAGTTAAATGTAAACAAAAATGAATGTACCTAATAGATGCCGCTTATACGAGGAAATATGAATTAATTTTTGGAAATGTTATAACGCAATATAACAAGTTAGTGAGTCACAGAGAAAATAGACGCATGAATAAAAACAGGTGTAATCATTTTTCTAAAGTATGTTTTATGTAGGACCATCGAAGTTTATAAATTTTACAATTGATTGTACAAATTTATATTACGTAATGTTATTTAGGTGTCTAGTAGGTAATATATTATAAATCCTTGGGTTTTCCAGGTACCTACTACTAGGTACTACCAGTATTTAAATTATTATTATTTTATTGATTGTTTTAAAACGCAAAAAACGTGTTATTTACGTGTTTTTATGCAGCTAAATTACATGCTCCTGATTGTCTCGCGTTGAAATCACTAATTCCTTTTTCAATGCATTTGTCACATAGTTTTTTTACACAAGGAAGTCGGTTTTACATAGAAACCTGCACGATTATACAATGGATTAATTCTACAGCAAAGTTACTGCGTTTAGGTATAAATAAAAAAACAGAACATGACATTTTTTTTCAAAATAATCAACATTCAAGGCTTGTTTGTGTTTGACTTTGATGGTTCATTGGTTTTTACAAAAATGGCGGAAGGTCGAATATTGTATTAAGAATAATAAAAATAATTATTGCGTTATTAGTGATAATTATTTAATATAAGCATTTATACGGCTTATAAAATATACAATAGATGACAAATATCAATTATTAGACGAAAATAATATAATACGGAAACATAGGATAAAACGATCAAATATCTAATGGTGTGACAACGAGATAAACTGTTATGCAATTTTAACGTTTCTCACAATAGCAATATATTTTTAACTAATTATTTAGACATATGTGTCTATATTTTGAAAACACGAAAAATATAATAATATGTAGATACCTATCTATTTATCGTCGCATATCAATCAGTAAATGCGAATTTTTCGAACAAACTTTATTTGCAGATAAAATTAATTTTAACTTTTTAATTCGCTATTCAGGAAATCTGTTATGTGCATTTGCTAGCGCCCAATAGAATTACAACTTTAAAAATATAATATATATTTTATACTTGTTGATAATTCGTTATCGGAAGTTTTACTGGAAGTTAAGTGTATGACAAAAGATTTATGATAATATTGATCTGGAATTCAGTACAAATTAATAAATAATCTAACAAATCGGAACCTAGCTTTTTATTCATCATAAATATCTCGAGAGAAGGGGTGGATGGAGAATCCTCTCACCGCCACCGCCCGCGCCCGCGCCTCACCGCTCAAATTTCGCACACAGGGCTTTTTACATTTATCATATTATGTTGTATCTTGTGCATTGCACGTAGTTTATTTAAATGTATATACCATTGTGTCAAATCAAAATTTAAAATGTAAATGCATATGTACTTCTCTTGCTTTGGCAGACACTTCCTAATAATTACAACCCCAATTAATTATAAATTATTCCTAATAATTATGTTGTAACAACATTTTGAATGCGTAAAAATACTTTTAGACAAATTACTGGATTATACCTAAGCTGGGCTAATATAAAATATTATAATACACCAAGTGGCCACTTAACCCAGCCAATGACAGGTCATAAGCCCTGTAAACGCCTAGATAATCCACATTCGTTTCCAGAGTTTCTCTGTCTTCTTTGGGTATCAATAATCACAATATTTTGTAATTATTTTAAACAGTTTCAGAATACGTGCTGGGGGCAATAAATACATTGATTTTATATAATTATGTACAGCCCCCTTTAGGTGATATCTCACAAAAAAGGCGCTTTATAAGTCATCCTATTTTTATTATTATTATTAATGCCTATTCATATTAAGCCTATTTTCGTACACGTTGGCTCACTTAAAATAATTCAAGTAACATAAATGTATTTTTATTATTCAAAGAAAAAGTTAACCTAGTCCACTTTAAGTGCTAAACCCAGGCACTGAGCTTTTGTATTTTTTATGAATGAATATATCGTAAACCTAATAAAATTACAATGCGGATATTTATGGCACCACACATTAAAATTACAATTTCATGTAAAACAAATTTTTAGAGCATTCTTTTCGTGCGAGAATCTCCCATCTTATATTTTAATTAATAACTACTTACTCCATTTGAAAAACGTTTAACGAATAACGTATTTTGATAAAAAATGTGAGTGAAAATATAAATTTTTCTAAATAAAAAGAACTTATTGCAATGTTTTTCTTTTGAATTTTACTCCACATGTGCTGAACCGAAAAAGTATAAATATACGAACTTATACTTTATAGTTGTATTTTAATGAAAATTACGGAATTGCAATGAAAATTAAAAGTTTAGTTTGACAAATACCTAAGTAAGTTTAAATAAAACATATGAGTATTCACTTTAATTAGGTATAAATACCGCAGATGTATAGATATATTGAACAATAAAGAAAGTATTCGCACAAGTGATTGCTCTCAGTTTTAACAATTGAATTGCCTCATAAAATAAATATATGGTTTTGGTTTTATTTCACACAAGCATGATAGTTAAATTTAAGTTAATTGAAAAAGAGTGCCGAAGATAAGCTTTTACTGTAAGTACATAATTAAAGTAAATGTGTATATTAACTGGCATGATTATTATTCATGTAATATTATTACCTTTGCACACGAAGGTAATTTAAATGCGTAAATATAAAGTCAAAGGGACGGAATCCGAAAATGAACTGAGTACGATACAGTTGAAGCGCTTTTAGAGACGATAGCACTTCCTTAGAAGAAATACCTAGTATCTAGCTAGGACATGTACACAAGGCTAGTGATAGTATAAAAACATAAAAGTACTCACTATGGGGTGGAGTAAGGGCCATTGCGGAGACGGAGGGCGCGGGAGGGTAGGGCAGCGGCTCTGGGGGCGGCAGGCGCGGCGGGGGTGGCGGCGCGGGCGCCTCCGGGCTGTGGCGCAGCTCCTCGCCCTCCAGCTTGGGGCGGCGCGCCTCGCGCAGGCCAGCCGGGGGGCTGCGACGCGCCCCCAGTGACAGGTCCTGCGGGCCCTCGCCCGAGCGGCGGCGCGGGCGCGCCTGCTTGCGGCGCGGCAGCGGCGAGCAGCACGCGCCGGCTGGGGATGCGGGCTCGGGCTCGGGCGGCTCCTCGGGCTCGCTAGCCGGGGGCGACTGGGGCGCGGGCTCGGGGGATGCGCCCCCGGGGCTGGGCTCGCGGCCCTCCTGCTCCACCAGCCCGCGCACCTGCAGCGCGGCGCCCGCCTTGATGATCATCTTGAGCTGCTCCTGCGCTACGCTGATCTCGCCGCGGTACATGAAGTCCACCACGGCCTGCACCTCCCAGCCGTGGAAGTCCTTGAGCACGATGACGGGGTGCTTGCAGGGGTTCTCGGAGAAGATGCGGCGGAAGAAGGGCGAGCACGCGCTGAGCACGACCTTGTGCGCGCGCACGCGGCCCTCGGCGCACACGAGCGTGACGTCCACCAGAGCCTCGGCCCTCAGCAGGGCGGCGAAGGCGCGCAGCAGGCCGCCATGCTGCTGCCTGCTCCCGCTTGTCCTGCTGCCTCTGTACTGCCCCTGTATATCAGGGACCCACTACTGCTGGCTGCTCATGTCACGCTGTAACAACACCAACACTCGCTATTACGTAACGTTCAGGATCCGCGACTTATCACTATTGGGAAAGCTGCTAAACAATATGCCGTACTAATGAAAGTGGTCTCCGAAGTGGAAGTACGTATAGTGGGTTCCTTTATAATTAGTTTAATTCACCGAACATATTCTTAATTGTACTTTTCTCACATTAAATTCGAGTTCATTGTTTCGAAAGTATTTTTGTTGATTGCTCGTAAAGTATTCGTATTGTTAAAACCTCGAAAGGTATCACAAACTGTTACGGAAAGTTTAATTTTACAATTTGTTTATTTACTCGACAATTCGAAATAATTGTTCAATCACTGAGTCAATTTTTAAAAATCTGTCACGAAAAAAACTTTTATTTCATTCAATGTTTACAAAAATCCCCAAAGCGAACTGTTTTATGATTAGAGTCGACAGCGAAAAGCGCGCGAAACGTTAGGATAATGTCAAAGTTTCGAAGGCGATTTTGACAGATAGCGAAGCTTTCTGGCGACGTGGACTATTGGCGGGAGTAACGCGTGCGGCTCCGTCGGCTGCCGCGGTGCATCTGTCGGCCTTCCTCGGACTGCCAATGGACGCATAATTCCCGGATCCGACGTTAATGAATCCGATTAGACAAAGACGCAAGCGCCGCGACGTCGTGACGCGAAAACGCGCACCCCGCGTCGTCTGTCCCCTTCTACCGCGACCCGGCGGGAAAAGGATGATACTAAACAACCCCCGTCCGATTCTTGTTTTCCGTCTGGTTTTCCGTCTCTGTCATTCGTACAGGGGTGTCCGAGTAAAAAAGAATCGTATGCGGAGTATCGGTAGGTTCTTGCGGGGGTGTGTCGGGCTAGCCGGCAGTGTGTGTGGGAGTGGGGAGGGGGAGGGGTGCAATTAGAAGGAGTGATACGAACCGCGAGGGTGAACCTAAAAATCTCTAAGATTTTGCATGCGTTTAAAAATAACGAAACTAGGAGCTTTTAAGGGCGGCTCGTGGAACCAGTCAAAAGCTAAGTCTGCCTGTTTGAATCCTAAAAAATTGCGCATAATTTTTCCATGTCAATATTTACGGTCAATGTAATTTCCACATCAAATAAATGAATTTAAATACCTATTGTGATGTAATAGTAATATAGGTAGTTATGAAGTAATTAAACCTAATCATTGTAACCCATTGGTTACGCCATACTAAATGTTCATAAAAAGTACAGAAAAATGATATATTATCTACTATATCTTCTGACCGACCCGGTTTTTTTTTATTTTTATTTATTTCAAAAGAAAATTTTTGTTTACATGGATATACATTTAAACACATATATGTACAATAAAAAAAATATATATATAAACAAAAATCCCACCAAGTTGAATCATAATAAACGTTATGGATCAAAACTCCTTTAATGGGCAGATAGAGCAAACATTCACAATTATTCGTACATATGTACATAGATATTAAGTTAATATTTCAGATGTGAGGTGAGCTATATGAAATGGTTTAACAATTAACATTGATTAGGTACTATTGTTACGAAATCTTCATCGAAATTGAACTGAAATAAGTGATGTTTTGCATAATTATTATTCTTACTACGGTTTTTGTCCGCCTCATAGCATATTGGTAGCGCATTTGGCTACGTGCATGAGATCGCGGTTCGAATCCCGTAGGGGGTCAACGAGAAATATTTATTTACATGTCATTTTCATATTAATATTTCATATGTGATACCTTGGACTGGTACTGAAGCGTAAGACTGATCATTTTGCCTTCATGTAAAAGTGATCAAGATTCACTGCACTTGGTGTACCATTGCAGGGCCCTATGCACCATTGGGTGCAAATAAGGGAGAGTAGTAGTTACTACGGTAAAGAAGAAATTAGAAGCAGAATCTATTTTCAGGTAGGAAAAAGTTAAGGGAGGAAGTTTATAACGTTTATGCAACATTTTAATTACCGTTTGTCTGATTAGTGGTATAGGTAGTGCTTAACGCGTTGGGTTAACGTTATCATGTATAAGATCGCAAGTTCGATTCCCGACGGAGTCTACATGAAATATGTATCTGAATGTGTGCTATTTCAGACTGGCACTGAGACGTAAGTCTGATCAACTAACCTTCATATAATAAATGATCAATATACACAGTGATTGGTGTACTGATTTAGGTTGTACTAGGTGCGGATAAGGGAAAGCAGTGGTAATTACTAATTTGTTGTAGCAGAGACCATTTTTTTACTAAGAAATAGACCTAAATCTTCATACAAATGTTGTACACTTTTAATACAAATATTTTATTTACTAACAATTTTATAATTCGCAGTAAATTTATTAATAATTATTGTTTTTATCTTTTAGAAAAATAATCACGATTCAGGTAGGTATTCATTTTAAAATTCTAAGTTCGAAGCTACATTGTTCAAACAATAGATGGCGCTAGTGATCGCCTCTCGATTCTATAGCCTCCTCAACAATATCAGCAGTGGGTGGATCATAAAAGCTAACCAACCAGACCCGACCTAGAGAAGAGTTCCTAAGTTATACAAAATACATATTATACAAATAAAAAAAGAAATGTATGTAATATTTTACGTATTTTAGGTACCTGAGTAATTTATGCGATTTCTCCAACTTCTACTGTTATAGGAATAAGTTGGAGAAATTCAGCAAACTGCGTCTTAAATGCGTCTCGTGGAAAATGATTTCGTTTGAAGCACACAGGTGCAGAATGATTATCAAAACAACAGAATATAATGGTGATATAAACACATATCGCACTATGAATACCATATTGCACTAATGCGCACTTTATACGGCACAGAAAACTGTACAGTTTCGTGTTCAGAAAAGTGTACAGTCTGTCAAAAGACACGATAAATATGTGTATTTTTGAAACGTTTTGAAACGAAAAGTTAGTATCGTATTAGTTAGTCAATCGATTAAGCACGATGTGAACAATTTTAAAGGGCAATTGGCCTACCTAGGTATATTTTATCTTTTTTGTATTATATTTAGTATCCTTTTGTCTGTTATTGTTCCGTAACAAAATAAAATAAAATAAAATAATGTTTGCACACACGAAATTGTTATTCTAGCTAATAATGTAAATATATTATTTGTTTTTTACGTTTTCAAAAGCATACAATATACCAATATCTACTTAAACGTTTACATTAAAAAACATTAACTGTTAGGTTAGCCAAACGTCACACCGAACATTCAATATTCCATACAGTGTTCGCTTTATACGGGACAGTTTGCAGACCGCACAAGAAACTGTACAGTTTTCAAGTTTTTAACAAAATTCTCTTATTTTAACAAAAGTTAAAATAAGAGGATAAAAAGTTAAGTTAAGTTAAGTACCTGGATATAGGCAATAAATGTGTTAAAATTATCTGGTAAAAACTGGGTAAAAATCGGTTTGTAATAACATGAATTCATAAATAAAGGTAATAAAATTGTTTAAAAAACACACAACTCTTTTCATTGTTCTATCAGTATACAATTGACCTGCAGGTACAGTAAAAAAATACTTTAAAAAAAATTAAGTAAATGTATTTAGGCATAATTAGTTTTTACAATTGCTAATACGAAGAAGGTACATAATAGCCTACGGCTGAAAATAAATTTTTAGTACCTACATTAGGGGAGGGTTACAATTCTTAATCTCTTTATTTCAAAATAAGGGTCGTAGTGAACTTTCGAGAATTGTAATAAAATATTGTTTCCACACACAATAAAACCATAAAATATATAAGTTTTCACAATATGTCGTTCATTATTTATAATGGTAGAATCACATTACCTTCCTAATATTTGTATTTATATCGATCCATGGTTTAAGTTTTAGGTTATAATAGCTACATATATAAGTAATGTATTAACATACAGTTATATTTTTAGGATATTTTTTTATTCTCATATTAGCCCGCTGATATTTTTTGTGTTATTCTCTCTTTGTAATAAATAGGTATCCTAGCCAGTCGAAGTGGTTAAAATATTTAAAAAAAAAACAATTATTTGCCTCAGATCAGACGTTAAGGCTTCAGATTCATTTCTTATCTTCTCCTAATACAAGATATTAGTTCATACTTATTAACCCAACCTGAGTAATCTTTAGGAATAAAAATTATAAAAGAATTATATTAGCGTTTTTACTCCCGCTTGTCTATCAGAACTTGATTTGTATGATTGATTATTATTTATTTTTTTTTTATAAAAAGAAACATTTGAACTCTTATGATATACCTATTCAAATATTTCAATTTTGGGCTGGTTTCAAATAGTCGGAAATAACTGTGCTAAAAAAACAGGAAACAGGTTGTGGGATTAGAGCTTAAATATTCCAATCCGGAGTCCCCGAATCTACCACTTAACTTCAATATACTGATATATAAATATATATATTACCTAAATTAAAATTTATAAGTAGGTAATTAGAATTTTATGTCAAAGTCGCATCAATACATTTTATTACTTTTCTTCTTCTTTCGCCACTTTTGCTCCTATGTAGAGCATGTGGACATCACTAATCCCTCCAGGAGACATTAGAACAAGATATTCCTTGTCAGTCTATTCACTAAAAAATTATATTACCTCTCCTAAACGTTTTATTATTATGTTAGTATTATAAATTTGCAACTACATAATATATATATTTATGTTAAGCGCACTATACGTTGAGTAGAGAATTACCATCGATAATATATTTTATGGTTATTTATGATAGGAATTCGTAAAACTATGTTTTAAACGCAAGTTCACCGGCATGGCTGTGCATGAGATGGTGTGGTGATATATACAAGTATGTTATGCAAATCAAGGCAAATCGTACCAGATCCGGGAATGTTTTTACCTACAACCTACAAGCAGTAGGCACAAAGAAGATTAAAATGTTAAAATGTACTATAATAATAATGATAGTAATAATATGGAGGAGAAATGCACTTAGATATTTGACGTTGAAATGAATCAAAACGACAAAGGGATTACCTGATATTTAAAAATATTTAAATATCGTGCAATTTGACGACATTAGCTTCCATATAAATTTATAAGCAATGCAGTCAAATTAAATTTAAATAATATTTATACACTTAGAACAACGATTGTCGGAGAAATAATTTATCTCTTTCCTGTCACATTTCATCGTATTTCATAGAAAGAAAGGCTTTATGACTATCGAGTTGGTGGATTTAGTAAAATTTTAATGTATTTCAGGGTAAGTTTGTGAGGAAAACAGCCCAAACTTTATACTCCGATACAAAGCATGCATAGAGGCATTAAGCTATTGTAGTAACTTGTATGATACGAGTATGTTGTGGTTCAGTCTACCTACGCCGTGACTCATTCGAAGGAAGAAAAACCCAATATGTTAGAGTGGATATTCTTCAAGTGAACAAGGCTGCACTTCGCGGAAAAATGGCAAACAAATTGTTTCATACATTATAAATTAATATTGTAGGTATGCATCGAGTAGGCAAATTATTACCTGCACCTGTTTACGTGTTCATGTATGTATAAATTTAAATAAAAATTCTTCTGTCCCATACATTCCTGCAATCATAGTAATTATATATTTTTTATAATTAAATGATCTATGTACAGTAGGAAGCCTGATTTAGGTGGTTGGTGAAATTTGTTACATGATTATTGTTGTCTATTTTAAAACATTACATACGAATGCACGATTAGCATAGGTATTCTAAGTGTGAAATGTATTGAAGTTCATAAAACAAGAGACCCATATATCTATAAATTGAACAAAGATTTGCCAATAAACTATCTGTATACCTAATTGCATCTACGTTTTCGGATTTTAAAAAAAAATCGTAGAGGTGATGGTCCAGTGGTAGTCTCGAAGTCTGTGAGTTTAGAGGTCCCGGTTCGAATCCACACTCCTCTACGACTTGATTTATATTTTCAAGCACAAGCCGTTTAGGCTTCATTGAAAATAATATATATGTATATTATTTGTATTTGCAAATTGAAATATGTGCAAATATTTTAAGATCGCATATATTCATTTTTACTGAAATAAAAGAAAACATTACATTTTGTTATATTTTTAAATTATCTAATTACTAAATCACGAAAAATATTTTTCAATAAATGTGTAAAACTGTTTCTTGTGATATACATAATTTTCTTATTAACTGCCATTTATGATATTTTAATATAATATATAATTGAAAAACGATAATTTTGAATTAACGAATTTCTAGATAAAATACAATATTCATTTATTCGATGGTCAAAATCCCATTGATATTACATATTATTCACTATTTATACGGGTAAAAAACGTAGGTAACACAAACCACAAAGTAAATGCATAATGTTTAACACTGAATACAAAGGTGTAGGTATAGATATTATTATATTATGCCTACATATTTAATCAATGAAATACCTAGATTGAAAATCTTTTCGAGATGCGATAAGGACATTCGTAGCATAACTATTACAAAAGTGAGATTTTGCAAAATTTCCCCACTTGGTCGAAAAAAAAATTTACCTGTTTTTTTTAAAAACATCGATTACGAATAATGAAATAATTGAAATTAAAATTGAATACAATTGTAAATAGTAAATTAAATTCAGTTATTAATCACGTAGATTGTTTTTGTACACGAAAAGATCAGAATGTAATCATTTAAAAAATGTTAACCCTTTTAGGTGATTTTTTTAATTCTTCAATAATAGCGTAACAGAAATTAGCAAAATGAACGTTATTGTACGTATCTAAAATTAATTTAATAAATCTCTTGATCTGGGACACCACCTAGACTTCATTAGTAAAAATAAGAAAAATTTAACCCCACGACAGCCTTTGGACAGATTTTTGAAATTTGTCATTTTTCATAAAAAACAATATATATTTTGAATCTTTTCGGAATAAGTACATTTTAACCGAATTTTGAAATAAAACGGCGTTTTGCTGTCACATTTTTGTATTAAAAAACTCATAATATAAGCATTATAGTGACATTGCAATAGTTCATGTAGAGTTTTGTCTACTCACGTGGGAAAACGGTAACAATTAACATCGCATTAGTAACAAACAATGACTTAGAACGCTTTTAATTATAGTATATTTAAACTGATTAAATAACGCTAAAGGATTTGTAATATCGTAAATCATAACTGATTCTAATCCAGAAACATTATGAACGTTAGAACATAACGTTCTTTATGCACTTGAGAGGCAAGAAAATAAAATTTTATTATTCGGTGAGTGGAAAAGCGCCTTAGGGGTGTAGGATTGATAGGACACTAGGTATACAGTACAGTCAGTCAAAAGACACGCCAAATATGTATATTTTTTAAACGCGATCGTAAGTTATAATCGTAGGTATGATTGCCCACAAGAAATTGTTAATTCGTATAGCTAATTAATAATGCAAACATATTATTTGTTTTTTACGTTTTTAAAAGCATTCAATATATCAATATCTACTTAAACGTTTACATTTAAAAAAAAAACATTAACTGTCAGGTCAGCCAAACGTCGCATCTACCATTCAATATTCCATACAGTTTCGCTTTATAAGGGGCAGCACTAGAAACTGTACAGTTTTCTGACTCGTATAAAGTGCGTTTAAGTGACGTTTTATAAGTACAAAGTGCATTGATTATTCAATGCACTTCAATTGTATAAATACAAACTCTAAACAATGGTTCAAAACCCCAATAGTAAGAATGTTTGTAGATAGAAAACAATAATTTATATTTTAGATACTTAATTAATCTTACTGTGGTTGGTTATATGTACATAATTAAATAATTGGTTCGATTTTGGTTTTTAAAAACTCAAAACAAAATCTATTCTATTTTTAAAAGTGGACGCAGAGATGAAATTTAAAAATGAAATAAAAAGTATTAGGTAATAAGTAGTTTCTACCTTTTTAATATTTTCCTCAAAATCTAAAAATAATATTATCCGTGAAAAATATTAATATAAGTTTATGAATCGAAATACCATATTCGCATGAAATTTTAGTACAGCTAAAATAAGTGGTAGGGACTGCGCAACAGTTATAAGTTAAATTGACTTCATGTAAAGCATCGTAGGTATGTGCAAAAATTTTACTTAAATACATATATTTACAAAAAAATAGCAAAGATACTCATCGAATCGCATGACATGCGTTGATTTTTATAATAATATTTAATAGGAATTAAGGGTTGATTGGAATATATTCTTATAACCCCGCTCTTGTATACTTTTGCCATGTTATTGTGCATGGAGATTTAAATAAATAAGTATTAAGACTTGGGTATTTTAATCGTTATTTCAATGAACTTTATTGATTTATCTACCGACATATACCTACATATATCTGATTATTATGAAGTCATTACATTTATGCAATACCGTCTGTCATTAAAAACTATTATTATTAAAGCAGAGCAGTAATACCTGTCCAAATTATTTAGTTGACAACTTAATCGATTCTTACAGAGAAAAAATTATCGTCCGTCGATGTTAGATGTAATCGCGATGATAAAGCTGATCAGATAGATACAATCTTATTAACATAAATAATGCTAATAAGAAGTTCATTATTCTAATTATTTTATTATATGAATAGCTGGTTTAACTAGAATCAAATCAGATATTTTTTTGCCCTAATCTATGAATGTAATGGATTTCATTAAAAAAGGGTTAAATGTTGGTAAATATTTTATTATTAAGATATACCGATGTAGTCCTCTATGTACTTTCAGGTGCCTATAAGGTTAATGAAATGCTGTTTCTTTGAAAATATTTTTATGGAAATAATGAAAAAGACAAAATAACGAAAATTCCTAGTTACGTCAGCTGACTTATCAGATCAGTGACTTGTTTCACAGTTTGCATCCAGTTGGAGGGTATCTGGAGCGATTCCTTGCAGAACAGGTTTCCCTTGCCTATATTTGTTATATTTAGTTCCGTTTATAAATTCTACGCGTGGGAGATATTCAGATTACCCGCTACAACAATTCCACTATCCATTATGCGAGAACAACAACCTTAGGACAAGTAAATAAATTCTAGAACTTTAAAGTCACTTCTATTTTACCACCGACCAAGATCGCCGCAGATTGTTATGTTTCGTGTGACAAGGTATTATTTATAGGTCAAAAGATTAACTACTCGTTTAATCATAAAAAAGTTATGATTAAAGTTAAGGACTCTGTTAACAGTTACAAAGTAATTTATGCATTTTTTAAAGTTACATGCAATGAGTCGGGAATGAATAATAACTTATCTTAATTGATAGCGTAATTAAACGTTATGTGAGGTGAAACAATAAAGCTCATTAGCAAAGTCTGAAGAGAAAGGTGTTAATATCTTGAAACAATTGTAACGCAAAATTTGCATGCGAGAGTAGAAAGGTCGGGTCGGGGCTGAGTTGGTGTATTGCTACTCTGTGTGTAATTACTGGATGTAACAAACTAAAACACTCATTGTTCTAGTCTGACATTCACATGGAAATTCGGCTCTAGTGACAGTACGTTGTAATTATAAATTATTAACGAAAAAATTACCTCTTTTTCCGACTTTTTAATGGGCGAAACACCTTTGTTTAGACACCGCTTTGTTCAAATCGCTTCTTCGCCGGAGGATGCAAATCCCGTAATTAATTCCTGTCGTACCTATACTGTTACATCACTTAAGTATCTTCGCACGACACTCGGTAATTTGGGCACAGGTCAGTATTCAAATATTTTACATTCTCCGATTCCACGGCAGAAAATAAAATATGTCAACACTAAAAATGGTTATAAAATCCGGCGAAGCACGTGTTTGACAGCAAATAATTAATAGTTCACTGAATTGTCACTTTGTATTGTTGGTAGCGCACGCACTTTTTTTGAAAAAAGAATTTTAAATCACTAGGCTGCGTTCGGTTGACACTTGTTAGCGGGATCTCGGCGGGCGATCTCCGCGCGTAAACAGCTCGTGGCGGGTACGGTAGGTGGCGAGCGGCGAGCGGCGCGGTGCAGTCTCTCTGACCACCGGACAGCGATTGAGAGAGTTGGCTTCGTCGGTTGTCGGTCGGCCGGCCCGTGGGGCGGAGGGGTGTCCGGCGCGGCCAATGGCGGCCGCCGGGGAGGGGCCGGGCGGGGGCAGGGAGGCGTGTGGAGATGGACAGATGAGTGTCGCGAATGAACGTGTCACCGCCACCCCTTCCCCCGTCCCCCGAGCCCGTCGAGGAAAATCGCGGACACAAGATGTTTTTCTTTCAAAAGTTTGAAACTTTTTCTAGGTTACTCAACTGTACGAATGTAGCCCTCCGTTGTAAGTACCTACATAGTTGTTTGTGTCTGTTTTCTATGCCCTTAATGGTGCTTCATTTATTATTCTGTGTGCCTGTTTTATTGATCACAGATTTTTTACATAATTTTCTTTACTAAAATATTTGAGTAAAACGAAGCAAAAGAACTGAATGTTTTGCTACGCATACGTAAAGTTTTAACAGCAAACAAACAAGAAAATTTTACAGAAGTATAATTTTAAGATTTGAGTAAATTTGAGAAGGTACCTGCATAATAAAAAAAATGTATTACCTTTCTGTCTACAAGATCAACAAATACTCATAATAGATTCTCAAATCTCTTTCCAAGCGTTACATATTCCTATATATTATGCATAATTTAATATCATCGATATTTATCATATTAAGTATCTACACAAATTTCGATTAATGAGTGTTTTATGTTTAAATACCTACCATCGATATGTTAGGAATTTTTGTAAATAATAGACAATAAACTGCCTCATATTTTTATAATATTCATAAATTTACTTTAACGGCATCCTAAATAAAAATAACCTTCCCAGGTTAAAAAAGAATATTTATTCAAGAAAAGCAGATACCGAATTATTATGAGAACGTCCAGTTTACGTTTAAAAATTATAACTACAAATTTCAAAGTCATTTATTTTTTTTACTTATTTATAGAAACACTAATAAACAAAAAAGAAACATCCTATGTGCTAAAGGACCTTAGTGTGTGACTGTCCTGGACATCCACTGTTGACAACTACGGGAGATGGACCTGACTTGAGAGAATGCACGTGAACTGGCGGCAGATCGCTTGGCTTCGAGGCAGTTTGTGGAATCCATATGCTTCACATAGGGAGCGGATATGAAAAGATGATGATATGTCTGCCTAGATCGTGCTTATGATAATTATCAGTAAAACTAAGTACCTACTTAAAAAAATTACCCTTCCTATCTTATTTTCTGCTAGGAGGGGTGAGCTGGTAAGACTAAACTCAAAGGGTTAGACATTAGGCATAGGCGAAGGAGATAATAAGAACATGGTATTATATTTATTTAAACAATAAACAACAGGTATAAAATAATGACGCAATGAATGCTCGACGAATAAAAATACCTGATTTATTTTTTATAAATAAAAACATAATAGGTACTTACATTATCCTCATCTCGCTGTCAATTTGTTGCATCACTACTACTACTTTCCTTAATCCACACCAAATGGTGCATAGGGCACTTAATTGGTACACCAAGTTCAGTGTATCTGGATCATTTTATTACACTAAGGTAAGATGATCAGTCTAATTGTGGTGTTGCGGTAAAGCGCTCGGGTGCCATGTATGAGGTCGCGGGTTCGATTCCCGATGGGGGTCAATATGAAATATTTATTTGAATGTGAATTTCACATAAAGATATTTCATATGTGATACCTTGAATTGGCACATAAGCGTAAGACTGATCATCTTGCCATGTAACAAAGTATCAAGATTCACTGCACTTGGAGTACCAACGCAGTGCCCTTTGGGTACGGATGAGAGAAAGTACTTAGTATTAGTAGTAACTTATTTATGCAAAAAATCTCGTTTCAAGGCGAAAACGATAGCGAAATAAATACACTTGTCTCAAAAAATCCAGGTAACAATTATTATGAACCTATTCACGTCCTTTTCTCAAAAACTTCTTTTAAACAGGTAAAACTTATATTCCTTTAAAAAATTCTGACGATTACAATAACTTTAAAATTATGAAACATGTCTCAAAACTTTGTTCTAGGAAGGTGTGTTTGTATGCGTGTGAGGTCAACGTGTGATGGTAGGTACATTCAACTTATATGATAATATATAATATGAAACATTTGAATATATTTGAATATGTGTATGTACGCGAGGTGAACTTGTGTGTGTTACGCATGCATATGAATGTTTTCCCTAAACTTGGTTCTAGAAATGTATGTTAGTATGTGTGCGAAGTAAACCTGTGTGTGTTACGTATGCATGTGATACATTACACTAATATATTTTTAGCGAGCAGCCGACGCAATAAAACGCTGATTTAAAATAACGATCCGCCTTGTAAAATAGTTGAAACGATTAAACGTTAGCGCCGAGTCGTAGATTTCGTGGCTTGGGTGGGAAATATAGCTTCTTTTTGATTACTCACGAACCCTCTTAATTTCCTACATACACCCCCTCGTTTTCTAAGACCCCCCCAGGTCCCCCAAACAACACACATGCTGAAAACTTTACAGCGGTTTAGGAAGATCGATAATGAACGGTAGTACCTTCATAGTTCAACTTATTAATCAAAATTGCATACAGTTTATGAATATTATGCAAGTTTGTATAGATTGTAAGTGCTTTTTACTTACCCTTATCCGAATCCAATGGTGCATACACTGCATCGGTACTAATCATCATCATCATACGATATCCGCTCCCTATGTGGAGCATATGGAATCCACAAACTGCCTCCAGGCCAAGCGATCGGACGCTAGCTCCCGTGTATCCTCCCAAGTCAAGTCCACGTCCCGCAGCTCTGACGTAAACTGCCGCGAATTGTCAACAGTGGACGACCAGGACGCCGAGAACCTGATGCCTTGTAAAATAGGCAAGCATGGTTAAGGCTCTCAGGAGGCGCACGTAGTATATGGCCTAGCCAGCCAAAACGCCTTCGCCGGATGACAGTAGATACCAAGGGTTGCTGTGTCCGTTGCCTCACCTCTGTGTTCGAAAGTCAAACCATCGCACACCTAAAATTCTTCTAAGACACCTATTCTCAAAACTCAGAAGTCTGCTATCTTGGGCCCTGGTTAGGTGCCACGATTCGCAGCCATAGAGAAGAACAGGTGTGATGCAGGAGTTATAAAGGCGGCATCGGTACAGTGCAGTGTATCTCGATCATAAGAATGATAAAAAGGCAAGATGATCAGTCTTTTGAACCAGTCCAAGATACAATATAAATATGTATGTAGGTATATTAAATTCAAATGTGAAACACCCCATGCATACATAATATCAGTAATCAAAAATAAATTGTTTTATTAGTAAGACCAATTGAAATTGTCATACTCAACTACTCCAATATGTTTTCACTATTTTAATTTTTCTTTATATTTATTTTACATAAAACAGATAAAAACATTACAAAAACAAGCCACGTTGAACTGCAACTGAAACTCGTATTAAGTCAAATTCATAATCTAGATTTACCAAAAACCGTCTAAAAAATATCCACCACGCCACACTTAAAAACGCGAGCAAAACCCCTGAAATTTTTAACTGCGGTGTCCCAAATGGGTAAAAAAAACCTCCCCAAACCAACTCCCAGCCCCCGGCCCATTGCATGTGTGCCCTTAATGAAGGAACCAGACAGGGCACGTGATTCTCGACGTAAGAACATAGATAAGTCATACGGAGGGGGTGAGTGTAGGGCCCGACCCGTATTCATAGTCAACCTTCACTCGAGGAAAGGACATTCTATTTTTAAATCAAAAGATGGTTGTAGACGAAAAATACCCTTTAAAATAAAATGACACAGACAGTTACATTTTATAACATGTATAAAAATATTTAAATGTCCGGTCTATTTTCAAATAGTCGTTATGTTTATTATTTATTTATTAATGACAGTTAATTTATCTTTTATTTTTATATCCCTACAGAGATGAGGTAGATTTTTTTTTTTTAATTCAGGAATATGGATATTCGAGCGTTTACAGGGCTTATGACCTGTCGTTGGCTGGGTTAAGTGGCCACTTTATGTATGTACTAAAACATTCCCCATTCCGCTTATTAGCGGATATCCACACCAGGTAAAATTTTTGATTTTTGTATATATATGCTACGAATCAAGAATCATCCACCAGCGAGTTGAAAGCATTTATTAGCAATTTAATTTATCATCTTCATTAATATTATCACCTGCTCAAAATGTGGAGCATATGGATTTCAAAAACTGCATAAGAGTGCTTTATTTTATTATTCCATTAAGATTGACCCGCTCCATTGCTGTTTGATTATTTATTAGAATACCCAGTAGAAAATATATAGCAGAAGAGAAAAAATCTTACCGAGAAAAAACGAGTTTTTAAAATGTTGAGAATCAATTTAAATTTTAAAGTTGTAAAAAATTAGTTAAATTTGGTTTAACTAAAATTTAATTTCTGGTGTAAAAATTCTTGTTAGTGCTTGAAATACAAATGGCTACGGAAGATCGAAAAATATAACAGATGGATATAAATTAGTTTAGTTACGATTTCAAAATGTCTACATTTGAGTGGCCGGTATGTGTTTAGTTTGTAGCGTGAGCGTGGGTGGGCGATATGAATAAATTAATTAAAATAAACATTTTGATAAGATTTTCAAGAAAGAATATGGCACCTGGTAAAGAAATTGCTGTTTTCGTTCCAACTTACTTTATTTAAAAATTGCATTATAAATTAAATGAATTTGTGTTTGTCTGATCGTGGTGTAGTGATTAGAACGCTGGGCTTCTACGTATGAAATTTTGAGATTAATTTTATTTAGATAATATGTACTTACCAATATACCATGTAACGAAACTCGATGTGCAAGCGGGAAACCAGTGAATCTACATCGTAGATTTTATAGATATTTTTTTTATTTGACCCAGGGTTTTCGAGAAAATTGAGTAAGAAGTTTTCGGGTTTTGCTACAAGTTTTGATACTCCGTGTATATTTTTTAATAGATTTTTACCTGAAACCCAAAAGGCCTAATTTTATTGCTCGCACGTTATTATTTATATCTTTGTTTACATGAATAATTCAATTCCGGTAACAAGCATAATGCCGTATGTATCATTTGTCCTATCACTAAAGTCTGTTAATTGCAGGGCTGGTATTACGGAAATATCGACCTTATCTACATCAAAGATTAGGTCGATATTTACGTTATACCAGCGCCTGCAGTTATCGGCCTTTTAGTTTTAGAATGTATGTTACATATGCCATAATGCTTCTTACCGGAAGAGTTATTCGTAGTTATACCTATGACTAACACTGAAGAGTAATACTGATCATCTTGCTTTCGTTTAGGTGTGAAATGATAAAGATTCAAAGGACATTGTGCACCTCTGTTGTCCATTACGATCGCAATATAAGGAAAAGGAGGTGGAGGGCTTTAAAATAAAATGAGGCTATTTTTACAATTTTTTTTAGTTTAATTTTTATTTCAAACACCTTCACAGGCCAGTAAGTTTACGGGAATAACATACGAAAACCCAGATTTGAGAAAAATCATCATCATACCATATCCGCTCCCTATGTGGAGCATATGGATTCCGCGAACTTTCTCCAAGCCAAACGATGGCCGCCAGTTCCTTGCATCCGCTCAGGTCCACGTCCCGCACCTCTGACGCAAACTGCCGACGGATTGTTAATAGTGGACGTCCAGGACGCCGAGAACCTGATGCCTTGTAAAATAGGAAGGAACGGTTAAGGCTCTCGGGAAGTATACGTAGTAGGTACTGGTACATGTGAAAATAATATCTAATAATTAAAAATATCCTTCTATTTTGTGCGTTTGTTATGATAATTTTGAAACCCAAAAGAAAACATTTCTTCCCTTAAGTAATAAATCATGAATCAAAAGTTGAATTATAATATCTCACACCATATCAATGTTAGAAAATTCCCTGTAAAAAGTGGAGCCATCCACGATTTCAATACCTGTTTGTTATCACGCACGTAATATTTTTAATCAACCCCGAATAAGTAGATTCGAGATTGTGAAAGGGGGTGGGTGGGGGTGGGCGAGGTGGGATGGGGTGGGTCCGGGCGAAATGGGGCTTTAGGGGTGGAAGGGGCAAGACGGGGTGGGCCGTGTGGGGTAGATTCGTGTATGACGACCGGTGTCTGTAATAATTCTATACCCACGAAAGTCATGAAGATTTCCACGTATGCACAGTAGATTACCAGCCACGCAATCAAAACGTAAAAAGGAATCGTACTGTCATACATCTTGATATTATTTTAAAAGATGTAAATTTATATTAAGTTCCCTTTTTTTGTTTAAATATAATAAATAAGTTTCCTTAAATATGTTATTATTAGTAAGCGAATAAATAGTTGATGTCCATGTGTTATAAAAATAAAATACTTACCTCGATATATAGTTTCTTGTTATTTAACCATAGTTCAGATACTATGTATATCGAACCGGAGACCTCATGGTAACCCAACGCGCTAACCACTATCTGCACTACGATCGAAAATAAAAGGGTTATTTTTAATGGAAATTTAGATCTCGTAATATTTAATATACGTGTCAATGTAGGTACACCATATTGTACAAAAATATAAATACATAGGTATTTATTTATTTTAAATATTTTTTTTAATAAAAAATGAGGTTTGGCAGTAATAAAGCGCTCCCGCGTATCCAGAATGACAGTGCCTTGGAGGTTATAATATGTAAATATTCTTTCTTATTCATTTGAACCGTCTGCACGCCACGCGACCACGTGTTAGTGTGTGTAATATACCCACGTGGGGAAGGGTGTGTGCATGTTCTATACACGTGTCTTGCATGCTTCACACATGGCATCCTACATCTAGTGTATAAAATATAAAATAATTCGTTCTTACACGTGAGGTTTTGTATTTTTATTGCGATCGGTCGAATTCAATTAAAAACTGAGTGTTGTGTGGAACTCATTAAAAAGTAATTTTTCTGAATTAAAGCAGGTAACACGCTATTTTAACGTGCATGAGGACGCGACGAGGACTGTAAGTATTGTCGATTAAAATTATTATTAAGTAGTTATCTAAAATCTAACACAAAAAATAAAGAAATGAACAGAGAGACTGATGTTTATTTAAAAATATTTTTATGAATACAAATCTTTAAATAAAGATAGATACCGATGAAATTATATTACCCCCATTAGGGTGAAATCCAGTTTTTGGTATTTTAAGAATTTGGACACACTCAAAATGTTGTTTATAAAAATAAGCTGGTAAAAGTTATAAACATAACGAATTGAAGGAGTCACCTTCAGGCGTTTCCTAGTAGATGATATAATTTGGTAAGAATCTCACTTGCATTCTGCTAAAATGCTTTTTTCTCAATGGATGACAGAGAGTGTTCACGTGTGAAGCGTCGCGTCGCGCCATTTCACTGTATATAAATATATACAAATTATGATAATTGGCAGATATGTATATAAAGCACTAGGCGAAATGGTGAATGTTGTAATACATCATCTGGCCACTTAACCCAGCCAATGACAGGTCATTAGCCCTATAAACGCCTAGATATCCATATTCCCTTTCAAACTTCTCGTCTCGGTTGAGTTGTCAAATTGTAAAATTTGATTTGATTTATTTTTAACACTTTTACAGGTCGTGAGGTTCAATGAGAAAGAGGAACAACATCACAAACATCTAGGCCATTTTAATTATTTTTGTGATCTCATCAGGAATCGAACCCGGAACCTCCGTGTCGTAAGTCCAGCGTCATAGCTATTGCGTTACGGAGGCCGCCAAGCCATAACTTTGTGGTGGAATGTGTGTAATAAGCTATAACTTTGTAGTGGAATGTGTGTTATAAGCTATAAATTTGTAGTGGAATGTGTGTAATAAGCTATAACTTTGTAGTGGAATGTGTGTAATAGGTATAAATTCGTGTTACATAAATACCGAATTTTTAAAATATTAAAATACGAGTCGTGAGGATGCGTTCCTTTGTTAGATAAAATATGTTCACGTTTATGTAGCACCAGATCTATATTTATTATATTACGATACCTTCCAGTCCAAAACAACATTAAAAATTATTCATTTTACTGTATTTTCTACACCTGCAATGGAAGGAATAATTATCAAAAGAAAATAATATATATTATCCAATAACATTAACAAATATTTACCTTAGCGCCTCCCTGTCATAATTACGTACATCATTTGTATTGAATTAATTCACAATAATAACTTTAATGTTTATACATTATTAAGAGATAAGAAATATTACGATATGAAGAATAAATATTTCCAACGTTTTATTGTGTGTTGGATAGTTCGAGAATAAAGACTTCATTAGTGCAAGAACATTCGTAAAACCTTCATATTCATAACTAATTATCATTTTCTGAAAACGTGAGTATATAATAAATTGAATTAATATTTTCGATGAATATATTTTTGGTAATAAGCGAACCAATATTAAAAAAGATTGAGTAAAGAACAAGATGAAGATAAGCAAATTATTTATTTATTTATTTTAACCACCTCAACAGACTCGACGCCTCATAACAGTGAAAAACATACATTAAAAAAAAATTGGAATTGATATTCTTAATCTCACCGGAATTCGAACCTGGAACCTTTGTGTTTTGAGTCCAGTGTGTTAGCTATGGCCGTCGTATTATCACATTGAAAACTAATAACATTATTAACCCTAAAGAAACAAAAATAAACGACCAGTAAAAATAACAGTCAGCCGTGTTTTAAAAGAAGTGATTGTTTTGGATTCTTTTATAGCATTTGGGAGTTGATTCCATAGTCGAGCCGAAGCACTGTAAAGAGCTTGGAGTAAAAGGAAAAACTATGGGCAGGTATCAGCAACGTATTTGTGTTACATGAAAACAAGATGATAAGTCTTTCGCTTCAGAGCCAGTCCAATATAATATCACATAATCATAATATGTAATATTATGATATATCACATAATCACATGTAATATTTTGATATATCACATAATCACATGTAATATTTTGATATATCACATAATCATAATATGTAATATTTTGATATATCACATAATCATAATATGTAATATTTTGATGTATCACATAATCATATGTAATATTTTGATGTAAAAAAACACTGACACGAATATTTTCATGTAGACTAAAGACGCCAAAATTGAATTAATGAATTAACATATCTTTATTCACACAAATATCCGCTATTTCCTTATTTCAGATGTTTTCCCTGGATATATCCGACGTATTCCTTGTCTTGGTTGGATTTGTGAGTCTTGTAATACTGTACGATAAGTGGGAAGATGGCCACTTTAAGAGGAAAGGAATAAAAAGTCCCCCATGCGGCATTATTCCCTTCGCAGGAAACCTCACTGACTGCCTGTTGGGAAGAAAACATTATAAAGATGTAATTAAACATTCTTACGATATGTTTCCGGATGAAAAGTAAGTGGATTAATACATACAATGTAAATATTAGATATACTCAAATATTTTATTTTTTATTGGAGAGGATGATTTACTTCAAAAACACGTGAAGCTAACTAACCATCACGCCATTTCCCCGTAGGGGTAGGCAGTGAGGATAGAACGCCATACCACTCTGTCCTGACAGACTTCCTTTGCTTCCTCTACATTCATACATCTTCTCATGCACATCCGCCGATTATTCTGACCTTTCACATGACCACTTTCAAGTACTTGACGTACTTGGTCTTGCCATGTCTTTCTCGGCCTTCCGCGGCTTCTACATCCAGGCACGCTTGAATTTAAACTTCTTTTAGCCGTTCTTTCATCACTCATTCGCTCCACATGGCCAAACCATCGTAAAAGCCCTTTCTTAATTTTGTCGATAATGCTTATCTCAGCCTTGCACTCTGCTCTTATTTTCGACATTTGTACACCTATCATACATAGTCTTACCACACATTCGCCTGAGAGATCGCATTTCAACAGCATTCAGTCTACTTTCATCCTTCTTTTTCTAACACCACGCTTCACTACCATACATAAGCGTTGGTACCAGAACTCCGTTGTGTACTGCCAATGTTGCTTCTTTCGATAAGTTCTCATTTGCCACTATCGATATCAAGGCACCATTAACTCTGTTTCCGGCACTAACCCTTCTCTCAATGTTCTTATCCACATTTCCGTCTCTTGTAAACATACTTCCCAAATATGAAAATTCTTAACCCTGCTTCAATCTGTCTCCATTCACTATAATATTACATACGGTCATATTCACATTTCTTTAAAAAAACATCACATTTGTAATGACTTTATTCATATTTTGCCGCCTCGTGGTGTAGCGGAGGCGCGTTGCAGTGGGCTGCCGTGCTGAGGTTGCGGGGCCGATTCCCGATGGGGGTCAATATGAAATAATTATTTAAATGTGATTTTCACATGAAATATTTCATATTTCAATACTGATCATCTTGACTTTATGTAATAAATTATCAAGGTTCACTGCACTTGGTGTACCAATTCAGTGCCCTATGAACCATTGGGTTATTGCATTGATTTATTAATACACCTAGATCTGCCTTGCAGAGTAAATTATTTAGAAAAAGTAATGACACGAAGATTCCGCACCTTTAATTCTTACCAATACACTTACACGGGTCGACCTATCAGAGCCCTTCTACTGCCGGCAAGCATCCGCCCACACACCGCGAAAGGTATGGGCTATATATAGGGGTACAGTAACAGTATACAATACTAACCCGTTCCTTATGAGGAGCGTTCATGAATTTTACGATCCATCTAAAATGACTTTTTTTCTTGTGGATGCGCTGTTCGCAATTATTTAGAAAGAAAACTTCTTTGAATAGAGTTATTTAAGGCTATGTAAAGAAATATAAAAAAAACATTTACATGTGGAAAATTACACAATCTTTTTTGTTGATTTTTCCCGTACGGTTTTTACACGGTTTCACGACACAGGATTTTGGCGGAGTTGAAGTGTCATACATTTTTAGGGTTCAGTTCATATTTAAGTGTATTAATAAATCAATGGGTTATTTATATTCTTTTTCATATAAAAATCAACTAAATGAAAATACGTTTGTACAAAAATACGCATCAGATCATTGCTAATTATTAATACCGACAGTAAACTTTTTTTTAAATGATGTTTTGTTACAAAATTCTTGATTGAGTATTTAGATTATTTTTTGTTTTAAATGCAATCATACTTTTTTGCCTTCAGAAGTTTATAACGCGTGCTATTTTTATGAACAACTGCATAAATATAAAGATACTCTTGGTAAAGTAATGGTCCCAAATGAGACCCTTGAGGCACTTACGATGAAATACCAATAGTATAACAGGTACATATTTACTTTTGTTTTACAGATATTACGGCTTCATGAATTTTCGTAATCCTATGATTGTTGTAAAGGATTTGGAGTTACTAAAAAACATTGGCATTAAGGATTTCGAACATTTCTCTGAACATTTGGTATTCTTAAATTGGGATACGGATCCACTCTTTGGCCAAAATTTGTTTTCACTAGGAGGTAGGAAAATAATTATGTTATACATATAAATAATATTTTGGTCATTACTCATTTTTTGACTTTCTGTTTTTATTTCTATGATGATACAATAATAAATATATTCACTACTACAGAAGAGAAATGGCGAGAGATGAGACCTACTTTGAGTCCAGCCTTTACTAGCTCAAAAATGAGAGGAATGTTCAACTTTGTTACCGAATGTGCTGAGCTACTGGCTGACTTCTATCATCAAGAATTAAACACGTCAAACAAAGGTAACCCAAGATCTTAAAAAGTGTTCATCGTCAAGGAGGCTAATTTTCGTGAGCTATATGGCCATCTGAAGTAAGTAAGTAAAAAAGGTAATACTTTAATATCTCTCTCTCTCTCTTTAGATGGCCCAACAGCTAGATTTAGCCTCCTTGACAGTAATACCTTGCATCTACTCTGTTCTCTGTTCTAGTACTAGTACTAGTATTCTGTTCCTAACAATCTCTATCACCCAGTTTATCCATATCAACCAAAAATGTATCCATCTGATAACCCTTCCTTGTGGACATCAACTCCGATAGGTCGAGGTGTGTTTGTTCGCTCATTTTTGTTCACTCATTACCAAAAAAGTCCAGATCTAATGAAACAGTACCGAAATCGCATTTTTGCGATTTTCTAATATATTACTTTTTTGAGTTATGCAGTTTAGTGTTCGTGTTGTGATATAATTTTAAAATCGATTCACGAGACCACTTTTTCGTAGTAGTTTGAAAAAGTCTATAATAATGGGGTTCTTTCAGATTTTTTATTTTTTTACGTCAAAAATTTATTGAAAAATTACAAAATCAAGGGAATTAAAAAAAAAAATTTACGATGTCATATGAATTTTCTAGCGCTGTTTGAAATAGCGCTTTTTCAAATCGCTCGCAAAATTCTCCAATTGGCGCACATGGGGTGTGACGTCACAGCAATATAGGCGCTTACTACTGAATGAGTTTCACGCCTTTCACGGCGGACGGGTACGACGTCATTAGCCAATAACGGGCGTTAAAAATCATTCGTATTTTCGTGTTTTTAAAACATAAATTTATTAATAAAAAAAACAAAATTTTTGAGTATTGTGTCTTATATCGTTGGAATTGTAAAAATATACTTTAAATACTTAAAACGTTTTTAAGAATATTAATGTTATTATCTGGAAGAACCCCATTCCAATTCCAATGTAACTATTCCTCAATTTAAAAACAATATTGAATCAATCAGATTTCCAAATGAAATACTATCTACTAATTGTATATGTCTTACATACATATTTTGACATAATACAACCGGGGTGTGGTCTAGTGGCAGAGTCGTGGACTCCTGATTGGAACATCTAGGCTCGAATCCCACTCTACCACAACTTGTTTCCTGCTTTCTGGCTTAGTTATTTCCGACTGTAGGAAATCAGATTCAAAATTAAAATATGTGCGGATATCTTAAAAATTCTAAAATTCCTTTTTTACAATAAAAAAAAACAAACACATTATATTTTTGCATTGTACATATGTTCATAATAAGTATATAATAATCTGTACAGGTCAATGATGCTGATAGCATCATAGTATATGTTTGTATAAAATATATTATATTATTTAGAGTATATTAACAATTATTTATTATCAATTAAGTATTTCCTACCATTAGGTCATTCAAATGATAGGTACTCAGTGATAAAGTATTTCTTTTTAGATAAAGATTTTATTGAAGTCGAACTCAAAGACATATTTTCAAGATACTCTAACGATGTTATAGCAACTTGTGCCTTTGGTATAAAAGTAGATTCTTTACGAGAAAGAAACAATGACTTCTACAGGCATGGATTGGATGTGGTCAATTTCAACTCTATCAAAATGTCAAAAGTATATTTATTTTCGGCATTTAATCAAATTTCAAAGGTTTGTTTAATTAAAACATGTTATACCGAGTAAAATACAATAATATCATACCAATCAATTTACTAGTCCTTTTGCTAACGTTAGCTGTATACCGTATAACCAAACTCGATGTACAAGCGATAAACCAGTGAATCTACATCATATTTGGAGTCGATTTTGTAGAGTAAATTTTTTTTTTGACCCATAGTTTTCGAGAAAATTAAGTGGGAAGTTGAATTTTTTTCGACATTTTTCTTGCAAATCGTCTTCAAATATAATTTATTTAGTCAAATTAAAACTATCCATAAAGACAACAAAACAAAAAAAAACAATTTTATTTTTAAATAAATTGTGCAATTTTACTTAATCTGCTTTACTAATGCATTTATGAGAATAATATTTTTTTTCCTACTCAGATTCAAAAGTCATATTACACATTCGGCTCGAAATATGATGTAGATTCACCAGTTTTCGGGTTGTACTGCGAGTTTTATTACACCATGTAATATTGAAACATATTTTTTTCTGCTATCATTGCAAAGCATTATAATTAGATACTTACGAGTATAATACGAGATGGCGGAATCCACAGCGTCATTTGGCCATTAGCCATTACGTCATTTCGTGTCAGTGACCATTACTAAGACGCTGGACTCACGGTACGGAGGCTTCAGGCTCAGTACCCGGGGAGAACACAAAAATCAAAAGATGATTATTTACAAGCCTAGATATTTGAGATATTTTTCCCCTCTGTAGTTGGACCTTCTAGCCTGCATTCTTAAATTTTCTTTCATTTCTTTCTACAATCAATTAGTTTACGAAAAGAAATTCGGCACATCAAATAATGTTTTTTAAATAATTTCATTGCTCATAATTTTATCGTGCCGATAATTTTCAGTTGATGAAATTACCAGTGATAAAAGAAAATACTAGAACGTTCTTTAAATCTCTGGTACTCACGTGTATGGACACGAGAGAAAAACAGAACATAGTTAGACCAGACATGATTCACTTGCTGATGGAGGCCAAGAAAGGGAAACTGAACTATATTGATGCTGATGAAGATAAACAGGATACTGGATTCTCAACTGTACAAGAGTCTACATGGGGAAAAAATAACTCAAGTTCCATAAAACGTAAACAATACTTATTTCATAACTTAATTTTGATAACAATAAATTGTATTTAAAAATTCTTAGAATGTTTTCTGAGTAGTAAGAAAAGTAACCCAGTTGTTTGATTTTCTACACAAGAAAAAGCGAATACTGAAAAACTACCTCGTAACAGTCATAGTGGGGCACACTATAATAATTACATTACAATAATGGTATTTGTGTAAAAAGTGACCAATAAAATTACTATTTAACATAAAAAAATGCATTTTAAAAGTGTAGACTTCGAAAAAATACACGCATAGATAGATATTGTTCTTAATTGGTCATTATAATTATTTTACAATATACCTACAGCCAATAATATAGTAGACCTTTGTCCATTTCTTCCAGTCAAATTTCAATGCAAGCATGTAAAAAAAACAAACTTTACTATTCTAACGTAGAAAAATTTGTTTGCGAGTAACTAAATAATGTTTAGTATTGGGACAAACTTTTTAAAATTTTCAATAGGAAAGTTTAAAGCCTCGATTGAGATGTATCGCCCAATCATTCAAGTGGTTTATTACCCAATAGTTTATTTTATTTGATTTAGATTGGTCTGATGACGCCCTAGTGGCCCAGGCCATAGTCTTCTTACTGGCTGGTTTCGACACTTCCTCTGGAGCCATGGCCTTTCTGGCTTACGAGCTGGTCGCCCACCCTGATATCCAGAGCAAATTGCAGAAGGAAGTAGATAAAATGCTGGAGAAGAACGATGGGAAAGTTACTTACTCGGATATCCACAATATGAAATATTTGGATATGGTGGTTTCTGGTAATACATAACTAGTCAATTTGATTATTTGATTTCTTCAGGAGTTAAACAAAGATACAGTTTGTAAGAATACAAAGCAAAGTAAGCATATTATAAGGCAATTGCAGAGTTCCACCAAAACATAATTACATTGAACGAAATAGATGGGAGAAAATTAGTAGATATAAAAATTAAATAAAAATTACAAAAGGGGGTTCATTTTTGTGAGAAGGAGAGGCGGTGTATATGTGTGTGTTTCTATTTTAATGGATTGTACTTATATTGATAGATGAATATTACGAGTGCCTTTTAAAATTGATGAGTCCCAACTCGTCTTGCAACTGCCAAGCGCATGAATGGTTAGAATCGTAGACGATGTTTACATTATCCCTTTATCTTTTTATTTTATAATATTTAATCACTTGCAATAAACAATTGTTTTTATTTTTCTATTAGTGTTTAAATCTCGACGGATCGACTTCATGTTTTTATGTTAGTTAATTGATCTTTACAGAAACTCTCAGATTTTGGCCTCCAGCTTTAAGACTAGACAGAAAATGTGTTAAGGATTATGTTTTACCCCCGGCAAACAATTCTACAACGAAAACTTACACGGTAATATTTTTTAATGATTTCTTATCAATTGGTGTTCAAAACGTTTTTATCTATAGAATATGTATGTATAACATCATATACTAACATTATTAACACATTGAATACAACAACAACAATGAAAGCCCAACCCTTTCCCTAAACTATTTTAAAGACAATTGAGTCTTTTTCAGTCCAGCACAACTCTACCGATTTTTTAAAGCTAATCTGCGGAATTTAAATCCATTCAGTTTTAACTGTAAAAAGCTGAAAAAAGAAGGTTATATACGCAACCAAATGCTTTCATTGCCCCTATCACTATCTTGGCTCTAAGATTGTCATAAACACATTCACCCCAACCTGCTCAAGGAGCGGGCCCAAATTTACAGTGATAGGGATGTAAGTAATTCTACCCCCTTTTTAGTTGTTAGTTACAACCACCTCCGCTCGACCGCAGCTTTCGACATCGACCGCTACATTTCTGTCTAAGAATCAAGTCTCTCTCTATCCTATATCGAGATATCAAATAAAAAAATAAAAAAACTTTTTCAATGAAGAAGCACCGAATTAAAATAATATTTTTGCGATTTCCCAAAAGTTGACGACATTTTTGAGTTAGTATAAGTTTAATTATTCATGGTTCGAAATATCACTACAGTACTAAAATAAAAAACGGAAATACACTTCTTTTTAAGATCAAAAAAAGGAGAGGGTATTATGATTCCAGCTTACGCCATCCACCATGACCCCAAATACTATGAAAATCCAGAGAAATTCTATCCGGAACGATTTTCTGATGAAAACAAAGGGAAAATTGATCCAATGTCCTATATGCCATTTGGGTTTGGACCACGAAATTGCATAGGTAATAAACAATATAATATTATTCACATTAATTTGAAGTTTCAGCTAATTAATTTTTTTATTTTTTATTTGACATACGACGTAAAACAGGTTGTGGTCTAGTGATAGATTTGGGGACTCCGGATTAGAATCTCTAGGTTCGAATCCTACTCCAGCACATCTCGTTTCCTGCTTTCTGGCACAGTTATTTACGACTATTTGAAATCAGCCAGAAATTAAAATATTTAAGTGCCTATGTCATAAGCTCAAGTGTTTCTTTAAAAAAAAAAACAGTTTATGATTTCCATGTCCCGAATTGCTAGATATACACCAGTGTTGAGTCAAGACTAGCATATGAAACCACCTTAGTGCATTGGGCCACTACGCATGAGGTCGCGGGTTCGATTCCTGGTAAGGTCAATATGAAAGTTTTTTTGATGTGGTTTTTCACATAATTTATTTTATCTTTATATGGATTGCGCCGATGCGTAAAAATTGATCATCTTTTTATTGAAACTTGATCTAAATGAAAAGGTATTTTATTAATTACGATTTGATATTTCAGGTTCTCGGTTCGCCTTGATGGAAATAAAGGTAGTCACTTTCCACTTGTTGGCCAAATTTGATTTGATCCCAACAGCCAAGACCCAAATTCCCTTAAGAATAAAGAAGTCGCAGTTCCTAATGGGACCCAAGGACGGGTTCTGGGTCGGGTTACGATTGAGAAAAAAAAACTGACCTGAATATTGAAAATTAATTCATGACAAAGCTAGCAATTATTATGTAATGTTTTAACAATTTATTTTATGTTATTTTTGTAAAATCAATTTAAGCCTCCATTCGCTGAAGATTAAAATTTTTGATTTTATACTTTTTTTTGACATCATCAGCCCGTGAAAGTCCTCTGCTGGACAAAGGCCTCTCCCTGCCGCCTCCACTCCTCCTGATTCTGCACCATCCCCATCCACTGTCTTCCAGCAAACTTCTTAATATCATCCACCCATCTCATCGTTGGACGTCCTTGAAACCTCGATAAAACAATTATTTTTTCTTCAAACCTTGAACTTGGAACTTGAATTAAAACACGGTGGCCTCCGTAGCGGAATGGCTAAGACGCCGGGTTCGATTCCCGTAGGGGGTTGACATGAAATATTTATTTACATGTGATTTTCATATTAATATTTCATGTGTGATACCTTCATGTAATAGAATGAGCAAGATACACTGCACTAGTGTGATATTTTGGACTGGTACTGAAGCGTATGACTGATCATTTTACCTTCATGAAATAAAATTATCTATAGACACTGCACTTGGTGTACCGATGCAGTGCCCTATGCACCATTGGGCGCGGATAAGGGAGAGTAGTAGTAGTAGTAGTTAACCCTGATAAAAGTACGAAAATTTCGACACAAGGATCAAAAGCTGACGCCTGACAGGAGCGAATAAAGAAAAGAGCTCACGAAATGAAAACATAAAAAAGTTTTTCATTCTCAGGTAATAGAAAATTTAATGATTATAATAATATATTCCACACGTCTTCCGAGGATAATGAACCGCCGCTGTCACCTCGCTGGTGACGATGACGTCACGAGAGGGATAAACAGTAATAGGCAGTAGTTATGTGCATAACTGATTCTCAGTTATAAATCGGTTATAAAAATATTACAAAAATAACCGTTTATTCAAATAATCCGCGAGTTGTGAAGCCGCAAATCTTGAAAGACCGATATATTTATTTATTTACGCAATTATCCATTTCAAAGAGCGATTACAGAAAATTGAATATTGCCACTCCAATGGCCGCAAGCCACGTGCTGAAGTGTAATACATACTTTTGACGTGATAACGTCTAATAAATCGATGAACACCGGCTGCACACACGAAAAAGCATGACTCATTGTCACGTTCCGCCTGAGCCGAGTGTGCAAGGGAGAACGCGGAAAAAGCGATGGAGAGGCACGATCGGCCTAAGCGTTCGTTTGAGACGCATCTATCTCTCTTCCACTCCATCGGCCGATGCGTCCGAGTAAAAGGGAGACAGCAGCAGCACACAAGCTACAAAGTGAAAGTGAAAAAATGTTAATTTATGGAAAAAAAAAAAAATTTTCAATTAACTCCTGCTTTGTTTTATTCAAAATAATGATAATTCAGTAATAATAATTCAATTCAATTCATAAAAGTATGCTATTTTTCAACAATGTTTTCTTATGACGTTATCACGTAAAATTATCGTCCGTAAACCGACTTTACAGACAATCAAAAGTTTTTTCTTCAGCATAGCATTTAATTAACTACCCAACTAATCATCAAGGGGTAGGAAGAGAGGATAGAACGCCACACCACTCTGTTTTGTCATTTCCTGCATGCAATTTAATTTAATGACCGATGTATGGTAAACTGACGAATGCTCTTGTCTTACAGAATAGATTATGACCGGTAACCAGTTGTCTTATAATAAATTTTGGCTGAAAGGATGTGGTAACAATAGATTATAAACACCACCTAATATTGCAATAATGTGAATATGTTCGGTTCTCAGATGTTATGTAAATATTTGGTATTTTTAATTTTGTTGGTTTCATGAGCCGGGCTTTTCTCGTTTCCTTTTTTTGGTATTCTCCTCATATTTGGAAAGTCGTTATCTCTGCATACAGATTCATGGCTACATATTAAAATACTGAGGCAACAGCTTTAAGTAAACGGATTTCTTAGCGTTTTATTAAATCAAGACGCATTTAGGAGATGAGGATTTAAAAAAGTAGGAACTCGGATAGGTCTGCATTAAAAGAAAAAACGTTTAAAGTAAATAAAATGCAACGTAGATGGATATTTGTAGGGGTTTAAGCTATTCAAGCAAATATTAATAAATTATTTAGTTTGAAATATTCGATATATCTGCAGTAATATCAAGTCAATTGATTAAGATATAAATCAATAAAGCTTATGCTTTTTTACAGTCAGTTATCTCGGCCGGCTCTGGAAAGTTATTATTTATCAATTTACCATAGAAAAACAATTTCGCATGATTACAGTATTACAGATTGTGCTAATATAAGTGCATTTGTGTGATCAATACGTCTCTGACCTTTAATCCACTGTAAAACACGATTTAGCCGCAAATGACGTCGTGTTTAGCTCTAAATTTAATCTCAAGTTTTTATAAACAGTAACCATAGTTCTGAAAGCGTTTAAAATAAATATTTTTCGTTGATTTGCTATTATTTATCAATGTTCAGATTACGAGATTTTTAAAAGAAATTTTTTAATGGATGACAGAGAGTGTTCACATGTGAAGCGTCGCGCCATTTTACTGTATATTGGCAGATATGGATATCAAATACTAGGTTTTTAGAAAAAAAAAAAAAAATAATAAATCTATGCAATCTTATGATATTTGCACATATTTCAATTTGTAAATACTATATTTCAATAAAGCCAAAGCGGCTTGTGCTTGAAAATAGGAATCGAGTCGTGTCGAAGTGGGGATTCGAACGACGATCTCTGGACTCAGAGACCGCGACGCTACCCACTGGGCCACCACCCGTTTTAAATAGGGAATGTTGTATATACATCAAGTGGCCACTTAACCCAGCCAATGACAGGTCAAAAGCCCTGTAAACGCCTTGATATCCATATTCCCTTCCAAACTTCTCGTCTCTGGTGAGATGTCAAATTGTAATTAGTGAAATCCAGTTTTTGGACACACTCAAAATGTTGTTTATAAAATATTTATGTTTTACAATAACAGTGACACGGCTGTCATAATGGTGCTGGACTCATAAAATGGAAGTTCCGGGTTCGATCCCGATGACTTCGCAAAAATTAAAATCTGCGTTTCTTAAGCTTGGATGTTAGAAATGTGATGATGATAATTATTTTAGGTCAGACGTAGCAGCTCAACTAATTTATTATAAAAAACCTATTTAACGTTAATTTTGTGAACAATTATTGTAACTAGTACTTAAGTAGTAATTATTGTAAGCAAGGGAAAGTAGCATTAGTATGTACCTACATTGGAGGTTGAATGAGGCTATATTCTTACTGGGACATCTCCGAATTCCGATTTTATAAAGTCTTATATTGAAATTACAGTTACGCGCGCGCCTTTTTCTGTGCGAGTATAGAAAGTCATTCATTAATTCAGCGATTTTTAACTTTTTACTCTAAAAATAATACAAAACTAGGGTTTTTCTGCTTTTGTACTCGAATCACAGTTTACTTTTTTTACTTTTTGCGCAGTTTTTTCTGGTAATAAACTTGTGTTATTGAGCCAACATTCGAATAACTAACGTTATGTACACTTAAATCAGAAGGATGATAATTATTTTGGAATTTAATAAATATATAAAATATATATTCGATTCAATAAGTTAAATATTCATTAAAAAGTTCTGTATTTCCTATACCTTCAGGCAATAAAAAAATATCAAAATACACTCTAAATTCTACAAATAATTCCAAATGTTTTATAAAGTAAAATACAATATAATAGACATAATACCAGTGTTGAAATAAAAAAAGTATTTAGAAGTTAAAATAAAAAAAAAATATTTTATTTTATTTCATCGGGAATTCAAAAGCAATAAATTTATTAAAAATAAAGATTAGGTAATCATATCAAGGGCCAATAATAGAGTTCTAACAAAATATGTGGGCATTTTAAATATTTATATATGCAGAATTTGTGGTTGCAGCTCTATGGGCTTCGTTATTTTTATTAATTTTATTTAGACTGCCTTTTATTGGTCGCTGTGGACCAATTAGAGCCAGTCAACATAGGGCACTGCATTAGGCCTATCAACCTCAAATGTATCGAACCCATGGCAACACTCCCGCAAGCTCAGTTGTTTTTGGTTTTCTGACAAAATCTCGCATCGCATAAAATTATAATTATTCGCATTAAACATAAATATATCGTATTTATTACATCTACAAATTATCAACTATCAAGATTGAAAGCCTTAGGTATATATATATAGAAGTGCTGAAACCCGAAACTCTGGTGAGTGATTTTAATTATATTGCTTGAAGTTTTTCAAATCACGGATTCTGGATTTTGAGTATAAGGTAGATTGGTCAGATTTTGTCCAAATTTTAATGTCCCATTTACACACGGGAGATTGCATCAGTGTCTTTCGCCACCGTGTGTTAAACCAAACTATTAGAAAAAGTGGCTGAATGGACTAAGGGACAAGTTTTAAAAAAAAAATGGTGATCTTAGGTACTATTTTTTTTTTTTTTATCATTATGTCCGTAATTAATTTTTTAAAATATCATAATCGTTATTTACCGCCAAAACAGGTCGTTATATTATGGTAGGATGCGTCCACTAATATTTTTACCAAGTTTTGATGTAAGTAGCGCCTAAAATAGAAAAAAGTACATAGCCACTTCTCTGGTTCTACGCATCAACTATATATTCAGTACGACTCTTTTTGTGCACTTAGAAGACGGGTGCTTGCGCAAAACATCCGTTTGCGGTCAATCCGTTTTTTTATAAGCTCCGTTTTAAAATATTTTTTAAGAGGAATCTCTCGAATTTAAATTTATTAATTTATCACAGAAAATTTTCAAATATTCATTACTGTAAAAAAAAAATACGGATTTTAAAAATATAAGACATAAATACATCAAGTGCTTAAATAATAAGTCCACCTCGCGGTGTTGGGTTACTATGAATTAGGTCGCAGGTTCGATCCGAAATATTTATTTAAAATGTGGTTTTCATAAAAAAACATTTGCTATATTCATCATTAAAATATAAGAAATTTTTGTTAAGTAAAAGCATACTGTTAGATTTGACTTTATATTACTGATACTATTGTACAAGAAAACAAACTGTAAACATTGCGTGTTATTTTGCATTTATAATGCAAGTATTATCACACAGACGCATTGTGTCAGCGAATGTTGTTAGGACAACAGACATTACCAGAATCAAGTCACGTTTTACAGCGGATAATGTATGGTTTCGCTTATCAAAATATTTCCCGCTTGTTCGAAGTGGTCAAAATCAATCGCAATACAACCTACATAGTAAGAAAATCTTACGGCTATTTATCAAATATCAGCCACTAAACATATATGCCGATTATTTACATGGACAGTCTCTTGCAACTTAAATATAATCTGCGTTTCGAGTAATTGAATTTGCAATGCGAAAAAAATATGCAAAAAAATGAAGAAAAAAAAACTTTTGGCTGTCTGTAAATTCGGTTTACGGACGATAATTTTACGTGATAACGTCATAAGAAAAAATTGATGAAAAAAAGCATACTTTTATGAATTGAATTGAATTATTATTACGGAATTATCATTATTTAGTATAATACAAAGCAGGAGTTAATTGAAAATTACAATTTTTTCTATAAATTATCATTTTTTTGCACTCGTTAATTTCACTATCACTTTGTAGCTTGTGTGCTGCTGTTGTCTCCCTTCTACTCGGACGCATCGGCCGATGGAGCGGAAGAGAGATAGATGCGTCACAAACAGGCCTATCGTGCCTCTCTATCGCTTGTTCCGCGCTCTCGCTTGCACACTCGGCTCAGGCGGAACGTGAAAATGAGTCATGCTTTTTCGTGTGTGCAGCCGGCGTTCATCGATTTATTAGACGTTATCACGTCAATAACATTTGTGTGCAGCAGTCAACACCTGTAACTAAGCATATGATTTGATTTTCTACGATCAAATATGTTATCACTTCAGATAAATTTACTGATAATTACAACAAAGAAAATCTGTGATTATATTTCTGTTATTGTTGATGTGCCATTTTCTATGAGGTAGTTTACAGTTATGATAACTTGGAATGGCGCTGAAGCGTAAAACTGATCACCTTGCCGTCATGGAACAAAATATCAAGATTTACTGCACTTAGTGTAACAATGCAGTGTCCTATGCACCTTTAGGTGCGGATAAGGGAGAGTAGTAGTAGTAGTAGTGTACACTTTTACACCACTACTGTTAAAAAACAAATCGGTAGATGAAATGCAGTTGAAATGCGATCTCTCAGGCGAATGTGTGATAAAACTATGGATGAAAGGTGCACTAATGTTGAAATTAGAGCAGATTGCAAGGCTGAGATAAGCATTATCGACAAAATTAAGAAAGGTCTTTTACGTTGGTTCGGTCATGTAGAGCGAATAGATGATGAAAGAACGGCTAAAAAAATATATGATACGACTGTGCCTGGATGTAGAAGTCGAGGAAGGCCGAGAAAGACATGGCATGATCAAGTAAAACAAGTGCTTGAAAGTGGGCATGTAAGAAGTCGGAATAATCGACGTGCGTGCATGAGAAGTTGTATGAATGTGGAGGAAGCAAGAGAAGTATGCCAGGACAGAGTGGTGTGGCGTTCTATCCTCTCTACCTACCCCTTCGGGGAAATGGCATGATGGTTAGTTAGTTAGTTATGTTAATCTTTGTGAGTTAGGGATGCGGAATTTACATGAGAAGAGGCGAGAGTATTTGCCGGCGAAAGTTCCCAAAGTATCCCAAAGTCGTCTAGTGATGTCCACATGCTCTATATAGGAGTACGCGTGGCGAAATAAGAAGAAGAAATTAACTAAATTAATTTTTTAAACAACCTGTATTTAGTCGCCTATTTCTTCATTGCATTAATTTGCAATCTACAAGTACCCAACTATACCTATAAAGCTCCAATTTTAGAACAAATATTTTTCTTACACCCTGTAACGCAACAATCTCGCAAACTACAGCGTGTAATTCGGAAATAATAAAACAATCCACCGAACCAAGAATATTTTAAAACACCCCTTTTAAAAGCTAAAAGACGTGGCTAAGGGTTGTACAGTGTACAGGGTGGCTTTAGGTATGCGTTATCTCAAGGGCTGAGATTGACCTGATAAAGTTATAAACTTGAAGCGTCACTTTTCCCACCCACTACTGGCCGATTCACACTAACTTTACACTGATGCTAACTTTACCTTAGTGAGCAATTTGGAGCTACACTCTTTTACAACCCCTTTCGACGGATAGCTGTGATTTCTTCAACAAGGGTTGGTGATAATTTGTATTACGTGTTACGTTCTGATTATATTAGGTGCGGTCTGTTTAGTGTTTTATGATTGGATGATTATGAAAAGAAACATAACTACTGAGGTGTCAGACTCAGAGTAATTAAGGTTTATGAAGTATGGAAAATGTTACATTTAAATGATAAAAAAGTGAAAATTAATTTCAGCTTAACATTTAAAAAAATTATGTGATTTAAAAAATATTTTTGAAATGAACTTTATTTCTATTATTAATTTGGTCATTTTTCTCAGTTTGCTTCGGTCTTTTACTTATTTATAGAGATATTTAGGTTTCATTTAAAGTCAAAATGTATCAATTTAATTTTAATATAAAGAAACATCAAACAGGTGAAAATTGGTATTAATTTATTCATATAATTTATCTTCAGGTGATATTTTTAACAACGTTTTGGATGTGTACAAATACTTGTAGACAAATTACTGGATTATACCCATGCCGGGCTAATATCAGATATTATTGATATCCCAACAGAGACAGAGAAACTCTGGAAACGAATGTGGATTATCTAGGCGTTTACAGGGCTTATGACCTGTCATTGGCTTGATGTATTACAAAATTCCCCATTCCGCCCATCATCTGATAACCATATTTGACAAATTTTTGAAACTTGTATATACTGAACTCGCGCTCGTAATATCACATTAAAAGTGAATTTCTCACTGGTGACATCTGTTGAGAAGATTGTTAAGCATTTTACTTAACCCAGCCAATCCACATTCGTTTCCAGAGTTTCTCGGTCTCTGTTGGGATATCAATAATATTATCTGATATTTTTAAAGCTAAAATATGCTTGGGTATGTTAAAATCAACAGGATATTATAATATGACTATTTACTAGTTAAGTCAGCTAATAACCTTGTCCTGGAGTGGGTTGCATGTAAAGACACATTGATATTAAATCTTATTTGGTTTTCTGTATTCTACTAGAATCAAGAACTGTTTTCACTATCGCTTATTGAGTGGTGTCCGGTGGTGGTAGTATGTAGGAGTGATCACCAGATAACGAACCAGTGTATAGTGGGTGATATGCCGTGCTCCTTACCTACCCAGCGCAGCGCCCAGTACCGACGATCAAACTACTTTCAAAACTATACACGCTAGTGTAAAAAGGTGCTCCTAATCCAACCAGAGCGCGAAAACCCCTAATTGCTATGATTACACCCTTTCCAGTAACTGGAAGACAAGCTTAGTGAAGTAAGAATAAAGTTAAGTGTGAAAACTGGTGTTGATCGCGTGCTAAGTCGCCAAAGACTTTAACATGGTCTACACGATACAAAAACCTTGCTAAGTAACATAGCGTTCAACCAAAGTATATTTTTAAAATTTTGAATACAAAAGTTTGGTTTTCTTTTGAATTTTGACCTTTTTATTGGGTCTTATGTGATTTTCTTGACCGTTTTGATCTGTCGGGATCGCCCCTTATCTCGATCACCTACATGCTCTGAAATGTGTAACAATTTACTAGAAAAGGTTGCCACACTCATTAATATATTACACTTAATGGGGAGACTAAGAAACCAACTGTAAAACGGCGCTGGTTAGTGGGAAGGTTACAGGGTTATTTATGTCCTGCGCCAACCTCTCTATAAATTTTAATTCCTTCATTTTTTGTCACTACCGGTCCTGCGGTGCGATTCTCTTAAGGTTTTAGACACTTCTGCGCATATGAATTCAGTACAAAATCAGTACAAAAAGTCAGTACAAATCAGTACAAATCAGTAGTTGAAAAAAGTTAACAGAATCGAAGCGCTGTAACAATTTCACCATCAGAATCTCTTGAAACAATAATATTTAACTAAAATATTAACATAGTGCTTTTTTAACTGACTTATTCGAGTAAAACTATGTGAAATTAAGTAGTTACCTTTGCCTAATTGATTCTGAGTTTTTGTTATATTTGATAATATACACGCATCAAGTTAATTTTAGGCCTTGAATACAAAACTCACGAGAACAGTGCTAAATCAAAAATTTATAGTATTCCTAATGAAGCTATGGTGAAGTAATTATCGTATATTTATAATAATAAGCATTTTTCATCTCGCATTCTCACATTGTTCAGTACCTTAGTACAGTAATCAGGTTAAAGAGAATTAACACTTATGATGCTTATAATAATTACAATAATTAAAACATATTCTCATCTAATTAATTGGATTAAAATAAATTGGATTCTTAACAATACGAAACCCTTCGTTTTCTAAATCTGTTGCAATTATTAATGTGTGTGAACACGCATTGAATAGGTGAAATAAATATTCTAATTTAATGGGTAACACAACGGTTATTGAATCTAGTTCAATGATTTAAAGTGGTTTATGCAAATGATGTGTTGTTAATACAATTCGATGAAGAAATTAACGGAGTGTTTGGTGGTTTATTTGGGTAATTTTCCGGGTTTCGGCGGTTATGGTTATCGTGGAGCGCGGGAAAGCACGCTCCGTGCCACTCACAACTCAGAACTCAGATCAGAGCTGACTTCATAATACACGTTTGTGGTGAAAGTTTCCGAATTTACCCAAATACCGTGTAAATTCCGTCAGAGCTGTTGTCGTGTGTTATTTGTCCAGAAATCTCAGTGTGTATCGAATTGGACACGAGAAATTTATTATGGCCGATTGGCCGCGCCCGCCGCGCCGTGTGTGAATATTCCGACGGAAGCTAATTTCGCTGTAAATTCGACGCCTTTTTGTACCGAATAATAGGGCCGGACCGTGTTTGATTCAATTTGAAAGAGTATGAAAGTCTACACGATATTATGTCGTGCAATTATTGTTTTTGCCATTCGGCAATGTACGAATAAAAGAATCACGATCTCGAACATATTATATTGGAATTTGTGTAAAAATGAAAGGAAACGAAACGATTTCTTCATTTACCTCTGATAATGTGTCGAAATATATGTTCGATTTCAGTTCCACGTCTAATGTATTATTCGCATAAACGCTAACAAATAGATATTCTGTTATATTGTCATTGACAAATAGGGTCAGTTTACAATGCGGTCGTTATTCATAAGACACCGCTCAACAGTAAACGCGGATTAAACCCATTTCACAGGAAATGCGAAGTCAATAAGTCTTGTTACTCCACCAGTATCTACAATCTACACATCTGCACGTTTTATTAAACGGATAATCGATTAATTCATAGAATCTTATAAGAAGCGTTTCTGTAAAACATGATTCTATACCACTGACAGTTTAAAAGACTTATCACACTGTGAGGATTAACGTCACATCGGTTTGTTGACGCGAAGAAAAAGAATTCCGATTGTTACATTAAAGTTCCATCTGACAAGAAGTCTCCGGAATAGATACAATAGTGGCAGTCGCAAGCCGCACTCGGCTGCGGCCGAATTCCGGTGTCGATCCTTTGACCCACGCTACGGACATCATCTTGTTTGATCGAACAATGTATAAAAACATGTAGAAAAGAGGATCAATCTATCGTAAATCATCAATTAAACCCAGTTGAGATTATCTCATAACCACCTCGTAATAAGAGTCAAACTTCCTTGCAGAATACGAGTGACTTGTTTCTATTTCTCTACACTTGTATTTAATTCGAGGAATATAGCTATGGTGTTTGTCTTGACAATGATCGTGATGTTTCATCGAACAATGATGATCTTGTCGGCTCCCGATGTCCGATAGTATTATTGGCAGGTCTTGTAGTTAACACCTGGAGGTGCTTATACCATTATCAGCTCGTGTCTCGTTTAGTGAACTTTATAAATGGATTATAAAGACCTCACCTCGACGTTCGAGCAATCTGAAATACATTATACAAATAGTTAAATGGTTAATAAATTCCTACGCCCTGCATAAAAATGCGAAATAGTTCACTTTTAATGTAAGTAATATGCAGTCCACAAATTTTTATGCTGAAATGTACCTAGAAATAAAAAGGAAATAACTGAATATGAAATCATTCAGAATTACATTCCTGCAGAAATTTAACAAATAAAGAATATTAATAAACTTAAATTAAAATTAAAACAATATTATTTTAAAAAATCATCTAAATTATAATGATAACAAAAAATGTGTTATATTATTTGTATAAAATCATATTTTCCAAATGATGTACACACCTAGATAAAAAAGTGTGAGTCCCTCTCAAAGAACAAAAGTTCGTCTCCTTGGAGAGCCACAGCGAAGAAAAAATAAAAAGCAAAAAATAAATAAATGTATATGGATATAAGAAGAAGAAAAAAGTTAACATTAATATATAAATAAAATAAAAATACATTATGTATACATATTAGCTACCGTGCATGAGGTCGCGGGTTCGATTCCTGTAGGAGGTCAACATGAAATATTTATTTACATGCGATTTTCATATTAATATTTCATGTGTGATACCTTGGACTGGTACTGAAGCGTATGACTGATCATCTTACTTATGATGATCAAGATACTACACTGCTTTTGGTGTACTGCAGTGCCCTATGCACCATTGTGTGCGGGTAAGGGAGAGTAGAAGTAGTAGTATATGTAATGAAACCCCTTTCTTCCTTTCCCTATCCGCTTATCACCAATAATTGTGCATAACGCACTAGATTAATCAATTACATTAATCATGATAATTTATTTCACGGGAGCAGGTTGTCTCACATTTCAGCCCCAGTCCAAGGTCACCTACATTGTGATTTTTTTTGTGGAAAAACATAATTTTAAGAAATATTTCATAATGACACCGTCGTGAATCAAACGTGCGACCTCATGTTATGCCCAATGTGTTTCAAACACCACTCCACGAGGCGGACAAAGATGTTTTTTTTTACCTATTTCATAATCATTATAATCGTCGTGAATCAGTCGAACGTACATAATTTTGTACTGAATATTTTCACATTTTTAGTTTAGAGTTTGGAAGGTAATTGGCTTGTTTAATGTTTTTACACGAAATAATATCAAACAGTTTAGAAGCCCATGATACCCTTGCTCAAATTAACCTCGCTGCTCCTTAACGCAATTTGCGTAATAGTGCTGTCTTCACTACAGGATATTCTAGAACCAATCTTGGCTTCTTTTTACCTCTGCTCAGGATGCTTAGATCTTATAACAAAGTCTCCCCTGATTCCTGTGTAGATATTTTTCTGCAGCACAGACTGATGATATAAGAAACAGCTCCTCATTTATCTGCGTAATGATAATTACGTAGTATCAACTACCTATATGTCAACCTGGAGTTAACAATTTGCCTGTATTATTATTATATATTCGGAATTCTGGTTAAATTATTATACTATACAAGTTTCTAGATGTATATTTGTCTATTATTGGTCTTTAATGCTATTTTTTTAGGGTTTTATAAACCTGTTTATTTGACATTAAAAAAAAACATATTATTTATGATATAAGGTAAAGGTCACGCGTAAAAATATCGAACTCATTGTATGTCTGAAACTACATTTAAATAAGTCAGATTCAAGATTCAACGAATTGGATACGAGATTCAACTCAATTGGATTGATTCGGGAGAATATGAACTTGAACAAGGAACGTGATGATGCGTGATACAGACTTACATTTACATTGTAAATTGTTCAGTGTAACATTTACACTGTAAAATGTTCTTGGATTTCCATACACGATTCGATCAGAGAGGAAAAGATTAAAATCGTATTGAACACGAGTCGAGCGTACTATGTTTCCTTTATTTGATTTACAAAAGGCCAATGAGCCACAATAAAAGGGAAGTTTTGATAAAGGGATCATGTGGTCCCGAAATATGAATGCGATCGTGCCTTCGAATTTTAGACAAATTTTGATCGGAAAAACCAAAATGAAAATAGGTTCATTACTTTACTTTTTCCAGTTCACGGTGTAGTGGTTAACGCATTGAGCAACTAAGCATGAAGTCTCGGGCTCGATTCCCAAAGGGGTCAATATAAAGTATTTATTTGAATGAAAAACATGTTTTTTTCCGAGTAAACAAACATAGGTATTTTTTTTTTTTAGAAAAAAGAAACATTTGAGCTCTTATGATATACCCAAATATTTCAATTTCGGGCTGCTTTCAAATAGTCGTAAATAACTGTGCCAGAAAGCAGGAAACAAGTTGTGCTGGAGTGGGATTCGAACCTAGAGATTCTAATCCGGAATCCCCGAATCTACCATTTGTAATTTGACTGCATTAGTTATTTCAACTGAATTCTTTGTATCTTTGTGCAAATTATCCAAATGTCCGAAGGTACAGCAAAAAAAATTGGCACAAGCACGGATTAGGTGTATCAGTTCTATCAGTTTTCTACACTAAGCGATATTTTCCAAATGGTACATGTTACGACTTAACCAAATGTCCAAAAGTGCCCGCCTTTTCCCAGCAAATCTGGCACAAGAGACGACAAAAAGAAAACAAGCAAAAACTGTAATCCAACTAACGCCTCATTTCGCACTAAGTGTAATAATTGGTTTGTGTCCGGAACTGTGATCTTCGTGTTAGCCTAAACCTAAAATGCACTTCCCATAAACGAATAACTGTATGTCGTTGATGTAAAAGTTAATGGGAAGCGTAAATAGGGTTGGCAACAGCAACTGTTTCGGAGACGATTCCGGGACATATTGCAATTATTTTTATGAATAGGGAGTAGTTTGAATTTAAATCTTTAATAATAAAATCTTATTTTCTTGTTTTTTTTTCGGTCAGCTCTATTCAAAACATTTATTTAAACTTTATTTTATACATTCCTTTTTTAGGTAAGAAATGCGTTAGATTTTGAGATGTATCTATAAATTTCATTTATTATTTGAACACAAAATGTTTAAACATCAACCGGTGATAGTTTTTTTTATATTATCTTTAGAGGGTTGCACCCACCACCTCAAGGTTTGGAATAAACATTTATTAGTATTATATATTTGGTTTACCTAACGTATTGTTTATAGGTTCTTCAGGTATAATCTAATAATAAACTTGTATTTGTTTATTTTATTTTTTTTATTTTATCTAACCGCCTCAATAGGCTAGGAGGCCCAATTACAGAGGGGAACAATATCACAAACACCAAGGCTTGAGAAGAACCTCTTTAAATTTTTGTCTTCTCACCGGGAATCGAACCTGGAGTAAGTCCAGCGTCTTAGGCATTACATTAAAGAGGTCACCAATTAAATTTACAGACACTTTGATACACAACGGGGGTATTTTAACAAAAACTTCTAATTAGGGAAAATTTTCCCCTTATCCGCAACTCTTGAGTTACTCCAGAGTGGACACATTTATTTAACCATTTTGTAATACTTTTTGTAAATGAATAAATAAATTGAATTCTTATTAGTCAAAGTGCAATGAATCTTGATCGTTTGTTGCATGAAGTCAAGATGATCAGTCTTACGCTTTAGCCCCATTCCAAGGTATCACCATGAAATATTAATGAAAAAATCACATTTATAAAAATATTTTATGCTGAGCCCAGTGAAAATCAAACATGTTGGTCCAGCGTGCTAACCACTACACTGTGAGTCAAATAAATTCGGGACAGTTTTGTCTAATCCAGAACGGTGGGCATCCCTAACAGTAAGAAGAATGCTGTGGACGTCAAGCTCCACTGATTATAGTGTGCCCTGACTGGAAAATGATTAGCGATATAATTTTCCGTCGGCATTCAAACAATGATCGAACATCTGAGACAAATGATTTCACGTTAAAACAATGTCTAACGGACTTATTTCTCCAATACCGATTGTATGGTCGGACGGTCTCACTACCGGATCGAATGGTGTGATGATTTCTAATGTGCGCGTAACATCATAAATTTACTAGCTCTGAAAGAAAAACAAGTGTCCATGTATTTTGGTTGAAGTAATGATTTCTTGGAAACCAGGGGCGCCGGACGACAGGCGAGTGAAATCAAATAACACATAGTAATTGAAAAAAAAGAACTAATAAATAACAATACAATTATGATACCTCTAATTACTTACGAAAATATGTATCAAGTACGTAAAGATGCATTATTAATTTATCACCATTGATAATTGGTTTCGTAGTAAAAAAGTAATTGTGTTTTTTTTTAATGAATCATCAATATACAAATATACATTATTGGATTAAGATAACTATTACGCGTTATGAGTGTTTTTAGAATAAGAAGAATATGCAATAACACAGACAATTTCAGAGTGTTTTGGAAGTTTTAAAGTATAACCTAATAACATTATGTTTTAGCATTCAACATTCAAATAAAATTTCAATGATTGATAATTTTGCTCGAATTTTCGTGATTTACTGAAACAAACATTTAGTCATTGTACAAGAAAAATGAAGCGTTTATGTATTTATGATTTTTTTACTATCAGAGATCTTTTATTACGCTATTTAAAAAAAATCGCCTCGGGACTGTTAATTACAAAAAACATGCGACGCCTCTGTCCGGATCGTCTTCTCATCCTGACGGAAACCACCATCGGGAGCGGGGGAGGGGTGAGTAGTAAGTCCGGGGGGAGGGGTCCCTCCCAATACAAGCGAGCGCCCAGAAATCATAATTGCCTCTTGCGTAAATTAACCCCGCGCCACCCACCGCCCGTCCCGCTCTCGCTGACCGGAAGAGAGAGCGGGGGGGAGAGAGAGGGAAGTATATTTGAAAGTCTCATTAAAAAAGGGGTATTTTTCAGGGTGTGTTGGTGAGGGTTGAATTTCGTAACCCAAGGACGCTCACGCAGAACGCCGTAATCACATCGGAAATTGGTTATCGACTTTTATGATATATTTAGTCCATTGGCAAGTGAAAATCTTATCCGGAAGATAAGACGAACTTGAATCTAGTTTTTTTTGCCACACCTTTATCCGAACAAATCCGATCCAACATCCGATCCAACATCAGAATTATTCCTAAACGTGCAATTTTTTTTAATGTAGTTCCCATAAACAAATTTGTATTTTTAACATGAAACATAATCTTTTTGCAAAGTGTTTTTGTTGTTTTTAATTTTTCTAAGAATTTTATGCAATTTTATGACATTTGCACATTTCAATAAGCGGCTTGTGCTCGAAAATCAAGTCATGGCAGAGACGGAGCGGAGGTTCGAACCTGCGATTTCTACACTCAGAAATCGTGACGCTACTACTGGGCCACCACCCGTTCAATGAATTTTCTATTTTCGGGCTTTCGTGAATATACACATTTCAATAAATATTTTCTTTCCGCAAAGTTTTTTCACTTCAGTATCGAAATCAATAATGATTCATATAATTTATTCAATTGTAAAAATATTCTTATTTTCGGTTGCGTTGTTTTGTGAGATACGCAATTAATTTTTGACTGTGTTGGTCGGAAAGTGAAAGTCCTTAGGAAGAATAATCAAGGAAGCTCTCTCACTGTCTAGGAATAAATAAATTCTCCAGCAGGGCTGGTACTCGGCCCTCGAGAGGAAAGAGGAGGAAGAGAGGACGACAGGAGATTTCGTCATTATCCGATTACTGCTATTTAAAACTTTACGCACAAATGGGAAAATATAATAAATAGCAGTTAGTGCACCTCAGCTAAACAATATTTAAAATATAATAAAATGTAATAATTCTTGTTAATAAAATGTATGTACTATTACATCTTTCCCAATACTTCTATTTCTTTCTTTTATCCGCAACTAGTGGTGCAAAGAGCACTGCATTAGAAGCTGTTAAAAGTATATGAAAATTAAAAGACAGCGGGTATTATACAGGAAAAAAAAAAATACCGATTCTTAATAATTTTTTTTATTTCGATCGGAAATTAAAATATGAAATTTTTAAATTAAATTTAACATGATTTCATACAGAAATAGAAACATCAAAGAAATTTTTTTTTGTTTTTTAAATAAAAAAAAACTTTGGTTGTCTGTATAGTCGGTTTACGGACGATAATTTTACGTGATAACGTCATAAGAAAACATTGATGAAAAATAGCATACTTTTATGAATTGAATTGAATTATTATTACTGAATTATCATTATTTTGTATAATACAAAGCAAGAGTTAATTGAAAAATTTTTTTTTTTCCATAAATTATCATTTTTCGCACTCGTTATTTCACTTTCACTTTGTAGCTTGTGTGCTGCTGCAGTCTCCCTTCTACTCGGACGCATCGGCCGATGGAGTGGAAGAAGAGATAGATGCGTCACAAACCGAACGCTTAGGCCGATCGTGCCTCTCTATCGCTTGTTCCGCGCTCTCGGTTGCACACTCGGCTCAGGCGGAACGTGAAATGAGTCATGCTTTTTCGTGTGTGCAGCCGGCGTTCATCGATTTATTAGACGTTATCACGTCAAAAATAATTAAAAATTTAAAGAGGTACGTTCACTTAAATAAGATTATTACGTTTGGACTAGGTAGTTAAAAAATGTGTGTGCTGTTAGATGTTGTAGATGTTGTAGATGTTTTAGGTAATGTTAGATGTTGTAGACGTTTTGTTACAAGTAGAGGTGAAGTTAAATCGAACACGCAGTAATGTGAAAATTCTCAAAAACCTTTTTCACGTGACGTATCTTAGAAACACTTGAAAGACGTATGATCTTACAGTTTGGGGATCTACCAAATTCTAGCGAAAGCTATCACAAGTATCATAACTTACCTCATATCTCGTTATAATAGGTTTTTTAACATCCTTGCTCAAATATATTTTAAAAATAAATCTTCGTTCTATCTCAATATTAAAGTAAGACTTCAACAGCCATCCTTGCCGCGGTCTTTTATACATAATATCCGATACCGGTCCTGACAAATGGTTCAAGGGGGTGGGGGAGTGGGGGGAGGTAGAGAGTACAGAGTAGAAAGTAGGAAGAACTCCAGGTTTTAAAGTCTGCTAGAATTGTTAATTTCTCAGCGGCATACACAGCCTTACAGTCGTAAGAGAGGGATTTCTTTCAAGGAAAGGGGGAGGGGGCGATGCATGGGGTTGTTTAATCGTTAGCCATCCACGGGAGTCACGGCCGGGGATGGGGGAGGAAGGGGTGGAAGGGGGAGGAGACGGGGGTGACGGGTAAATTTGTTTGTTTTTAATTGCGCTTGAAAATAAATGTATATCGATTGTCCCCTGTCTTGGGGAAAGTGGTGGGGACACGCAAGATAATATAAATGCAAATCAAAATTTATCGACTCGTTCGACGACGAAAACAACGAAGTAGGTATTTATTTATTTTATACACAAATATGATACAACTGACTGATTAATATCAGTTTAAAATATGATACGTAAATGGAACACCAAGTGCAGTGGATCTTGATTATTTATAACATGATGATAATATGATCAGTCTTACGCTTCAGCACTCTTGCACTGGCGTCATATATTACGAGCAACATTTCAGATGTGTGGGGCAAAGCGTGGTGGGTTGTGTAATCGAGGGCCGTTTTTTCAAAGTAATTTTATTTATTAAAAAAAAAACCAACAATTATTTTTTATTACATTAGAACATTTACAAATAAACTGAACAAACCAATCAAAGGTTTTCACAAATATAATTAATATACAAAGGAAAAAAATAATATTCTCAACATAAAATTACTTGATATAAATACGTTATAGAGAGTTAATTCTAAATTTAAAAAAAAATACCAATTAAACAAAATGTGTTTTCACTCGAAAAGCAAACGCCGCACATTACCATGGTTATTCTCAAATGAGTCTATGTTCAATGATTTTGTTACAAGTACTTTGTAGTAGTTTGTTGCTACTTAGTGTCAAAAAAATATTGCTACTTGTAAGAAAAATAATACTTTATTTATTGTAGTAATGGTTATGAGAATTTTTTCCTGTGATTTTTCATTTGGTACAGGTTAATAATATAAAATACAAGGATATGTTTTAAAATTGGCAGTACAGAACGGAGTTCTGGTACCAACCCTTATGTATGGTAGTGAAGCGTGGTGTTGGAAAAAGAAGGATGAAAGTAGACTGAATGCTGTTGAAATGCGATGTGTGGTAAGACTATGTATGATAGGTGTAGGTACAAATGTTGAAATTAGAGCAGAGTGCAAGGCAGAGATAAGCATTATCGACAAAATTAAGAAAGGGCTTTTACGATGGTTTAGTCATGTGGAGCGAATGAGTGATGAAAGCACGGCTAAAAGAAGTTTAAATGCAAGTGTGCCTGGATGTAGAAGCCGATGAGGGCCGAGAAAGACATGACATGAAAGGCATGACCAATTACGACAAGTGCTTGAATGTGGACATGTGGAAAGTCGGAATAATCGACGTATGTGCATGAGAAAGATGTATGAATGTAGAGGAAGCAAAGGAAGTATATCAGGACAGAGTGGTATGGCGTTCTATCCTCTCTGCCTACCCCTACGGGGAAATGGCGTGATGGTAAGTTAGTTAGTTAGTATTAATATCTCTGTTTCTTCCCAAAAAAACACGTTTTTGTGCTTGGGATAATCATTTTAAATTTTTTTTTTATTGTGTATAGAACATTTGCATTTAAACTCCCACTACACTATACCACTAAAACACCACAAAATAAATTTAATTTATGAATACTCCATTGCAAAATGCATAAATCTATTGACGTAATAATTTTGCGGTAAAAGGCTCGTAGCGAAAAACCGGCCCCCAATTGGGGATGAGGAATTGAGGGGATTTGGGGGTAATGCACTGGGGGCTGTCTCTCATTTGAGTTCATAAAAATAAAATGTTAGAACATTATAACTACTGCATGCATTATTGAATTCTAAGCTTGACGTTTTCCTTGTCGCGGATATTTCATATGCAAATCGCATGCTGATTGGGAAAATTTATTCGCGAGCGCGTCAGTACTATTTTTATACTAGTGGTGGTATACGTTAATATAATAAAGTGCTCGCTTCGTAGTGTAGTGATAAGCGTGTTAGGCTACCAGGTTTGAAGTACGGGTTCGTTTAAAAAAAAACATCAATAAAAACATACTGTTTTCCTATTATTGTATGGCTTTTCCTATTATTGTATTAGCTTTGGCAATTTGCATTATTTGATATGCAGCAGAAATTACTAACTTAAAACATAACAATGTATTAATATAATGTACAATATATTACAAAACGAGAGAGTTAAAAAGGGAGTTTATCTTTCTTATAATTACTCTTACTATATTTTTAACAAAACGTACAAAATACTGTAATGTAAAGAAACTAAACACACGAGATATTTCTGAAGTCATTCACGCCCAATCAGAAAAACAAAGTAACTCCATACTCATGAGTAAAGCGGGGGAAACGAACGACTCGGGGGAGAATATGCAAAAAACCTTTTCTTTACTTTCTTAACTCCCGTCCCAGTTAACTCACCCCCTTTCTCACAAAACACAAGTCACACAAACAAACCGCTCAAAGGGAGAACTGAGCCATTTTTGATCAATAATTGTCACCGAGTTGCATCGGGAATTATACAGAAAGGTGGTTGAGAAGAATCGTGGAGTTGCAGGGTGAGTAAAAATGCCACCCTCGCCCTAACAGTTATCTTTCATCAATGTACATCTGGTTTTTCGTTAACTTTCTTACAGGTTTTAAAAAATCAGTTTTCTCTATTTTTACAACTCAATACCTACATGGTGTGACAAAACTCGATATACAAGCGGGAAACTAGTGAATCTACGTCATATTTGGAGTCGATTTTAAAGAAAAAAAAAATGATTAGACCTATAGTTTTCGAGAAAATTGAGTAAGAAGTTTTTTTCTTTGATATTTTTTTGCAAGTTGTTATAAAATATTATTTATTTCGTCAATTAAAAACAAACCATAGAGAAAACACAATAAAAAATCAGCATTTAAATAAGAATTAGTGGAATTTTACAATCTGCCATAATTATGAAAGCTTTTACGAAAGAAAAAAAAAATTTTTTGAAGCTCGGATTTAAATATCATATTATTACACATTCAATGTGTCAGAAGTCAACGTATTTTCAAAACATATTTACAGAACTGATTAATATACTGTGTTAGAGGTTCTCGTCGTCCTGGACGTCAACTGTTAACAATTCGCCGGTAGTTTGCGTCAGAGCTGCGTGGCGTGGACTTGTCTTGGCAGGATGCACGGGAGCTGGCAGCCGTTCGCTTGGCTTGAAGGCAGTTTGTGAAATCCATATGCTCCACATAGGGAGCGGATATAGTATGATGATGTAAGAGGAATTTCTTAGAGACACAACGTAAACTTGATAGTTTGATACTAATTTATTACGATTCGAACTAAGCAAATAATACCGGATATGCTTTGAAAATAAATAATAATAAAAATATCACTGATTTCAATTATTTCTTTCATAAAATACTTTCTGTGGTAAGTTTTTTTAAGGTAGAGGAATTTTTTATATACATTGGTTATCAATTTGCTATTATTAAGTACCTGAAGAGATAACCCTTTAATAATAAAATGGTGATTTTTTAAAATCATCAATAATTTTCTATTATCACTACAAGGTCCGAGTCAAATTCCGAGATTCGTATTAAACTTATTTTAAATTCGGAGAGTAATATATTATCATATTTTCTGAAAATTCTGTAGAGTAAATGAAAATGAAGGAAGCTACTAAAATCTTGGGGTGAATAATATTTGAGAATGTATGCATAATTATATAATATGTTTTGTGTGTGTGTATGAATTAATATAAGTGCGTTTTTTCCCCTTAGCGCCGAATATCTGCAATCTTACATCTCATATTCTCATTTACCCCCCTTTACCAGGGGTGGACGTCTCTACAATACACCTGATACAGTTAAAAAATTTTAAGATTAAAAGCTGATTACGAATATTATGTATGTAATTAATCATAAATAATGTAATTTGATTTGTTTATTTATTTGAATACGTTACAGTTTTACGGTAAATTGTTATTTTTAGTGCATTCCACACTGAGGGACCCCGTAATAAGCATGTAGTATTGGTATGCACATTTTTGTTATTTATTAAATAAGATGTTGCCAAAATAATGAATGATGACTACTAAAAATATTTACTATAAAAATATATTCTTACGTGAGTTTAAAAAAATGTTTTTCATAAAAGCGTGTTTTTTTCAATCGTTTTTTTTTTCTATAACGTATTTTTGAGTCCATACTTCTCAACGAATCACTTTTATATATATGTCACTTTTGTTTGTTTATTATGGATTTGATCAAATACTAAAAATTGTGTTCACAAAATACTCTTATTTTTATTAACATAAATTTTTCATAAATCACAGAAAATTTTTGAAAGCTAATATGGGAGCTTTGAAAGAATTACTGCTTCACGTAACACAAGTCTAGTATCATGCATAGCAACACTAAACAAGACCTAACGTCGCTGATATTAGGTTTAATTTATACCCACCCTAAAGTCCGCCCCTGCCTGTATGAGCTTCTAATTTTTAAATGTGGAGAATTCGTGGGGGCTGGGGGGCGGTTGTAATGTGGAAGCAACCACCCCCCAGAAACTTGGGTGGTGGTTTGTAGGGCTCATATTCCGACAGGAATACCCATTTCGTTACTTTTTTTATAGATAACAATGAAGCACTTGAAAAAAGAATGTATGTACCTACTCTTACTTTTACCCTTATTCTTTTTTTATTGGAAACATGTAAAAATAACTTCACCATATCTTACAAGCTTAAAAAAAAAAACCTACATATTACATGGACGACGTTACTTTTATTTTTATCAACAAAAAAAATATGTATCGGATTGTATTTTTTAGATATATAATCTTTTTTAATTTTAAAATTGGAATAGATGCTGATTCGAGTATCTATGATACCTCCTAATGCATAGTATAAATAATGTTTTACTACTTACCTACTTAATATCTGCCATCAATAATGTTTGGAGATTTTTATTTTCTTTTATTTATATTATAAAAACCAAAGCATTGTAATAACAGGTATTTTTCTTATACCATACTGTCATAAATGTATTTTAATGATTGTTTTATTTTTATACATCTCTATTGTTTTATTTTTGGATATTTTCATGCGCCATAAATGCATGTATTGGTGTAAATCTTTTGATATTTTCTACTCACAGAGTGAGTTTCATTCACTTAAAATATCCCAAGCCGTTAAATTCAATATTTAAAGCGCCGTTGAGCGAACATTTATTAATACGAAAACGTCGCCTACGCTTACGCTTACGCTTCAGAACCAGTCCAAGGTATCACACATGAAATATTAATATCAAAATCACATGTAAATCAATATTTCATGATAACCGCCGGCGAGAATCAAACCCGCGCAACATACGCGCTTACATAATATTATCAACACAATTGCACACATTGAAACATCCCCTAGAACTCAAAAGATTTAACGTACCTATATTCCAACCGTCGCGTCCGCGTCCATGCGCTTAGTAGGTGCAAGAGATAGTCTTCCTTAAGACAGCACTCCTTAAAAATCATTATTGTATGTATGATTTTTGTTATTAAGTTACTTTTAATTTATGACGACCACTTTTTTATTTTTACTTTATTAATTTATAATGATGATTTAAAATGATGACCGATGGGCGATGTTTTAAAATGCAACACATTTAAAACAGTTTAACATTTTTATTTAACGAATCAAAAGAATGATGGAAAACATCACAATTACTATGTGCATTCATCAAATCACTTGAAAAATAAATAAAACGGTTATTTATTTTTTCTAGTTATTTGATGAATGCACATAGTAATGGTGATTTTTTCTATCTTTCTCTTGATTCGTTAAATATAAGTACATTCCTTAAAAGTTTCATTTATCGGCTTATTCTACGAGATAATTGAATTTTATTCACTGCTGTATGTGTATTGGATAATATTATTTCCGTGTTCTTAATATAGGGTAGTTTTAATGCTGCATGGATGAGTGACCGTATTGTGTGAGGAACGTGCCGTTAGATTTGCTTTGTTTTTCAATTTATGTATGGAGCGATTATATTATGAAAGAGCTTTCATAAATTTTGCTTTGAAAAGGTTTGCTTGAAATACAAAATTTCACATGGTAATATATTTTACGAGAATCATTAAAATGGATTCATTGTACATACTTACATACATCTGAGGAGTTTGATATTATATACGCAATTACGATATTTTTAGAGATATGTTAAATAACGGTTAAAAGGATCTACGATACAAGCGTGTCTGGTTGTAGAAGTCGAGGAATTCCGGAGAACATGGCATGATCAAGTACAACAAATACTTGAAAGTGGTCATGTGAAAAGTCGGAATAATCGGCGTGAGTGCATGAGAAGACGTATGAATGTGGAGGAAGCAAGGGAAGCGTGCCAGGACAGAGTGGTGTGGCATTCTATCCTCTCTGACTACCCCATCAGGAAACGGTGTGATGATTAGTTACTTAGTTTGATATATATGTTGTAATGGGCATGTTTATAATGTGCAGTATACCTTTATAATCAGTTTTTTAATCCCCCATGCACACAACCTGCTATGTTTACTATCGTGGAAGCAATTGCCACTAGACAATAAACCCGCCAATGCACACCAAAATTGTACAAAAACTTAATAAATGAAGTTTACTGAAGTTGGATAATAAATGTCAATTCGTATTATTTCATATGACGCTAATCGTACACTTACATAGGTTAACTCTCAGATAAGTAAAAAAAATAATTGTTTGAGTAGATTAATTATTCGACGTCCTGATAAAATTAATGCAATCGTCTAAAAAGAATAATTTATAGAAAAATATCAATGATTCATTAGTAATTACCTCAATTCGTATTAATTTATTATTTTTGCTTATTAATTTAGAATAAGTGATTTTTGAAGAGTATTTTAATGAATTATTAGGAATTACGCTTTACTTCGAGGTAAATTTGATATGTAGTTACCTACTGTGTAGCATACATTACGTCTGCGTCTGTGGAAACGTAGACAATAAATTCATACTCAACAACCAGACGTCTTCTTATCTCTCCAACCCCCGCTCCCCTCCCCTGGGCACCACGAACACCCACCGCCACTACCCCCACCAACCAACACTGGAATGAGGACAAGAATATTATTGTGAATTGAAATTTGCCTACCCTGGTACATCTGATTCAATACAAATTAATATTCGGAATGTATGGATTTTTGTGAAGAGTTGATTTGGAGTTTTTAAGTACCTATCAATTTATGTATGTTATTTAATGTATGTTATGTTTTATGTATGTTATGTGTCCGCCTCGTGGTGTAGAGGTAGCGCGCTGGGCTCCCATTCATGAGGTCGCGAGTTCGATTCCCGATGGGGGACAATTCGAAATGAAATTAAACATTTATTGTAATTCGATACATTGTACTGGCGCTGAAGCGTTAGGCTGGTCATCTAGCCTTCGTGTAACAAATGATCAAGACTCACCGCACTTGGTATACCAATGAAGTGCCCTATGCGCCGCTGGGACAAGGGAAAGGAGTTGTAGAAGTATTTAATTGTGTCAATTTTTTATTTTTTCTAGGAATTTGTGTTTGAGAGGGTGGAGTGCCAAATTGTATAACAGCGCTTTCTTTCTCTGGTTTTACGGAAAGATTTGGTTTAATTTAATTATCATCAAAATGATTCAGATACGATTCGTGGCATAAATATTTTTAGTATTTTTTTCTTAGTGGTGATAAAATTTCTAACGAATTTACGTGATGTACGCGAACAAATGCTTTAATTGTCCCTATTTATCACACTGACAATCTTAAAATCGCGGTTAAGCTTGTTGAAAAAATTGGCTATGTTCTGCTGAGATGAAAAAAGTCTAAATCATTTTTAAAACAGTCTAGGGAAAGGGTTTTTACTACCTAATAGGTACTAAAAATCGCAACACGTTGTAATAATGTATCTTGTTTTTTTTTAAATTGTTGTTATTGTTATCAAAATTTTTTACAATTTATCGTACGAGTGATATAAAAGGACCATTAGTTAAATATTTTGATTATTATAAATAAACATTTATGGAAAAAAAGTAGGTATAGGTATATGTATTGTACATATATATATCCTCCTAAAACGGGCTGAGGAGGATAGAGCGTAGTGGAAAACACGATATAGCACTTTGCTGCAGACCAATCCCCAAGATTGAGACATTGAAGAAGACATATTCATTATGGACATTTACTAATGTCCATAATAATGTCCTTAAAACTTTAAGGATAAATAAAATAACTATGCTGTCATAGATTTAGTATTTACACTTCGTCTTAGTACGCTATTCTATGCTCAAATTATAATATATTGGAAAAATATATTTCTTTTATATTTGACTATGATCTATGATAATAATATTAATATCAATGTAGTGTATACTTTCTTTTAAACTATTAAATATCTGTATTTTTCATTTCCAGTAATGATGTCTGGCTGCATCCCCAGAGATGGCTTATTAATTCCATTTGATTTCTATTGCCTGGAAAATTGATTTATTGTCTGGCAAAACCTAGCGACATGATACATTCATGTACTATAATGTATTCTCGTACTAAGAACTTAGACATACATTCAGCTTGGATACTACTTTTCCCTTATCTGCACCTAATGGTACATAAGTACACGAAGCATACAATACTACTACTAATGGAACTTAAGGAACTAAATTGGTACAGTGCAGTGAATCTTAATATTTTTTTACACGGAGGCAAGATGATCAGTCTTACGCTTCATCGACAGTCCAAGGTATCACATGTAAATGAAATATTTTTATGTGAAAATCACATTCAAATAAATATCCGCAATATATAGAAATATTAATAACGCCCAGTAGATCGCTTTAAATGGGGGTTTCAACAAAAGCTTTTACTAACAAACACAAAGTATAGGTTTAAACGAAATGTAATAAAAATAAAAAGAATGCACATTTTTTTATCTATAATAACAATCTACCTGTAAAGGTTTCAAGGACTGTTACACATTACACAGAACATAAGCAGGTAGTTTTTTTAGACCCTCAAAGGCTGTAAAAGAATGTGTCTACATACTTACGTGCATTGTGTGTGCATATTTTTATTATGCACTTCCATTAGTTAGGCTGTCCTTGTTTACTGCTTGGTGTGACGTCACTGTAGTCGGGATTTCCAAATTTGACGGCAAATTTCACGGAAAAAAATACAACACGTCGCCAATATATTGGACTATGGCGGCATTGTGAACATTTACTGAACTTGAAAATAAGCCGTACATAATGGAGAAGGGTCGTAAATTTAAATACTTTTAAGAAGGTTAAGATGTTATGTTAATATTATTGGGGCTGAAATAAAGTTTAAGGAAAAATATGGAGGCAAAATATGGGTGATATAGATGGTAAGTAAATAGGTAGGTACTCAACATGGTGATTTATTGCCTATTTTCTCTTATCCGCACCTTTTGGTGCATAGAGCACTGCATTGGTGCGTTGTTTCTTAATCATTTACTACATTACGGCAAGATGACCTGTCTTATGCTTTAGCGTCGGTCCATCACATATTGAACATTTCAAATTTAATTTTTTTTTATAAATATTTCATATTGGGTTTACGTTTTCTTGAGAATGGTATTCACGAATTAAAAATTGTGCAAAATTATTTTACAAAATTAAATTGATTGCATCAAAAAATCATTATCTTCATCAAAACAATCTTACTTTATAGGGAAATCGAAGAAAATTCAGTTCTTAATCGATTGAATCGGTATTTATAGTGGGTCCCATCACGGTGGGGCGACTGAACAAGCGGGGGCGGAAGATTCTTCCTTCCGTTATCCATGAACTTAGAGTTGATATGGTTTTTTGACGAGGTGTTTGGTTTTGAGGGTAATAAAGATGGTATTGTTTGTTGGCGGGCACCGCTACTTCACGCATGAGCCGCGCGGAATTGAAGGAGCCGTCAGAAGGAGGATGCAACGCATTATACACGCCGTTCGATTAACGCACGTTCAACCTGAAAAATTGTCAGGGGCCCTAGAACGATAAAACCTTCGTTTCTCTATCGTTTTATTATTAGAATTTCGTTGAATTACCTTCAATGGTCTAACGTTTCGTTGATCTAAAGTTTCGTTAATCGATCGATCCATTAGATTTAAGACTTTATTTTATCTTTAAAAAGGAAAAGTTTACCAAGTTCTCTTTTCAAAAAACTAAATACGTACGGATCTTGTTGAAATGCGATCTCTCAGGCGAATGTTTGTTTAGACTATTTAATTAAGCTCGTTTACCCCTACGGAATGAAACGCCGTACCTCATGCATGGTAGTCCAGACATGCCTAAGCATCTACATCACGAAGATAGACATTTCCAAACTCATTTCTATAATAAAAGTATTCTAAAATATAAAATATATGTCACTGAAAAAAAAATTAATAAAAAAAACGAAACTCTCGATCAGCGGACACGAATTAACAGAAAAGATTCGTTTGTAGGAAACCCTGAATTACTAATAATTAGAGTAATTGGGTAGGTACCTTCTTTACAACCTTAGGATGACAAAAGATTCTACTCTACTTTGTCTGTGCGGTTGTATGGAGGTGGGCTTGATATGAGGAATTATAGTGGTACCTGTGAAAAGTGATGGGAAAGATGACCGATTTGCTACGGCTTACCTCCGTTTCGGATTTATGAATGAAATGTACTAACTTTTTAAACTTTTTCTTCGAATTGATTACTAGATTTATTATTTTCTCAGAATTTCCAATATATGTTTCAAGGTAATTATTTTCATTTTTGAATACCATTTGACTACTTGTAACATTTTACTAAGGAAAAAACGCTTTGTACTAAAAGGACATGTGTGAAGAGTGTGCAAGGATTGGGGAAGGATCTATTTCTGTGAAAGATACAGGGAGCATGTTATTTCTTTGCTTTGGAGGACCTATATGGGGCTCTGAACATGTTAAAGTATGTCAGATTACGAACGTTTGGGTTCCATTGATTGTTTGACATAATTTTGCAGTTGTGGCAGTTTTTGGCGTTCAGCAGCTGCGCGGGACGTGTGACTTGACTAAGGGACGGTCATGCACGGGAAGCTGCGCTGGCCGAATCGCTTGGCCTTGGATGCTGGCAGTTTTGTGGATCTCCATATGTTCCAACATAGGAAATCGATTATAGTACGAAAGATGATGATGAAAAAACAAAGTACGTATTTTTGAGGTTTTGTGACAGTATTGTCAGCCTTGTTCACTCCGAAGTGCGTATTACCAACGGTGTTTACACCATTTCTGCATGAGGGTCGCTTGGGGTTCGATTCCGCGACCGATATAATGTTCTATAGAAATTGACATTTTTAAATATATTTACTTAATATTTCGATGGTGTGATATCTTGGACTGGTTCTTGAAGCTGTAAGACTGATCATGCTTACCTTCAGTAGTACTTAAAATGATCAACATACCAAGTAGTAGTAGTATATAGCAGTAGTATGACACATAAGTGCCAGCATTTGGTAATTGTGATAGTATCAATGGATTGTGCCCTATGCACCATTGAGTACGGATAATGCATATAAAGGTATCGGTTGAAGTGGTTGCTCTAACAAAATTTAATATTTAATACCTGCATCTACCTACTTATTATAAAGCTATTATCATTTTTTTCAAATGATTGTTTTTTTTTTTCAGGCAAAATGTTCTATCCTGATGACGTGGGTAACTTAAGGTACTCTCAATATCTATTTGATCATTCCCCTGTCTCTGACCACTTTTCATATGAAAAAGCTTGGAGTAATGTTGACATCGGTACAGTAATGAAGACAATGGGTTCCTCGGACACATGCTAAACCCCTATTGTCAAATGTAAATATCTCAAATATATTTCCTCTTCGGGATTCACAATGATCTCCTGTGCCAAGGGAGGTCTATTACTCACAGACTTTTAGTATATATAATTCAATTAGGTTAAAAGTAGCGTTTAAATGTCACAACATTTTTAAAGTTTTTGCTCTACACATGGCAATATAATATGAAGTAGCCGATTTACTAATCTTTATAATATGGAAGTGAACGGATTAATTTAGTCGATTCGATATGTGTTCAATCTAATTGTTAAAAGACCTATTTTAAATTACACTGATAAGAACCACTGTGTAGCTTTAAAAAAAATCACCTTTCGTTTCGGATATGAAAATACTAGTGGATATAAATTTTTAATTTGGGCGTTGGTCGGTATGAAGTTTTTATATAGGGTGACAGGCATGTACTGTTATATCCAAAAACTAGCATTGTGAATTAATACATTAAAAACTCCGGCTAGGTATTAACAAACGTGTTTCTTATGTTAATTGATAAGATTTTAAGTATAGCTGTTACTCAATCATCAGAGATGACGATCGAACGTGCTAATAATGCGACGTGATAAACCGATTTCTCACCATGGATGTTTAACCGTTTATCCGCTAATCATATGGAACTATCCCGTCAAAAAGTTCTCGACTCGGCGAAATTATTAATCACCGACTTTAACTATGGAAAATACGACCAAAACTGTAGAAGTAAAGTGTATAAATAATTTAGGTTTATCGAGTTTTTAAATTGTTAGTGCACAATTTATAATCATGCCATTTTATTTGCTTCTTTTTAATCAACATCTTGAGACAAGCAATATGAACGAAAACATTATGTCAAAAGTAGCCTTTCAATCTATGGTGCTTGGTCAAACGCGACCGGTGATAATGAACGTCATGCTCATACTTGACGATCGGTCAAATGCTTAGCACGTTTTTTTAAGCATCGAAAATCTGATAATCATTTGTTGTATTGAGATACTGATTGATAAACAACAAGCCAGTGTCCGTTGCTAAACTTCAGCTTTATTCCATAATAGAACCCCTTGGCCCCGGAGTATACCTTAATTAGGTATCAAGCCTTTTGCTTATAATTACACATATATATTATAATGTGTAAAGTCGATATGTATACTTTAGACAGCAAAAAGTAAAAAAATGTGCACATGTTATCTTCATTATTATTTATGCAGCGATATCGTAGATCACAATTACTCACATACCTAAAATCAAGTTGTTTGCTTTATAATTTCGCTGCAAACATTTGTTGGGTATACTTTTTTAATCGGCTCCAGGAGCAATCAATGGTCGCGAATGTTTTATCAACGGCATTTGGCAAGGTCAATCGCTTCACGACATATTCGTTCCCTATAGCTAATCGATTAACATTTGCAAATCACGCACACACTGAAGCGAGGGGCAGTGCTAATATATATATCTATATTATAATACACACACAACTTACCTACATCTAATTATATATATCATGGGATTTCTTTTGTTGCCTGAGAAATGGATGTTTAAGATTTGCTCGGGTGAGCGCATTCGACTCCAATGGACTACACAGATGATTACGATGAATTCCTGATATTTTATAGTTAGTGAATAATTTAATGAAATTACATGAAAAGGTTGTTGAGCAAAAATGTTTGATTTTAACGTTTGATGTGTTCTTGTCGTTGGAGTTAAACATTAGTATACGCAGCGGAAACGTAATATGGTACCTGTACAATAAAGTTTAATTGATCAATCATCACACACGTAAAACATAATACGAAGATATCCAATGAATATTCCAGTCTCTTATACAAAATATTTCATCTGTGCCAGCTGATTACGAACGGCTAAAAAAAGTTCTTACTTTCATTAAAAAAAATGTTGATATCGGATATAAATAAGAATCCGAGGACGGCCGAAAAGTGAAGCATGTAAGGGTTAATAAAGAATATCTAAATTAATCACCAACGTGCATTTAAACTGTAGCATGAATAGACACATCTAACGGCATAATCGACGTCAACAAGCCGACAGATCGCCTTGAATGTGTAGGAGCGAGAGATTTATAATCTCGACTCAGGTCAGTCGCGTCTCTATCCATCACTCAGGTGGCTTCAGTTACTAGGGGGTAAAAGTGTATTGGTTGAGTTTAAATCACTTTGAATTATCGCGAAAAACGTGTGACCGTTGATTAGTTACGAAGGTTTCAAACATCCAGCTTCACTTATACTTAGATAAATTATGCATGTATTTGAAAACATGTTAGTATCCTTGTGATCCAAATTACTTCACCGTGGATGGGTGCTTATTACAACAAGGATTAGCGACTTACATATTAATAGGTGACAAAGTTTATGCGTCAACATTAGGTGAGACGCCATGTTGTATCGAGTATTTTATAGGTACTCGCTCAAGTAGTCATTCGCTTCACCCACTTATTTGCAGGCTTCAGTTTAACTATGGGCAAAAGTGCTGAAGTTGAGATCACTTGAATTATGGAAGCGGTGTACGTATTAGTTACGGAGTTCACGAAAGGCCTTCACTTTTCTTAATAAATTATGCCCTTATTGGAAGCAAATACGAGTGCCACCCATTTCACGATGCGTGTCCAGAATGCACATATACATATAATTATATGAGATAAGATGATGCGTGAATGTAGCAGAGTTATTAATCGAGTATTTAAGGTTACGAAATATTCCGATTAATTCAGAACCGTTAACTGAGATCCGCCACGAAGAGATATTGAGAAAGCTTTGATAAACAAGGCAACTCACAAATGACATAAATCACTGATAAGGCCAATCACTTGGGCTTGCACATTACAATCGTAAGATAGCTTATTGAAGGCAATAATATCAGCTTGGTCTTTCAAAATCAGTGCAGGCCGCCCGAGGAATAACTCTGCCCTGATTATGTGATCATATGCGCTTGTAGGGCGCTACAAGAAATGAAGAAGGCTGGTTTTTGTCAGAGGGGCGAGAAATGAGAGATCGAGTCGATTTTGCAGACCCTAATCCTTAGTACTTGTGGACCCCAGAATAAATGTGGCTCGATTGTAACAATTATTATTGAAAAAAAATTAACCACAATACATAATCATTAAAATCAGCGATGAAGCGATTTATAGAAACATAACCAACTAACTAACCATCACGAAATAGACCAATTTCCCCGAATTGTGTACGGCACGAGAGACGAATAGAACGAATCGCCACCTAACCACTCTATGCCTGGCACACTTCTCTATGCTTTTCCCTCCACATTCATACATCCGTTCTCATGCAACGCACTCCGCTCGATCTATACCGACTTCTTACATTGCCCACTATTAAAGCACTGAGAGAGAATTGTTTTACTTGTATCATGCCATGTCTCCTTTCTCGGCTTGCTCTGCGATTTCTAGAAATCTTAAGTTTAATTAATTTATATTATTTTTTGTCGTCAGGATTCTGATCGTCTTACCTTACCTTCACTAAATAATAAAGATTCACTGCACTCGGCCGTACCAATGCAGTGCTCTATGCACCATTAGATGTGTGCGGACAAGAGAAGAGTATGTTGTAGTGGTACTATTGTATGAATTAAAACAAAGTTTAACAAACACTCACAAAGCTGTTCATACACAGAATATTCTCGGTTATCATAACGCGCACCGTCTGAGTTATAGACTATTTCATGTACTAACGGATCTAACAAGATAAATTAAGTGTAGGTCTACACGCAATTGGCGCCATATTGACACATTTTCTACCTGCACGGATAGTCACGCACCGGGGTCTTGTAAAAATATATACTGCCATTGCCTTGAAAATTCTAACACACTAGGAACACATATCAAATGCATATTCTGCCTGCGGGATCGGATATGATAAAGTCCGTGTTAGTGTCTTCCTTGGACCCCAATGCATGAGTGGTGGTCCGAGCAGCTAATATATTACTGAACCGCATTTTTTTTGAAAATGTGTAAAACTCCTGATTGAGGGTAGTTTCTTCGCAAGAAACGCGGGATAAACTCCCCACAAACTTAAACTTGAGGGTGATAATATCTGGAGGACTCGCCAATTCTTTGTTGTGCATTTTTCAACAACGTTAATATCTTTCAAGAAAACCGATATCTTTTCAAGGTACGATGAACGGAGGCCTCACTCCACTCGACAGCTTTTATAGCGTAACGTCCTGACTGGTACTCTCTGTCAGCTTTTTAAATTAATGTAATCGTTTTGTTACTGTTCTACTGGAAAGTGTCAAAAGGCCATAAGAACCAGGTTGCTTGTACGTTAGCCACTAGATGGAGTTATCAGCGTCTGCAGCCTGCAGAGCAGTACAGGATCGCTCCAGATGAAAGAAGACCGTCCACAGTCAAATCATGCATGGAGCCAGACGTGATCACCATCCGAAACCAAGTTTATTGCTATTGAAGTTATATGAAAAAAAAAAGATTGATCCTTGATAAATATAAATTCTTTTAGTTAATCTTCTAATTGTCAATTTTCTTTTTTTTCTTGACTTTCGGGCTGTGCAAATAATACCCCCAATTCTCAATTTGTTGCTTCGTGCATATTTTTCTAATAACCATAGGCACCATGTGGATTTGTGAATATCTTAGTCAAAGTCTGCGGTGTCGGTCAGTGAAGAGACAGGGTTCTTGCTTTTTACCTACAAATACCAGGAAGCAAAGCCATAACATCTAAAAAGTAATCCTTAATATTTACTCAAGCCCCAAATGAAAGCTTATGGTGTATGCTTTCACATAGGTACCTCTATAAAAATAATAATGTTTTATTGTTTCTCATCTTCCGAGTACTTACACTACCATATAATATTATATTATCCTAAACAAATGGGAAATATGTAGGTAGGTACTAGGAGACTTATCTGGCAAATATTATGAACTATGAATACCTAAGCCTTTGTAAATCATACATTTGACGTGAGTAAAATAATTTATTATAGTTATAATTTAGAAGTTTGTATGAGAATATGGATATCTAGTCGTAAAAAAGAGCTTGTGACCTGTAATAATTGGCTAATATGTTAAATAATGGTAAATTGACATAATACATCAACTGACCAATAATTATAAATCACCTATAATATGAAATAATTTTATGTAAAAAATCACATTTTGTATAAATATTTCCTATTAAATCAACCCTCATCGAATTCGCGGCCTGATATACTAACAACTTCAACACCGTGTGATACCTCTTTAGACTGACTGAAAGATCAAGACACAGAGCACTTGGTGTACGTACTCAGGCAGTGCCATATGCACCATTAGGTGCAAATAAGGGAAAACAGCAGTAGAAGGTAAAGCAATAATTTGTAAAAAATAAATAAATTATAAATCAAACATTATTACTAACAATATTTATAATGCGTACAATATACAATAAACATAATACTTGTAGACAAAATTACTGGATTATCCCCATGCAGGGCTACTTTTTATAATTATTTTAATACATCTCAAGTAACGAATACAAAGAAGCTCTCCTGGATAGAGTTTTTGTAATTATCTAAGCGTTTACAGGACTTATGACATGTCGTGATGGCTGGGTTATATTTATTATTGCTCTCTCTATGTGCATGTGAAATCCACAAACTGCCTCCAAGTTCCCATTTTTTCAATTTAGGTCCACGTCCCGTAATCTTGATGCAAACAGCCGATGAGCTATCAGTGATGATTACCCATTTTACTAGGCATCAGTTTCCTGACGCATGACGTACTAAACGTCCTCTGTCGATTATATGTACATTTTAAGCTATTTTCAAGAAACCTCATATTCCCAGTGAAATAAGCAAACAATGTAAACATAAGAAAATAAAGCCCAATTCACTCTTCAACGAGTAGAAGCTTTAAAAATAAAAATTACTAAGCCAATATGCAGAAGTATTAATATTCAAATTCACACTTCACACATGTAAATGTATATATGTAAATAAAAATGTTAAAACGGCTGAATGTGTGACGAAAAAAATTCCCACATCATAAATCTATGCGAAAAACATAGTTTTATTTTCATTCTTACCACAACAATAATACGAGACAGTGATAATATATCGCGTCTCAAATATCGAGGCAATTATTTGTTTATTTGGTGTTTAAAAATACGACACGTGTAACGGAATACGTATAACATAATATTTTAATACCTGAATAATATTTGTTGCAACTTGAAGGTCGCCTACTTAGAAATGAGCGGAGAAATATGATTTCCTAGGTTTATGATAGTATTTAGTTGACACGGAGTACCTGCACACAAAATGTCGATGTTTAGATTTTTAAAACAGAGCCGAATGGTAAAAGTTATCAGTATTTTTTCCAATGATATTAATGTTACACTTTTTCATATTTACTTCATGTGTGATATCTTGGACTGGTACTGAAGCGCATGACTGATCATTGATCATGCCAGCTTTATGTAATAAAATGATCAAGATACACTGCACTTGGTGTACCGATGCAGTGCCCTATGCACCATTGGGTGCGGATAAGGGATTAAACTAGTAGTAGTAAATTTTTTTTAACGATTGTTTTGTACGTTAAGTTTATTTAAATACTCTAAGCCAGCGTTTCCCAACCTTTTTCAGTCGCGGACCCCTAGGAAATCAAGCACAATTTTTTTGTAAAAAAAAAACAGCAATAAATTTTTGGGACCATTTACTTTATAATAGTACCTACTACAAATACAAAATTTAAAAAATAATAAAAATACGTTAATAATAATTAACGCACAACAGCAACACCAACACGGTTAATAGGGTCTTATCTTTAAATTTATTCGCTAATATAAAAATATCCTGACCGGTAATTTACGACGAATAAAATATTTATTGATTATTATTTATTTTGCATAAGCAACTATGCACAAAATGGGTACTTTGCAACAATAATTAATAAGTACTTATAAAAATGTTTTAATCTTTTTAGATAGTTAAGAGATAGCCTATAAGCGGACGTTATTTTTAGAAATTAATATAAGTGTATACGTCTGTTGGCTGTCCATAAACAAATTTAAAAAAAATAAAAGTTGTCAAATGGTCCAGAGATGTGACTGCGGACCCCCATACATATATTCGCGGACCCCCAGAGGTCCGCGGACCACAGGTTGGGAAACACTGCTTTAAGCGATAGTGTTTTTACATACTTATATTTTTATATTCTAAAGCAAGTTTCAAAAATAAAATTAGTACGGTTGGAGATTTTAAAATTAAAATACATATCACGATATCAATATGTTTTATAAAAATACTTCGCCTCGTTAAGCTATCATGCATGAGGTTGCGGTTTTTATTTTTATCTTGACAATTTTTGATGGACCTGGCTTGGGCATGTACTCCCGAGGCATCCGGAGTACATGCCCAAGCCAGCTCCATCGCCGCATCTTCACGTCTCCAGTTATTGGAGGTTGCTGCGTCCGTTCCCTAACTTCAGCGTTGGTTATGAAATCAAACCACCTAATAACTAGAATCCTTCTCAGACACTTATTCTCAAAGCTCAACAAGCGAGCATTCTGAGCTTCTGTGAGGTGCCAGGATTCACATCCATAAAGGAGCACCGGCACAATACAGGAATTAAGGAGTCGGAATTTTGTTTTGACCGAGTATAAACTGGAATTCCAGACAGCACGCATCGTGTGAAGGTTATGTAGACGGATTACGAGTTCCTTGTGCGTGCTGCCATCTTCAGTTATATGAACACCTAAGTATCTGAAGCTGTCAACCTTTTCGATCTTCTGCCCATTGTTGTAAAGGGGATAGTCAGGGTCAGGACATGACTTATTGCACATGAACTGGGTCTTGATGTCTGATCTGGGAACGATGACCATCCTACGGTTGTATTCGGCGGAGCTGATGGATGCGGGCCTGACGTTCGAGGAGGCGAGAGAGCTGGCTGGTGACAGGGTCTCCTGGAGGGATCTAGTGATGTCCACATGCTCCACATAGGAGCGAACGTGGCAAAAGAAGAAGAAGAAGAATTATCATAAAATTTACAACGGATGAATGCACAAAAAGTTCAATATTTACTCAAATTAAATACACTTACGTTCATGACCTGCTTACTTACTGTCTACGATAATTAATTATTTATTAAATACGATTGCTAGGATTTAAAAAAAAAATACTACTACTACTTTCCCTTATCCGCACCCAATGGTGCATAGGGCACTGCATCGGTACACTAAGTGCAGTGTATCTTGATAATTTCATAACACAAAGGTAGGGTGATCAGTCTTACGCTTCAGTACCAGTCCAAGGTATCACACATGAAATATTAATATGAAGATCACATTTAAATAAATATTTCATGTTGACCCCCTACGGGAATCGAACCCGCGACCTCGTGCATGGCAGCCAAACGCGCTACCACTATGCTACGAGGCGGACAAACCGAGCACCGAGAGCAGAGAAGGAGAATGTAGTCACAACAAGATCTGGTAGAACCGTGAGATTTCCGGATTACTACAAGGCACCACTTTGCCAAGTTAAGTACATCCCCTCGCGTAAAATATATTAATACCAAATTTACCTATACCTTTTATATAGCTTGTGTAAAATATATTCATATTGAACCTTCTTATACCCTATGTACAGCATAATCGTATATCTTTTGTATACTTAGCATAATCTAATAGCATCATTCCTATCATCCATGTACCTCTTACTCAAATATTACAGAATAAACAAAAAAATGTACGATTATGTACATTTTTTTAAATAGCTAAAATAAATACGTGCCTCTTGTCCATTCGGACCTGAAAAGATTTTACCTACACGTGTCATAACAATTTTACTTAGTCATACAAGTCGTATATTCCCGCATACCTGAAGCCTGTAGGCCAGTCACTTTTGTATTCTGTTCTGAGAAGCCCCACGAGGCCGAGGGCGAGGGCTGTCCAACTGTCCATTGCTTGTCCATACGTGGACCAAGCACTGACATAACTAAAGTGTAGCCCATATCTTCCATCTACAGATCTTACTGTCGATACTAAACCATCGTAATCAACATATCACAGGATTCACATTTATTTATTTTGATAACTCAGTTACAAAGAAAAGTATTGGTTGACTTGCTATCCACAATTAAGACATTATTGATGAAATCATAAGAAATCATCATACCATAACCGCTCCCCATGTGGAGCATATGGAATCCACAAACTGCTTCCAGGCCATTGATATCAATGTTCCAGGCCAAGCGATCGGCCGCCAGCTCCCGTGCATCCTCCCAAGTCAAGTCCACGTTCCGCAGCTCTGACGCAAACTGCCAACGAATTGTCAACAGTGGACGAACAGGACGCCGAGAACCTGATGCCTTGTAAAATAGGCAAGCATGGTTGAGGCTCTCGAGAGGCATACGTAGTATATGGTCTAGCCAGCCGAAACGCCTTCGCCGGATGACAGTAGATACCAAGGATTGCTGTGTCCGTTGCCTCACCGCAGCATTTAAACCCCGAAAAAACACATGTTTTTGGAATTAAAACAAAAAACTTATAAATTAGAATAAACAAAAATAGATCGTATAAATTTATTTTTCTGGGCGAAAAGAAAGATTTTAGTAATCTTGGTTAAAAATGCTAGTTCTACAGCTTTAGTTCTGTATTCGATTCGTGAGAGCACCATAATTAGATTTTTAATTTAATTTATGGGTAATTTCATTCTCTTATATGAAGTTACTATCTTATGTGATCACATGGGTCTCTTTGCTCGTTAAAGTGATTTGAAAATTTTTATTAAAAATATGTATGTCAATAGTGAGTGAAAGGCAAGTAAGAGGCGATGTTCAATGGTTTAAATTGAGGGTTTGTGTCATTACAAGCTAGGGTGCGATTTTATTATTCATGAAATAAATGTTAACTAACCTATTTAAAATCAAGAAAAATTAACTCAATTTTTTAAATATATGTTTGAATTAAGTAATTAAATAACCACCACCATTTTCCTCAAGGCAGAGAAGACAACACCATACCACTATGTCATGGCACATTTACTTCGTAAATTATTCGTAAACAACATTTTTACTTTAGACAAAGCTGTGAGTCCAACTATGGTAGAATATTTACTTAATCAACAATTTTCTGATAAAAATAGAAAATTACATTATTGGCAGTTATTAGTTGTAAATAACAAAAAACAGCACAATGCAGGTGTTGCCACAACCATTAATATTTCTTTATTTCTAAAGTGTTGCAAATTTAATAAACAGATTGATTCCAACACGAAAGTGAAGTAAAAGAAATTTTGTGAAAGTTCAAATTGAATTTCCATCTGCATTTGAGAAGAAAAACTGTATCAATAATTTAATTTGGCTATAACTGCAAGTGTTTATTTTGTTATGATTTTCGGTATTTCTGTACGTGTTTTGGTGGTCGGACGTAATGTTGTCACCTCATAAAAAATAAGAATAAGATGTATAAATGTAGTATAAAATGATACCGTTTTAAATATTTGATATAGATGTGATAATGTGGGAGTCTTACAACGGAATTTTTAACGGAAAAAAGACCCCTCAAATGAATTGTATGATTACGTAAACTTAAACGAGTTTTATTACACCAAAGTTTTTTACATTACACTATTTTTTTAAAAATTATTAGCATAACACATACAATGTATTATATAAATCATCATCATCACCATACTATATCCGCTCCTTATGTGAGGATGCGTTGTATAAACAAAATGTATTAATACTTTTTTTTTTAAAATACAGTTTTACTGACTCATTTTCACATGAAACTGAGTTTTTAAAAAATCTATCACTTACAATGAAAGACCATTTCGTACGTTAGTGAAAAATTGTGAAAAATATTATTTTTGTTAATTGATACTAGATTACATTTTACATATAAAGTTAGCACTAAAAATAAATATGAGTCAAGGTCCGTATAAACCAAGGTCCAAAATACACGGTGAAACGGAAAAATGACGAAACTGCAACTCTAAGTTACTTTTGAGTTTCATTTGAGTTTATGTCATATGGTCCTATAGAAAACCACATACGACGCAACAAGTTTGAAACCCGTTTGAAACGCATAGACAGGTTTCAAACTAGATGCGTCGTGTGTGGTTTCCCATAGGACTATATAACATAAACTCAAAAGTAACTTAGAGTTGCAGTTTCGTCATTTTTGCGTTTCACACCGTGTGTTTTGGGCCCTAAACAGTTTAATTCTTTGACGAATCATACTAGAATATCCCATTTCTCATCAGAAAATATTAGAAATTGATTTAGAGATGGATTTAGGTGATTTGTAAAGGTTGTGTTCTGTAAGTGGAGCGTGATGGTTGGCAAATATTCCAAAACTAGAAATAAAATCAAATTAATGGTAATCTGAGAAGTTGAGGTTTTTTAGATAATCAGGTTGATCGATTTTGCGACCATGTATTTAATTTTTTGCGTAAATTGACACTGAAAGAAAGTAGGTACTTTATTTTAAGATTTACAGAAATAAAAGACTCTTTACTTTTCCACAAATCAAACCAAGTACTTTACATTTTGAGATGCGTTTTTTGGGGCTATAAAAAAGTAGTACACATTCCATAAATATAATTTACAAATCAGTTATGTATTATTATGATAATGTTTATTATTTTAATTATGATTATTGGCATAACTATTATTTATAAATATTATGAATTGCTGCTTGATGTAGATAAAATTAATTTAAAATATACATCTAAGAACTTGTATAAAAATAATAATAATGAATATGTTTTCTTTAACAACAACATTTTGAACGTAGACAAATTACTGGATTATACCCATGCTGGGCCGATATCAGATATTATTGATAAATTTATCGAAAAACCTACTCAAATGTGGATACTTCTGTACAAATTCAACATATATAGAAGTATCAAAAATTTGTCATATATGGTTGTCAGATGATAGGCGGATTGGGGAATGTTGTAGTACATCAAGTGGCCCCTTTAACCCAGCCAATAACAGGTCATAAGGCCTGTAAACGCCTAGATAACCCACATTCGTTTCCAGAGTTTCTCTGTCTCTGTTGAGATATCAATAATATATGTTTTCTTTAGTCTATAAATTCGCTAGTTAAAACGAAACCAGTAATATAATTTTTACAACGCCTACTTGATTTGATTTCTCTTTAAATTGTACACGTCATCGTAATTTGGATTAAAAGAAAAGTGAATTATACGTACGTTTCACATTAATAAAACAATAAAACATTGCGCTATCAGTTTAATTTACAAAATGCTTATGCGTATATATTTTCTCTTTTTTGCTAGGTGCTCGAACCCGGACACAGATGATCAGTCGCAAGAATCTGTTGACCACTGTTTAATCAGGCATAACAACAATATTGCAGCTTTACGTAAAATGGAAAATTATTACATTAATCTAATGTGGCGAAACGCGTCATAAACCCCTGTTTTATCCAATGAAATACAAAGTAAACCATTTTTTACTACTAACTCAATGTTCGTTGCACTATTTTGTAGTTTTTCCAAATTTTGCCAAAATTAAGGCCTGAAAAGGGAATAGTAGTCGAGTAAATAAAACGTTTTAGATTGTATTAAAGACACTTCAGTAAATTGGTTTTTATATAATAATATTGCTATCTTACTAAGTATTTTTCGTAGCTTCATATTTTTATGGAAGTTGGATCCTGATCCTGTAGAATAATGTGTGTTTTTGCTATTTTACGCTTAACAAAAAATGAAAATGAAAAATATGGAAATTAATGTTTATATCCATATTATCATCATGTAATAATATGATCAAGATGCACAGCACTTGGTGTACCAATGCAGTGCTCTATGCACCATTGGGTGCGGAGAAGGGGTAGTAGTAGTAGCAACAATTTAGTAAATATTGTGAAAATTCATTTTGATGGTGTTTTCTTAGGTTGGAGGGTGCAAAACATAAAAAACCTAAAATTTTGATACGTTCGCGCTTTTTCCAAAAAAATGTTCAACTAATTAGATTTTCCTTTACATGTTAAAAATTAACAAAAAAAATTGGTTAGACTTCACGGACGCGTTTCGAAACCGTTCATTCCATTTCCTCCGGTTTCCCACAGAAAGCTTTATTTCCGGTACAGGTAGGTATTATACATCACAGCCTTTATTTTCCATGTCGATCAGTCCGTTCTCTTTGTAGTGTCGGCGTTCGCACGAAGTTTCCAATTATCATGGAAATAATGCCGGAGCGCTATCCGTGACCACTGCCCACTGGCCACCGAGTACCGAGTACTAGAGGCTAGAGATTGGTGACTAGATACTAGATACATTTCTTGGATTAAACCGCACACGATTATCCACTGTTGATATAATAATTTAGATCTGTCTAGCAATTCGGATGTGATTTATCACATAAAATATTTCATACGTGACACCTCGGAGCGCAAGACGGATCTTCTTGCCTTCAGGATTCGGATTCGCTGCACTTGGTGTACCAATGCATTGGTTGCAGAAAAGTCAATAAATGCTTAGCGAAACAAGGGGCATTAATTGAGAATCTACCTAAAATACTGTATTTAAAAGAAATTCCAACATCATTACATCTTAAACCATGATTGTGAACATCAAAAGGTAAATCAAATTCGGAGAAAAGTGTATGGTTAAATGTTTTTTAAATGAATTGACGACGAAAGAATACTTAAGCGAAGCTACATGACCCCTTTACTGCGATTACGCGACTATCGACCTATCAGAAAGACCATTGTAATAAATTTTATTATTATTATAATTAAAACAGTATGTTCTTGAATTTAGATTCTTGATATTCATGAATGTGTGTTAAATCTGTTGTTAAATAGCAGAGCAAAATATTATTTTATCAAACTTCTAACAAGTTAGTAGCTGACACATACATAAAAGGTACAAAATTATTACTTACTGAGACTTTTATAAGAAAAATTCTTAGAACACAGAAAAAACATCAGATTTTTTGTTGCATACGACAATGTAAGAAGTTTGTTGAATCATAATATTATTTCTGCGGTCATAAGTATTTTATACAGCAGGAAGTGATGCATAGCTATCTGGCTCCGAGCAAACAGAAAAAGCACCAATATCGCCGTAGAAATAATTGTGTGATATCATTTGGTATTTTTCTACTATTGCGTATTGATTTACTTGGGATTTTATTATTTTTGGTTGTGTGTATTTCATAGGAAACCACAAATTGGCTGGAGACTTACGTATGATTTGCGGCTGCATACGATTATAGCGCCGGGTGAGGGGCGAAGCGTGTGCGGGGGGGGGGCGAGTAAAAAAGATGGAGCCGGTCCAACGCGAGAAAAGAAAGAAAATGTAAAGAAAGAATAGCCAATCCATGCATGAATGGACCAGGCGAGTACTGTGAAGTGAATGTGGTTTCCTATTCAGTAACTAGATGTTACGGTTGTCGTTTCTATTCCTTCGAGAAAATTCATTTGGATTTGTTTTTTTCTGTCACCATTTTGTTCTTGTACTCGTATAACGTACCCACGCCACGGTGCGATAGTCCAGTAACTACTACGACTACTAGTGCGAATGCGAATGCAGCTCAACTGTTTATTATTGCATTACTGTTTTAATAATAAAATATGCTTTGTGTATCGGCGATGCGGTCAAGCGTGATTTATATTTGTCAAGAAAGCGATGAAATATTTTATGTGTAATTACATCCCGTGCTAGCACCTGTTTTCAAATAAAAAAACTTCATAAATAAAACGTAATTACACTTGGGGTAGTGTAAATCAAAAGAAAAAAACTGCTAAAGAAATGCTTTAAAAGACTGACAATCAGAAAATAATTACGTTTCTTTTGGGCGGTTCGTAGCCAAGACAGAAGGCGGTAGAAGAAACTGTGAGCGACTTACAATGCCAAATCGTAGCCATGCGAAAAAAGTAACTGTAAGATTTTTACTCATCATTGTCCTTAAAGTTAGACAAATATATTTTTTTTTTTTTTTTTAAATTAAGCTACCACTCGCTAGCGAGTAATTTTGAGATTTCTGTTTTGCATAGCTTTATATTAGATAGCTCTTTCTGAATTAAAGGAAAAATCAGGCGAAATGATAAGTTATATGTATGTAGGTACCTACATATTTATAACATTAGAATTTCCCATTGAATAAAAAAATTAAGACAGTGCCAGTGGACTCACATAGGTAGGCCCTTGGAGGAATCATTATAATAATAGCAGGCCAATATCAAGCAGTGGATGAGCAATAGTTGTTGAAGAAGAATAAATAATAAAAAAATGTGGAATCCATATGCTCTACTAAGGCAGCGAAGATGAAACGATGGTGATGATGGTAACTCTCTTAGTACAAATGTGCACATGGCGACGTGACACAAAATTATGCATTATAGTAGTTATACAAATATGGTTATAAAAATATATTTCATATGTTGTGATACTTTGGACTGGCGCCGAAGCGTATGACTGATTGCCTCCATGTAACAAAGAATCTAGATTCACTGCACTTGGTGTGCCAATGCATCATTGTGTACGAATACGGAAATTAGTAGTAGTAATAGCTGTAATAGTATGTATTGATGTTATATTATTATGTAAAATACAAATCTACAGTACCCCATGTAAAAGGAACCACCTCAAGTACTTACCAGTCGTACTCGCAGCCAGCACTATCACAGCGATTTAACTTAACAGGCATGGAATTAGTTTTTTACGTCCCAGAAAGGGCTAAAAGTGCGCGTCACTCCTCGTGTAATAAGGGCCATATCCGGCCCATTATCCATCCGTCGGATTCTGAGGCGGCGGTACTCTATAACGACCCAACTACACTGATGTTGTAGTGGATTGTAGGAGCGGAACAGGGGGTGAGTAAGAGTAGAAGTAGAAGGATGTTTGAAAACAAATTAATATAATATAAGGGGGGATTTACTGCACTTGGTTTACCAATTCAGTGCCCTATGCACCATTAGTAGTAGTGTCACAACTACCAATCATTGGCTATTACCTCAATGGCATATTTTGCTTGGTTGATGTGATTAGCCGTACAATTTTTAATATATATAAAAGTATAATCAACCAAGCACAAGATATTGGTGAGGTATAGCGTTAAGTTTCAATGATTGTACCTCCTTATGTCTAAGTGTTGTATTATTTTATTTGTTTATGAAATAATATTAATAAAAAAAAAAATAAAAAAAAAAATATATAACACAATGATACCTCCTATAGCTGTTATTTGGTTTTTCATATAATAAAATGAAGAAATGTGAAATAAAAGAAAGAAATGTGAATATGACTAAGTGTAAGATCGTAGTAAATGGCGATAGCTTAAAACAAGTGGAAGAATTTGTATATCTGGGAAGCATGTTCACTAGGGATGGAAATATGGACAAGGACATTGAAAGGAGGGTTAGTGCCGGTAACAGAATTAATGGTGCCTTAAAGTCGGTAGTATCTAATAAGTGCTTATCAAAAGAGGCTAAATTGGCAGTGCACAATGGAGTTCTGGTACCAACCCTTATGTATGGAAGCGAAGCATGGAGTTGGAAAAATAAGGATGAAAGTAAATTGAATGCAGTTGAAATGCGATCTCTCAGGCGAATGTGTGGTAAAACTATGTATGATAGGTGCACTAATGTTGAAATTAGAGCAGAATGCAAGGCTGAGATAAGCATTATCGACAAAATTAAGAAAGGTCTTTTACGTTGGTTCGGTCATGTAGAGCGAATGGATGATGAAAGAACATCTAAAAAAATATATGATGCGACTGTGCCTGGATGTAGAAGTCGAGGAAGGCCGAGAAAGACATGGCATGATCAAGTAAAACAAGTGCTTGAAAGTGGGCATGTAAGAAGTCGGAATAATCGACGTGCGTGCATGAGGAGATGTATGAATGTGGAGGAAGCAAGAGAAAGTGTGCCAGGACAGAGTGGTGTGGCGTTCTATCCTCTCTGCCTACCCCTTCGGGGAAATGGCGTGATGGTTAGTCATATAATACCTATAATTAATTAATTTTAAGGCGAAATACCTATGATAATATTAAAGGGTATGTAAATTTAACTGCATTCGTTTCAATATTCCAAATGCTGGTCTGGCAGGAAGTTTATTAATCGAAATATTCCAAATTCAGTAATATCGGAATGAAACGATATTTCCGTTGCTTTTTGTGCCAGCAGACATTATTGTGTTAACTTCGGCTAATTTTTCCTCCCGCGAACGGGTGAATTTTCGTAGAAAAATAACAACCAAAAGTATAAGTGGCTCTACCTGCGGAGTTTACATACAGTCGATCAAACAGTTTCTGTACGGAATTTTACTGTACTTTTTTATAATTTATTTCAATTAAGTCAGAATCCAGGAAGAGAATTTTACAAATTTAACAAATACAGCTGAAAATTCGGCATGGTACGCTTCATGTTTTGATTAAGAAGCGAATCCAGACATGATTTTTTTTTTTGGCTTTGGTGAATCCGCTTTATTCCAGGGCTGATACTCTGTATCATCCGATAAGCCTATTCACCTTTAACTGAAGCATTTCCGGTTTACTAAAATCAAGTTTCTGTGCCTTATCATAATAAATATTGGAACTATACAAAATTTCAGAAACTAATCATAAAAATAAGACGTTTTTCCACTAGTATAATTATTATTTGGTGTTCATAAAAATGATTTGATTCTACCTACCCATGAAGGGTACCTATTCTCATTTTATAAGAGTTTTAATTTTGCACCAATAGTTTAGTACAGTTTTCAATTTCTCATATTTCGATTCACTTATTGTTTCAATCGCTTATGAAACTTTTTTAATATCGTCCAGAGTAATTATTTCACTGAGGTATATTCAATCATTTGCTTTCCCACGAGCGAAATATTGCTTATATTGCTTATAAAGCCTTAGACCCGGTGCAATCGTACGAAATAATAATATACTACGATACAAACAAAGGCAATATTTTCCAATGAGAGTATTCTAGTATTGCATAGTTGCTTTTCGTCTAGTACAGTATTTTTATTGACTTTTCCACTTTAACTTTCATTTCAGTCGCACAGCAAAATATTCCAAATAAAATTTCACGAACAAAAGAAGCAAATTATTATTGTTCCAAATTACAACCTGTTTTAAAAACAATAGAGGTATTTTGTTTGAACTATTTTGATTGTTTACCTATGTAAAGTATATTAAAAGTATAATAATGTCTAATTTGGTAAACAATAAAATTAAAATTACGAAGGTTTGGGGAAGTTCATACTATGGGCCATTTTGGCCCTTATAATATTACAGTAACGAGAATAAATAATGTTTTCATAAATTTTATGTCATCTGCAAAAACACCTACGTGTACGATAATATCGTACATCGAAAGTTAATCCCTAGTTAAGAATCATTCTAATTAATAATCCTTTACCGATGTTTCTATATTATAGCATAGACAAGTAATTATTCATAGAAAATTCTTCAATATCCGGATAAATTAAAATGCGTTTCCTGAAAAACGAATATTTTTTAATGATTAATCTTTTAGTCACAAGTTTAGATTAGATTAATGTCAGAATAGGTTTAAAAAAAAACATATTTAGTATTCTTCTTTATGATTGTTTGTTCTTGGAGAAGTATTCAGATGGTAAAAACTACTAATATTCATTAAATTCTATAGATTCTCGTTAATTTTTTTATTTTAAAAGTATTACATGTCACATTGCCGACTACTTAATTCGGGTAGTCCAAAACTTGTAACAATTCGCGACACGCACCTAAACTCATCCATCGTTCGATAACACAATTTTCTCATTCAATTAACATAAAATCAATCTTGAACTATTTAAACACCGCATCTATTGTGTAATTGTGTCTTTGGTGAAATCGTTGTGATCTGTTTTGTGTTTTCTTGACGTTATTTTGGTGAAAGTGCAGCCCAGAAGATCTACTCCTTATCCAGCCTCCATAATACCAAGGTAAGGGCAATTTTTCTACTGAATTGACGGGTTTAGGTCTCTTGGTATCGCCTGGGAGCTGAGTCTTTTTCGGCCCTTTTCTCCGCCTTGTTCATCTCTTCATTCTCGCATGCATACAGCTCTCTCGTGCGAAATAATAATCGTCAAAAATCACCTCCTAACACAATAAGTAAACGAATGAATGCATCATTAATACGAGATTAAGATTAAGGTTTTATTAATAAAATGAGGGTTATGATATTAAGGTTTTGATTAGGTATACCAATTGCAAATAAGTTGCACTATTATTTATATTTTAAAGCATTGCGCGCCTACTCGTTTATGATCTCTTTCATAATAATCTAGAAGGCGCTTAATGTCAGTAACTATATATAATGTTGTTTATTTATGCAAGAGTGTGCATTTAATTGGATTTGAGATTCTGTAGCACAAGTGCCCAGTTAAATTAGCACCAATCCTTTTTATAGTAGTTCCATAGATCGAAGCCTCGTTTACATGAATCAATAAAATAATAACTTATGTTAATAATATGTAAAAAAACAAGATACACTGCTGTTGGTGTACCGATGCAGTGCCCTATGCACCATTGTGTGCGGATAAGAGAAAGTAGTAGTAGTAGTAGTCGTAATAATATGTTGTGATTAAAACTACTTTTTAACATTTCATACATGAATGTTGATAATATTGAATAAAAAGCTTATTTTTGTTTAATTCTATCAGTGAATTTATTATTATTTATTATTTTTGTGGACCAATATGAAGGAGGCCTTTTGTATTTGGTCATTTGGTTCAAATGTTTGACGCCTTTAGTTTTAAGTCCCTTGTTTGAAACCTTTCGTATGCGTGGGAATAATTTATACATTATATTTCGTTTGTATAGCGTGCAGTTTGATATGTTAATGATATTGGTTCGATCTTAGCCACTTATTTAGTATCACTGCCACTAAAGTAGCTAGAATCACCTGTTCCTACATACAGGACTTGCGTAATAAGATCAAGTCTATAATTTAGGTAGTTACTTGCATGAAAATGTAACTGCAAGGACGATTTTACTAACTGATACTAATGTCTTCATAATTTCTTTAGCTTATCCTAACCAGAAAGCTTCTAAGTTTGTAATTAGACTACCTGCTTAAAATGGAAAATGCAACTAAAGTTTAATTACGTTTCACGTTTAATATATTATTTTGGCATATTTTAATAGGCTACACTCTTTTTTATTTAAAACAAACTATTATTTCTTAAAATACAAGGCAAAGTCCACAAATAACTTCAATCCACAAATTACTAGTCCAATCCAAATTTGATTTCCCAAGTAGCCGCAATTAAAAAAAAAAAGAGTTTATGTACTTTCATGGCTTAAAGGCCTTTTACAGAATTGAATAAGAATCGTCGAATTAACAACCTTCACGTTTTATTGTGGAGTTTGAAAAAAAATAAAAATAATTAGCAACATGTTAAAATAAGAAAAAAATGTCTTATATTCAAAGTCTAACCAACTGAGCCAAATTTTGTTAATAATTTAGCATTGAAATATACCAAACTCTCTGCGTGTAGAACCTCAATAATATCCATCAATTAATAGTTACATAAATTAAATATGTTGTTACGTGATGTTCCAAATAACGAAGGCACTTACATTCATATCCCGTTAGTCCATTAAATAGATCAACGAGTTAATACGTCTAAAGTCATTAAACATGGTAGACAATAAATAAATAATTTAAATTTGAGTTACACGCAAAATTGATTGTGTTTTTACTGCAGGGCTAAACGTTCTCTAACATGCTACCCGTTTAGTTAGACAAAGAATTGTCACCGAACTGTTAACGAATTTTCACAGTGGAATTAAATCACGAAATTGAATAATGCCGCTCGTTAGATTTCCTCAACTGATGATGTGTATCGTTGTTCGTCATCGTTACTGTCAGGACAGGACGGTACAACAGAGCTTAGGGTTGGCGAAATATAATAATCATTCAACAAAGCATTTAAGTGGCGTAACAACTCAACGAAAAAACGTATTTTGCCCTACAGATAAAACATGTTACCAAGTAAGCAGCGATAAAATGAAAAAAAATACACTTATACATATTTTCTATAGTCGTTTACAGTTTTTCCTGAGCAAATAGTTAAAAGTACATATAAATATACTCGAAATTATGTCTGTCAATAAATCCTACAAAATTTCTATTGTTTTAGAGAATAATCAAAACCATTAACGAAGTCTTAATGGATTTGATAATTCACAATTCACAAGATCTTCTACCTCTACTTCGGCTACGTTCGCTCCTATGTGGAGCATGTGGACATCACTAGATCTCTCCAGCAGACCCTGTCGCTGGCGAACACTACATACCAACACTCGCCTCTTTCCTCGCCAGTCCCGCATCCATTAGCTGTACTTCGTACTTATTTATTTAAACCTATGTACGAAAAAACATGAAGTGATATTGGCACTACACTCTCGATGTTAGCTTCAGACGAGGAAAATGTTCAGAAAATGATACAAATTGCAATGATACCATGACTTATTTCTTCAAATTCAACATTAAATTCGAGCAGTGTTTTTATTTAAAATTTCTCAAAAATACAAAAAAATTATATGAGTACTTTTTTTTTATAACATTTCAATGGGTGCTCGTTCAACCCTTGCGACTAATTATACCCTTACGTAACCGTCGCCAAAGTCTAAAGTTAATTCGGGTATTTAAGTTCGGGGTGGGTAGTATCGTGGCATGTGGCACGAGCCGTGATGTATGGAATACTACCGCCGAGCATGTTCTGTGCATGTTTTCGTCATGTCATGTTTTCCATCATGCCATGTTTTTATAATGACAACTCTTCCCTTGTCGTAATTTTCCAATCAGATATCAAATCTTACACAGCACAATGGCGATGGCGTCCTGAAATATCTTACGGTATGAATCAAACTATCCCACAAAAAAGGAATATTAATTTACCTTTTTCAATATTTTGAGAACAAAGCTTCATTAATTGATTCATCCCCTTATCGCACCTAGAGGTGCATAAGACACTGTACAGGTAGAAGTTACACCAGTGCAGCATATCTTGATCATTTTATTTCATGACTGTGACATTGACATGAGTTGGCTGATCTGGATAAGCTGGGCAAAACCAATTGCTGGGAGCAGAAAATCCAAGATCAAATAAATATTGAACAAAAAAAATATTTTTTTAAAGTTTTGAATAAAAATATTTTTATTTCATTCGGTATTATAATGTTAATTTAAATATAGTTATACAATACTTCTTCTGCTGAACTTTTAAAAAATACTTATGTTGTGACATATTTTAAAACCACAAACTTCAGAAATGTTTGAATGGATAAATTGATAAAAAAAATAATCAAAACTTCAGTAGGTAATTTTGTAAGAAAATAAAAGGAGGATTTTGGTTTTCTTTTGCATAACTACATCTAAATTCGTGAATTTAAATACGAGTATATTATCATCTAAAGAATGTTGTCAATTTAAATTAAACCAAATGTTAACGATAACTGACAATATAAATTAGAACAATTTCACATATACATTTTCACTTGACAGTCACATTAATTTCTAGGATTCCCTAAAAACATTCCAATTAATTATACAGAAATTTTAGATTTTATAATAAAATCTACCATATAAACATCGTACATCCCTAAAAAACTATCCTTGAAGTAATTTTCTCAATCAATAAAATATATTCATAACAAAAAAATATTTACCATGAAACCATAAATATGGACAAAATATTTTTTTCAATAATGTGTGTTGCATTGGTCGTCCACTCATAGCTGATAATGCATCGGAAGTTAACGTCAAAACTACGAGACACACACCTGACGAGGAAAGCGGTACAAAAGCTGAGTGCCGATCGTTTTAATTGAAGGCTGTTTGTGGCATTTCATGATTACAATTACTATTATTTATTTTTTTACGGACAAAGTCTATTTGAGCACTTGTTTGCACAAAATCAGTTTAAGATGATGATTATAAGAGGACCGTTTTCTCAAAGTTACAACTAACATGGGTAATTTATCACCTGTAGAACCCTTTGAAAAATAATTCACTAGAAGGGGCGTTTCCATCCCAATTTTCAAAAAAAATCATAACCCCACTTATTATTAAATTCCACCGTCTAAAGACTCCAGATCTTAGGCCAATACACTCACTTTAAAATGCCTGACGTAGATGTCTAGTGATGACGTAGATGCCTAGTGATTACGTAGTAAGTGACGTAGTGGGCGACTTGCTGTCACTAAGCTAGATAGCATTTTTTGAGTATGGAATGCCACTTGTCTGTAATTCTTTTTCGCAAATAGAACCATTTTTATTTCTAGGAAAGTGTCGTTTTAACTACTTACAGCCAATAAAAATGAAATTTATGACTTTTGACTATTAAACCATAACCTTTTATTTTGCTTCAGTTAAGGCTTATTCGCACATATCCACGACACGACCATATTTCATGTGTGATACCTTGGACTGGTACTGAAGCGTAAAACTGATCATCCTACCTTCATGTAGTAAAATGATGAAGATACACTGCATTTGGTGTACCGATGCAGTTCCTTATGCACCATTGGGCGTGGATAAGGGAAAGTAGTATTGCAAAAAAAAGAAAAAATGTAATATGATCTCTGCAATTCTTATTTCATAACTATAAAAATCAAAAATATTATACACACATACTTATATTTAGAAAACCCGAAAGCAATTTTAATTTCTATTTAAATTAAGGCCAAACAAAATCACAGGCAGTAAACTGTAGAGATTAGGTAACATGTAGAGAAGTCTAAATTAACATTAAAGTTTTTGAATATTCAAATTATTTCAATTTATTCGTATGCCTGAGATGTGATACAAATCACGTGACAAAGCTCAATAATGTTAGGTTCAAGCTAAAACTACGTTTTTGTCGACTGAATTAAAAGATATTCTTGTAACGTAAGAAGTTCAAGTTTCTTGGAACTGTTTGCTCAGAAAAGTTTTTCACGTTAACGTAGGTACGAAAAATTTCTGGAAGGATAGATATAAATTTCTTGATTTAAAATTTAGAAGATAAATAAAACTGAATTCTATATGTGTTTAGAGCAAATAACGTTTGATTGTTTGACGAGCTTATTGTGCTGCTAAAAATGTAAAATAAATACAAATAATGAAGATTGATGAAAGTACACTGAATGCTGATGAAATGCGATCTCTTAGGCGAATGTGTGGTAATACTAAGTATGATAGGTGTACAAATGTCGAAATTAGAGCAGAGTGCAAGGCTGAGATAAGTATTATCGACAACATTAAGAAAGGGCTTTTACGATGGTTTGGTCGTTTGAAGCTAATGAGTGATGAAAGAACGGCTAAAGAAAGTGCAAATGTGCCTGGATGTAGAAGCCTAGGAAGGCCGAGAAAGACATGGCATGACCAAGTACTTGAAAGTGAACATGTGAAAAGTCGGAATAATCGGCGTATGTGCATGAGAAGATGTATGAATGTAGAGGAAGCAAAGGAAGTATGTCAGGACAGAGTGGTATGACGTTCTATCCTCTCTGCCTACCCCTACGGTGAAATGGCGTGATGGTTAGTTAGTTAGTTAGTTAAGATTGATATTACGAAAAATTACAGTGTGAAACCGAAATAAAAAATTTAACCCCCTTCGAAAAATAATATTATATGTTCAACCAAAATTTTGTCAGTCAGTTCATATCTTTATCACGAAAAATTATATTTTCCCCTAGTCGTTACATCATTAGGTGGGATTTGGTATCTTTAACGCATATTCTCCATTGGCTTCTTCCGCTGGCCATCATTTTCCAATATCTACTCCTCTTCATCCTACTCCAGTTCTCTTCTACGCGGTCCATCCACCTCATTTTAAGCTGACGCCCGCTTCCGTCGGGTAATCTACTTGGTCAAAACTCCTTTAGCTCATTCGACAGATGTTGTAAATACGAGTTTGATAATATAAAAACACGGTTAATAATGTATGTTTTAACAATTTAAATGGATTCAGTATTCGATTAAAATAATTTTCTAATTCTGAACTCATAAAAGTACCGTTTAATGGCTTTCAACTTTCAACCCTTACGAATATTGCGTGATAGTTCGCTATAACACATGATCGGAATCAATATGTGATCAGGAGCAGGGCTTTTAACATTTATATATTAAATTTTTCACTACACGATACTTAAATTCAATATTTTAAAAAACAATAGTGTAGGTACAGAAGATGGACGCTGCATTGCATTGCGATCCGTAATTTTGAAGAAAAAGAACAAATAAAAACTTTACACCTACCACATTCCAAGAAATAATAATATCTTAATTCATAAAATATTTCATAACAATCAAATCAGCTTGTACAAAACTTGAACTTAAAAACTTGTAGGCAAAATATATGTATGCATTTAAATACATTGAGTCTTTTAAAAGTAGTTATTTAATAGTGTTAATTATTGTAATAAATATTTTATATAAAAATTTTGTTGAGTTATAAATTTTAAGTTATTTTCACGTTAGTATTTTTATTGAGTTTACAATTTGTAGATTTGGAACCTCTGACAAAGATTCAACTAACGTAAATATTAAAGCATTATGGAATCTACGTATTCTAAAAGCTATTAAGGTTATCGTACACATGTAACTTTCCATCTATTGGCATATTGACATTCATAATAATTAAAATCAACATTGTTTAGGGTATTAAATCAATGAAAATTTGGGGAATCGGAAAACGAGGCCTATTATTAAAATAAATGCTAATTTCTTCTTAGCAGGTAATAAAAATAATAGCTAAAAAACGAAATATTACCTTATTCCAATACTTATTACAATACGTATTTTTTAAACATTCATAAAATTAACTAAAAGTTACCAATGCAAAATTACATTTATAATGTAATAGTTTAAATTGTATTAGTATTAATTGTTAAACGGGTCAGTAGAAATTGTTATAAAATAATGTAAAAAATCGGCTTTCTGTACAGCAAGCAATTACAGTATTGTGATACTTTAATGGTAATTTTATACTGTGAAGTTATGATTAAAGATTCTTTTTTTTTCAGTTTAAAAATGAAACATTTGAGTTCTTATGATAAAGGTTCTCAAATATTTCAACTTTAGGGTTGCTTTCAAATTGTCTGAAATAACTGTGCCAGAAAACATGAAACAAGTTGTGCTGGAGTGGGATTCGGACCTGGAGATTCCAATCCGGAGTCATCGACTGTATCACTAGACCACGATCTGGTTCAAACAAAAAAACACTGTTTGTTTATTAAGTAAATCGATGTAGGTATATGAAGTATTCCATGTTTTATTAAATAATTTGACATCGTAGAACACAATATCTCCTCAATGTAGCGTATTGGGTAATTTTAACCTGGAAAGGTATTAATATTCAGAAAAAAATGTAGCCATACCCCCTGTAGGCGCTCGGTAAAGTGCGTCAATGAAGGTAATAATACCGTGTTCACCTGTAACCATTCAAGTATTGCAGTACTATAATTACTAGTCAGTGCCAGTGCATTGCGTTTCTTCTTGTGTTTTTTGTTCCCTAGACCTGAGCTGATTTTGTCCACGGTTTTTACTGTCGCTTTGTAGTGATCGTTAAAATTTATGTCGTAGAAAACAATAAAACCAATAATGATGTATGCCATAAAGTAAAATATTGGCTTCCTGCTAATAAATATCTCATTACGTAACGTTTCTTAAAGGTAATAAAAGTTGAATTTCAAATTAAGATTAGAACGATTTTTGTTTTTGTCATCTCATTATAATCCTTCCCATCAGCGCAACTCATGCATATTGTGGTAAACTTTATAACGACATTTTGGTTCCTTTGATGGAAGTAATCTTTGCATAATTCTAAAAATTTACAACGCTCATTATTTTCAGATGTCATTATTAGACTGAAAAAACGCATGTTCACTTTATACACGCGAGTGAACATACTTTTTCCAAATTTAATATTGAAGTTGTAAAATATGTAAGAAGTCACTTAAATAATAATTTGGGTGATGGAAAATACATTTAAAAAAAAAACCAACGTTAGTTAATTTTGGTTTAATTATTATTATTATTATTATGCGGGAAAACAATGCATGAAAGTAATATTTATTCAACGTGGGTATTTATTAGTGGACGGGAGTTTAATGAAAATATCAGCCTCTTGGTTCTACGATGGAAAAATAACCACAATAATCATTGTTACTGTTATCTAAAACGTGAGTTTTAATAAACCCGTAAAGTTTTATGTTCCTCTAAGATCATATTTACAAAAAAAAGAAATATTAGAAATCAACCGTTTGTTCGTAACAGCAGTAATTATTTATGAATGCTAAATACGTATATAGCGACTAGTTAAATATCTCTTAATACAACTCTGCAAACGATTCAGTCGCGACAGGTACGGGGGTGGACCGGACAAAATGGAGTGCCTCCCTTAATACAAACATATTACAATGTGAGTCTATTCTATAGCAAAGGCTTACACGTGGCATGGAGTTCAGTAAAAATTAACAGATTAATATAATTTAAATAATTACCAGGTTTAATTTATTGTATTCTAACATATATTTGGAAGTTAAGATTGATAGATGTATTGACAAAACTTTACCCTACGCCGCATGTACAATGTACACAGCAGAAATGAAAAAATGGGTTAGGTACATATGAATATTACTTTTTCTAATATGTGGTTAATATGACATATTTATTTAAATGTTATTTTCCCGTATAAAGCTAAAACTGTGGAATATTGAATGGTCCGCGCGACGTTTGGCTGACCTGACAGTTAATGTTTTTTATGTAAACGTTGAAGTAGATATTGATATATTGAATACTTTGAAAATCGTAAAAAAACGATAACATATTATTTACTCTATTAGCTATTAACAATTTTCGATGTGCAAACATACGATAATAACTTAATGATCGTACTTAAAAATACATAATATATGAAGCATATTTATTGACAAAATACAGTTTTCTGAATAAGAAACTGCACAAGTAAGTATAAAAGTGCGCATAAGACTAATCATATTGCCTTTATAAAACAAATTATCAAGATTCACAACAGTCGGTGTTAATACGCAGTGCCTTACGCACCATTCGGTGTAGATAAAGTAAAGTAGTAGTAGCAATAAATCCACAGAGAAGAATAACATTAGAAAATGTCCAGATTTTATGCAAATAATCTTGGTTTTGTGATATAATCAGGAATCAAACACGTAACGTTCGTAGCGTAAAGCTGGCTTCTTAGCGATTTACACCACAGGGGCCGCCAATATTACAAGACAAAGTTAATAAAGAAATATAAACTTTCCTTTTCATGTGTGTATCATTATTTTGTATGAAGCGGCGTGTGTAGGTACTGCAATTCGCAATCATCGTAAAACTTTAAAGGTGGCTGGCATATCAACTACCAGTACATATACGTCAATAAAAATATTCATAAATCGCTAAATATTATACACAGGTTAAGAAATACAATTTTAATCTTCATCAAATACTTTTAGTTTGAATATAAATCCAAATTTATTATTTATTAATTACACATTTGAAAATTTTAAATCTATCCCGGGATTTCATGAACAGTCCCACAATATCACCACACCCGCCGTGAAGCAGGCGAAGATGTGTTTATAAATTACTTATCGGTAAGTAGGTACGTGCTTAACAATTTTTTTAGTAAAATTTTATTTAAAAATAAATGAAATGCGTATTTATTTATGTTTCACCCTGGACGCCCTCTGTTTGCAATCTTTTGGCAGTTCGCGTCAGAGCTACGGAACGTGGACCCGACTTGATAGGATACACGGGAACTAGCGGCTGATCGCTTGACTTGTAGGCTTTGAATCCATATGCTCCACAGAGGGAGCAGATATAGGCTTACGATGATGATAATACATTTTTTAATCAAATATTAGGCTGCATGAACTGTCATTCGATATTTCATCACTTGACTGTGACAATAAAACTCAGTAAAAATAATCATCATATCAGCTCGTAAAGGTCCACTGCTGGACATAGGTCCTGCCGATCCTGCGCCGTCCCCATTCACCGTCTTCCAGCACTTATTTATATCATCCACCCATCCCACCGAAGAACGTCCTTGAGTAAAAATATTTTTGATGTAAAAGTACTACACATTTGTAATCTAATTATATTTAAATTACGAGTAGATTGTACTTTCAGTATTCTCTAACAAGCATTACTTCTAATCAATCGTAATAAATTAAACAGTATAGTGAATTATTTCTTCCTATATATTTTAATTGAATCGTTATAGACATTATTTGACACAACTAAGCTCAATAAAGACTTGTACAAAGCTTAGGACAAGTTAAGTGACATGTTCGCTTCAATGTCCAAATTGCGAAACTCCGATACATTATTCCTTGAGGAAAAATGCTCTCTCGATCTCGCTACAAATGCTCGCGCACTGCTTCCATTTTAGGTTCTGTGGTATGCAAATGAGACAAGGTAGAATCTAGACCAGATGTCTACTGAATGCCAATATAATGCATGAGAAATGCGACAAGACAATTTATGTTGATTCCATAAGAGTAGAAATTAAATTAGTTGAAATAAAAATAAAAAATAGTTTTAAGGGCACTTTGTACGGGACAGTAGGGTGGCCCGAAAATGTTAAATTTACCCTACACCTCAGGGCACCCGCTAAGTTTTTTACTTAAGTTGATAGTAGTTAAGTGCTAAAATTTCAATGTCCTAGGTGGAATAAAAGGCTATGCTCAACGTCTCCAAGGTTTTATAATTTTTAATCATTTTAAAAAAAAAATATATTTAAAAAAATCCAGAAGTTTTTTTTTGGGAAAGAAATACCAAAAAAATGTATTAAAGAGTTGAAAAAATTAGAACTATCAATGGTTGTTTGTGAGGAGTGCTTTTATTCAAGTGATTATTTTGGACTTTTTGTGAAAATATTGCTTTGTCATTCTACTATAACACGTCAAGCGGACTCTATATTCTTGATAGGTGCCAAAAATTTTAGAACCAATATCTAGATTTAATCAGTTACCATTCATCATCAATATTATAGTATGAAATAAACTAATTTACTACTTCCCAGGTAGTTGTACTTAATTTAGAACAACCCTCGAAATGCTTGATTTTTTCATATTTTTTCTTTATATTACATACCTTTGAGCACTGTCTTCCAATTAGAATATTAGCTTCAAACTTTACCTGTACTTGTTTTACCACTGATAAAACAATTAGTGGGTGCCCAGACATGTAAACTAGTTTTGAATTTTTTACTATATAATATGGGCCACACTGCTGCACAGTCAGTCAATAAAGACGCTTAATATGAATATTTTTTAAGCGCTTTCCTAAGTGTGTTATTCGTATGTGTATGTGAACACTAAGGAAATTGTTAATATAGCTAATAATGTAAATATATTTTTGGTTTCTTACGTTTTCCAAAGCATTCAATATACCAATATCTACACAAACGTTTACATAAAAAACATTAACTGTTCAGGTCAGCCTAATTCAGTATTTCAGACAGTTTTCGCTTTTTACGGGATAGTTTGCAAACTGCTCAAGAAACTGTACAGTTTTCGGTCCCGTATAATATATTTTATTTTATATTTTCTATCTAGTATAAAGTGCGCTTAAGAGTAGGTACAGCGCACAAAAGTATTTTGAAAATAGGTAAGTGTGTATAGATAAATAAAATAAAAGAATTAGGTAGGTACAGTCAAATCATGACTTTCTTAAATAAAGAAAAGTTTGGCACAGTTATTAATTTAATTTTTAATTTTTTACTATATGCATATTTGAGTATTAAATATCCATCAACCATAAACACTTCAATTTATTAGACGACAGCAAACAAAAAAAATCCACTAAAACTTGCAACGAATCAAAAACTGCCCGTAAATATGTAAAAATTAGTTTTGATTTTTTCGTTCATAACAGGGTATCTATTTTAAACGTAACCTACCCACTCATACTCGGCTCTTCAAACAGTTTAAACCAGGATTTGCAGGATACACACGAGCCTTCGTGCGACCGTGGGGTGGTGGTGGGGGTTGGTTGATATTAGGGTGGGGAAAGGTATGAACCAGTGGGGGTGGGTGGACCGTTCTGCATTCCTAACGAAAAGTGCGGTTTGCCAAGATTTTTAGTTAAAGTTAGTTAAGTTAGTACAAATGTAATATCTAGGACCTAAGGCTGGAGTTGAAGCGTAAGACTGATCATCATCTCGCCTTTAAGTGATAATGTATTCAGAATGGTGCAATTGGTGCACCATTAGGTGCGGATAAGGGAAAGTATTAGTAGTATTACAAGTCTGGTCCGAAAGCTTGTTAATTATTGTATGTCAGATTTATAGGTGACAAGTATTTTAAAAGTTCTATTCATATTATCTACAGCAACAATAAACAAACGATTTTTTAATAGTTGATAAAAAAGAGCTTCTGTTTTGATGAAAGGACGAAAATAATTCATTAGGTATGGGTATCTTTATATTTTATTAGCAAAAAAAAAACAAACCTTCAAGTGAATCACAAACATTTATTGAATTTATTGGATAATGCTTCGCAATAAGAAGATATTTTTTTGAGCATTCTGTAAAAAAAAACATATTTTTATAACTTATAAAGAATAATTTTAATATCTTAAAATATTTTTTTCAATAAATCATCATTGTGTTGTTTAAATAAAATCAAGTATGAATACCATAAATATTACAGATTATGTTTTTCTGGGTTATTATTCCGTGTTTGTGTGGCCGACGTTACGGAGCACATTGCAGTGTCCATCTTTAGGGCCAATGTATTTTTACTGTACTTGGTCCTTGAAATGCCCACCAATCATCAGGCCCGATTAATAAAGGAAGCCATATAAAAATAATGACATCCTAATAATATAAACAGGGATAATGGGTTACGACTACAAACCGGTACTTCCAAAGCCCGACTGCGACACGGTACAAACTCCTCACACTTAAATACACACAAGACTCATACATCAGCCCCGAAGATGGATACTACAATGTGGTTCGAAACGTCGGCAACACAAAGCCCACAAACACTGCATAATAACCCAGAAAAAACGTAATCTGTATTTTGAAGGCCGTAAAAACTTACGAACTTTACCATAAATATTATCAACAACAAAATTTTTTCGTGGACTTACCACCCTCCTCCTTGTGACTGCAGTGGGGGTGCATGCCCATCACAAGTGTAGTATGTTAATGTTTTGGATGTATGAGCGCTACAATTAAGCTTTTTCGGGGGTTAAAAGTTTCAGTGCATGTGAATTTATCTTCCGTTTATACAACTTGTCTCTACTTATTTTTCCCTGGCAAACATGAGACGCCAGAACCGGATTGTAATTTAATCGAAAACGAAAAATTATAACTTTTATTATAATTGTTGTCATGCAGCTATACACAACATCACTTTATATATCTATAGCTTAATTATATTTGGAAATGAGATGCAAATTTCAAAAGGATACCAAAAGCTTATAAAAACTGATAAGAATAAAAATAGTGTTTTAAGTATTAAGTAATGCGATTACATAATTGATAAAGGTAGTAAATGAGTTATTTTTCAACGAATATATTAATATTTAGGTAATATCATAATTTTCTCAGCATAGAAAAAGGTCATCGAAATGTAAAAAATAATATTTTTTTCTACATTATTTTCTTCCTAGTATCGTTATTAAACCATTTTTTTTTTTAAATATTGAACTTGTATTTGAATAAACAACTATTACAAAAAAATTTATGACAATGATTATAGGCTATAGGTACAATATTAACACAACGCTTTACCTCGCCAATTAAAAAGACAAGTTCTTGTGCTTGGTGAGGGAGATTACGCTAAAGTATACAATATAAGTAAATAAGGTTAATTAAAATAATAAGTCTAGGTACTAGCACATTGCCGCTTAGGCCTAAGCAAAATAAGCAACTAAGTAAGCAAAATTAATAATATGATTTATGATCGTTTACGATCCAAAACCTGTCTTTTTACTTTAATTTTAATTTTTTAAAGTAATTGTTAATTTTCAATTCTTTGGGCAATTCATTCAAAGAAATTATTCCCTTACTACTTTATGTTTTGTATTAAATTTAGAAATTTCAATATTAATTTAAGGAAAGTGTTTTAAAATAAATATTTATTCAACCGATATTTTTTTTGGACTTCATTATTCATATTACCCAATTTAAAAAAATGAAAACCCAGCTAATGACAGGTACAAAGCCAAGTAAACGCCTAAGTATCTATATCCCATTCCAGAAATTATTTGTATGAAGATATAAAAAAAATGGTGTGACGGTTAGTTATTTAATTAGTTAGTTAAGATATTAAATTATAGTAGGAAAAGCTTTTTTTTTTACTAAAAAAAATATGCACTTATATTTTGTCTGATTTGCATTTTTATTCAACCAAACTAAAACGATTAAAATGATGTTTTCATTAGTTTTTGCATTATTTACTCTAATATCTATATGATTTTTAGCTTTCCCCGTTTCTTCGCATAACTCAGGCTTTATGTAATATCCATATTTCTAAGCGGCGTTACTCAAGAACTCTAGTACTAATAGGGACATACCTAAGTATTGAGTGCATACATAGTAAGCTCTGACTTATTGTTCATGTAGGTAACATTTCCTTCAAACCTGCTAAGGAATTTAACTAAACTCTCCTATATTAGGCCTAGTTTACAACAAGTAATGCGTTGGCGTCCTAGCCAATCTTTATTCGTAAAAGAAGTCGTGTAAATCACTTAGGCATTACTAATGACCAATCTTGTTTTCTTTCTACCAATATGAAAGAAAAATTTCTTAGATAAAATATGACGATACGAAACGTTTTTCTGTTTCAACGCTCAATAGGTATATCACAAAACATACATAGACGAAATATGTAGATAAAACAGTTTTCTTACTACAATTATTTGGAGAGATTGTGTTTACGGAATGCAGCGAGGATTAGGCTCCAGGTTGCAGTCAATTTTCAGTCATTATATTGTACACCTGCGAATAAAAAGGCAAAAGCATAAGTTGGGCGCCAAATGTTAGCAAAGATTTATGCGCATGCGCATATTGCGCATAATAATATATATAAACTAAGCCTTACACTCTATCTCTATAGGCTTTCGATTGATTAAACTGGTCACGATTCCTTCTCTCGATAACGACACCAACTGGCCTGCCGGGGGATTTGACTGGTGGATATGTCAAAATGTTGAACAGTTTTCTTGTTGTATGTTAATGTAATGTTTAAGTAATTTAATTATGCTGATTTGTTCCTGCAAGCATACAATTATGTCTCGGACCTTTATTACTAAATCGGAAAGATAGAAGTCTATTACATTTTAAATAAACCTAAATCAAATTCAGTATTTAATGTACTAAAGAGACGCTGGCCAACTATGCAAAATAAGTCTTTTTATTCATTTATCAACAATTTTGATAATAATGGTTTTTTCCTATGATAGGTCTATGATTTCTTAAATCAATAATATCTGTAAAAAGTCACATTCAACCTTCTCTCGCGTTTTCACGGTCCAAAAATTATATAATCTATGATTTATATTGACTTGGTTATCTTTATACACTCTCTAAGCGCAGTAGCTATATGACGTACATAAAATAATTCTAGATGGGTACTTAAATTGAAAAATCATGTCCTTCCTTTTAACTCTGTATTGCGAAGCCTAATTCAGACGTAAGTTCGTAACATTCACAGTGCGTAACATCACAGTGATGTCACGTAACATGTGCGTAACATCAGCAATCGTGCGCAACATTCACAGTGCGTAGCCTAACTTAGATTTTGTTACATGCTACATAAATATCTTTTTAAAAACAAGGGTCGAAGCATCCTGGCATCTCTTCTAAAAAAAAAAATCGTCTTCTAAGCAAATTTCGTAACTGTCTTCCGCATTTGACAATAATTTTTATTACGACACACCTCTAGGATAATTTATGCAGAAATTATAAAATATCGTGTCATTATATAATATAACTTACAAAGTAAACAATTATTATGAAGTAAGTTTATTTATAATGAGTCATTATAATATCATTTACTAGATAATCGTAAAATAATAAAGCGGGTATCGTAAATTTAAAGGGTAACAAAATAAGAACATTCGCTTGGGTAGTATAAAACGGAAGCAAAATTAATTATATTTATTTTTAATAAAGTAAGATAAATATTATGTTCACTCTAACCATTAAGTTATATTACATATACGTTCGATTATTTTAAAGATAATAAAAAATATGGAACAAAAAAACTACATGTATTTTTTATAATTTAATGTATTTATACCTTTCGACTACGGTTGTAAAGGAAATGTAGTTTTAAAAATATTGCTATCGTTCTAATGGTGTAGGTTAGGGTGTCCCAAATATGACCAAAAAATTATTTTTCTCGATTTTGAAACCGCATACCCTCTATCTTTTTTGAAATGACTATGGCCTATTCAGATGCGAAATTTCATATGTGTACAATGATTTTAACTCGTGCCGACAGGGCCTCAAAGTTTTTCATAATTAGAGAAATTTCCTTCATGTTGTATGAACATGTTCCGATGCAAGTCGGCACGGGTTACTGTACTCCAAATGAACTTAAATTTTCTGAACAAGTGCTATATAGAAAAAAAAGAAAGTGGGCCCTATGCATTAAATAATAATCAAGTTGAAAAATAAGGGACACCCTAGTAGGGTGGAAACAAAATATAGTATGGGACCAAAAAAATTTTTTTTTCGATTTTGAAAACGCATACCCTCAATCTTTTTTACAATTTCTATGGACTATTTACATACGAAATTTCATATGTGTACAATTATTGTAACTCGTGCCGACAAGGCCACAATACTCAATTTAAAAAATTTGGGACATCCTACTTTGTAGGTACCTACCCAAATGTTTCATATTCGGGGTTACTTTCAAATAACCAGAGAGTAGGAAAAATATGTGGAGGATTAGGATTATTATTCGAATCCGAGGCGCTGACTCGACCGCAACTTGGTTCTATATAATATGTAAATTGATTACATTTTTATTTAAAAAAATAACGAAATGTTTCTAAACGGTAGTATTCGCACATAATAACATAATTATCAGCGCGTATTAATTGCAAATTCACCCCCGTAATTCTAACATCCCTTAGTAAAACGCGATCGTTTGTCTACTCAAAGGGGGTGGGGGTCGCAAGGAGTTAAGGCAAAAATTCCTGGCCCCACTCACCCCTAGCGTTCATTAACGATTTTTTGTTCCCGCCAAACTTTTATTGTAAGAAAATATCATTCCAAATGAATATTTATGTCTCCAGTCAAAGTCTGAAGAGGAATAAAGGGTTGGATGTTTTGATAAGCATTTCTGGTAGTGTCGTTCATGACAAGGGGCCGTTAAACTTATAATACGCAAAATATAACCGGTGAAGGTTGATGCGATATTGCCATTCAACGGGTTAATGTTGTTTTAATTAAATAAAGTGATTTGGCTGATAAAAAATATGGCCGTCATATAATTTAATGTATCCTGTATGGAGAAGTGTTACGAAAAGGGCCTCTGATGTTTCATGAGCTTTTGGAAGTAGTGATTTACGATATTAAGTTTACTTTATATGTGGTTTAAGTGTTGAATGTGATTTTAATTGCCTAGAGTAAAAGAAACTTACACTTTTCCTTGGATTGCATCGCAGCCATAATTTCCTTTTCAATAATAATGTTTTTCAATGAAATTTCGTAAATTAGGGCAGCAGATTACTATTTCTGTAAATTAAAAAGACGTGTTATTAATTTAATTTTAAAACGCATGTAAACATTCTGAGAACATAATCATCATCTTCATCATGATTCCATATCCATTCCCTACGTGGAGCAGATGGATTCCACAAACTACTTCCAATTCAAGCGATCCGCAACCAGGTTCCGTTATCAAATCGGGAATATGATAATTCAGCGCTCTTGAGGTGATTTTTCACAAAAATGGCGCATAATAACAAACGATTTAATTATTATTATTATTAGACTGAACTAATATCCACGCGACAAACTTAACCACATTTTCAGTTTAAAAAAAACACATTTGAAATATTCCTGCGTACGTTATAAGCGATTACACTCTGGTATTTTAGGGTGAGAATTGCCAAGAAACCTGTCTTATCCAGGGGTGATTTTTTAGTACTACGGGGGCTAGTTATGGCGTGTAAACGGGTCACTTATCACGGTTTAAAGCTCGCTATAGATAAACACAAAGATAAGGGAACTGTTGTCTGGCCCAAGCTTGGCTTGAGTCCCAAAATTCTCCGCTAGTCCTAATTCAAAACCCAGTCAAGTGTTTTAACAGAAGATTTTCACGAATACCAAATAAAGCCATTTTTAAGCGATATTCTAGTCTATTCTATTTCTAACAACAACATTTTGAACGAATACAAATACTTGTAGACAAATTACTGGATTATACCCATGCTGGGCTGATATCAGATATTATTGATATCTCAACAGAGGCAGAGAAACTCTGGAAACGAATGTGGGTTATCTAGGCGTTTACAGGGCTTGTGACCTGTCATTGGCTGGGTTAAGTGGCCACTTGATGTGTTACAACATTCCCATTCCGCCCATCATCTGACAACCATGTATGACAAATTTTTAAACTTGTAGATCTGTCGATATACCAACTCGCATGTGGATTCTTCTGTACAAACTAAACATATACACAAGTTTCAAAAATTTGTCATACATGGTTGTCAGATGATGGGCGGAATGGGAATGTTGTAATACATCAAGTGGCCACTTAACCCAGCCAATGACCATCATCTGGCCCGATAATCGATCTAGATTCTAGATGCAAACAGTTATTTTCGAGGAATGGATTGTTCCTTATTCCTCGCTAGATTTAGGATTAATTCCATATGGAATTTCAACAGAAATGTGTTCTTCATCAACTAGTAATCTTGGAAGAACACTGAAGCGTTAGATTGATCATCTTAAATTCGTGCAATAAAATTATTATTGTTTATATTGGATGCGGATAGTAGTGAAAGAAAGTGAAAATCTATGGAATTAAAAAAAAAAAAATTTTCAAAAAATTGTCATCTTTTTAGGTTTTGAAATTTGTTAGCCACGCCGTCGAACTTTCAGCTATCAGCCCATTCCGGGACAACAGTGCCTGTGTCTGTTACTAAACTTACTTTTTGTTGTAGAGTAAGAGGCTTTTGTTTGTCATTGGCACTTCATATCTGGTTTTAGTGTAATTAAAAATATTAATTTATTTAACTGACTAGCCATTACTACATTTTTTCTCGAAGTGGTAGGCAGAGACGATAGAACGCCGCACTATTTGTCCCGGCACGCATTCCTTATTTTCTCCATATTCATAAAATATATGTATCTACCTTCTTTTGGACGCAAGCCGATTATTTCGGCTTTTCACATACTTTTAAGTACTTGTCTTTTTAGGCCTTATGAAAAATCTACCTGTGTATTTCCCTAGGATATGGATTGGTGTAGGTGTATGTGATAACTTTAATGAAAGTTTGTGATTGCTGATGGAATATGGAGTTTCATTTTGAATACATACAAATTTATAACTCTTGCCTTGAGTGGCTTAATCATCTCGTTCAGTATGTGTAAATACATATATGTGAAAATCTATTGCGCATTAAATAGTTTGTACCCTGGTTGCCGGTTGTGTGCCGGTACAGTTTACAGACTGTACAGTGCACCGTGTTTATAACACATCGCATTGTATAAGGCGGGAATCGTGACCGGTCTGTAACACTACCCACGTGACACACAAGCGCCAATAACACCCACCGTGTGCACTTTCCTCTAACTTATGACCATCGAGCACCATACTTGTATAATATAGTGCTGATGCAGGAGCAACCTTGGAAATAAAAACGCGACAGTGTGTGAAGAGTACGGATAGAAAATATCAGGATATTTTCAGATATTACCGGAGGTCTTCACTCTCTTAAGACGCTCTTTAAACCGATTTTTTAATGTACAAATCAATTTTTTGGCAGTAATTGTGGTTCGTTGACAAAGCTTTTCTGGCCGTCTATATATTGTATAGCTTATGGTGAAGAGTAATTTTTCAGGAAGGACTGGTGTTTCTTTCTAACAAGGCAAAAAATGATAGCACCTGCAGTGAGGATATTACATATTATTGTTTTCTTATGTACATAGTTGTCTCGACACTACAAACCATCGACCATCCGATTTCTAATTATGTTCTTGAACTTTTAAATTATGGAAACATTTTAGAATATTGTATTATATTTATGTAAGTATATATACAGGGTGTAACAAAACTCGACGTACAAGCGGGAAACCAGTGAATTTACATCATATTTGGAGTCGAATTTGTAGAATTTTTTATTTTATTTGACCCCTACTTTTTGAGAAAATTCAGTACGGAGTAGATTTTTTTTGGTTTTTTTTTGCAAACTGTTATCAAATATCATGTATTTACTCAAATTAATACTATCCATAAAGAAAGCAAAATTAACGAAACGCATTTTAATAAGAATTGGAGCAATTTTACTTAATCTGCCATACTTATGAAAACTTTTATGAGAAGAAAAAATTTTTCAAGCTCAGTTTAAAAAGTTATTTTACACAATCGTCTCCAAATACGATGTAGATTCGCTGGTTTCCCGCTTGAACATCGAGTTTTGTTACACCCTGTATATGTGTATATGAACAAACAAAGCACATAAACTTTTGTAAGTGAGAATTGTTAGCAAAAATGACCATTCAAAATAATCGTCAGTAAAGAGTAATTTGCAATGGGTTTTATTCGGATCTAATGCGTGAGTCTGAGCGCTTTTACTTCATTTAATATATCGTCATCTTTTATGATTGCCGGTTCAATTTGGAAGGCAGAACTATAGGACATGGATCTGACTTGGGAAGACGGATGAGAAATGGAAGGATATCGCATGACTTGGAGAAGGTTTTTGGAATCCGTATTCTCCAAATAGAGGGCGGATACGGAATAATTATGATGATGATTTAGTGTCTAATGATCCTAACTAATAGATTGCTTAGTGGGGTAGTCCCCGGGGGGGACTTGGTGTGCCCTCGCGTCTGTTTGTGTGTCCGTGCGTGGAGGTCTCAAATTATATCCCATCCCTCAACTCAATTGTATTGTGTCTTTTGTAAGGATAGGATGGTCTTTGGAAAGGTATTGTGATAAGGTACGGCAGGGGACGTATGAAATAGTGTCTGCCAGATAGGATGATAGTGTGAGATGCACACATGCGTTCTGTCCCCTCCCCTCTTTTCCCTAATCCCCCCTCCATTGAGACCCTGACCGCGAATGCACGGGTGGATGTCTGGGATGGGGGGCCTGGCGAGGCGGGATACCGGTCTCCACACGGGTGGTTGTAATTACTAATAAATAATGATCGGGGTAGAAACTAACATACCTACCACTGTTAATTTGGGCCGACTCAGTTTCCATCACCCGACCGGTTGGTTTGGGTGATGGAAACAATGACAATTATAAATACATAAGCCGAGACGGTGGTAGGGGTACAATGAAAGCATTTGTTCGCGTACATAATCGTAAATTCATCCGTATTTTTATCACACTAACAATCTTAAAATCGCGGTTTAGCTTGTTGAAAAAATCGGTAGAGTTGGCTGGACTGAAAAAAGACTCAATAGTCTTTAAAGCAGTCTAGGGAAAGGGTGGGGCTTTCAGTGTCCAATGATCCATAAAATTAATAATGGTAACACAATTTCGCTTAGATTACTTACTAGAATAACGAAGATTTTTACCAATTTTAATACAAATTTTAACTTAACCTTAGTTATTTAATTATTCAGAAATACTATTTTCTTTTCCAGAGAAAATTCCGTTTTGTATTATTTACCGACCACGTCAGATAACTTTGTAGATATGCATTCGTGATCCCAGCGATGCTTGTTACATGATTATGATAAATGTAACCTAAAATATTATTTAATAACAATTAATATCTAAGCATTACCTACTGTTTACGAACATAAATATTAATTATATTAATAAACGTTCAGCGAACAATTGGTTCGTGTTGCAACTTTACCATAACTTGGAGTAACAATTTAATATTTAATAGATGGAGGTTTGTTATTGGACCGATTGTAAAATAAATATATAATACTCGTTAATTTTCTTCGTGATACAAGTCATACAATGCCTCATGCTATACTAAATACCTTGAACAATAAATTAAACTAGACAAACATCGTAACAATTTCTATTTGTCATATGGCATGACCTTTGGAAATGAAGCGCTCAGGAGAGAACGCGATAGTTCACCGGTACTTAAAAATTACAAATACAAAGGGTCACGTGAATGATATTTTTAATTGAATAACGAAAATTTACGGCATTCAAGTTTACAGTTTTAGATAAAATTGTGTTTGATTCATTAAAATACGTAGCTACGATGTGAGTGCTTATGGCATATTTTAAAAAATAAACTTCTTACTTCTTACAGATGTGCGATAGAAGTCCTGATAAGTCGAATACGAACTAAGAATACCACGTTATAGCTAACACCGATTGCCATTTTTCTGTATTGAAAACGTGTTTCTTTTTTCTCTTTTTTTTATCGTGATATTTAAAAAAAAAAAAACATTTTAACGAAACAGTACCGAAATCAAAAACAAATTTTTACGATTTTCAAAATTTTTCTTTTTTGGATTTGCAATTTAGTATTCACGGTCCTATACGTATGTTGAGATATGTATAGGGTTGTCATAATTGTTCGTCCCTGATACAACTGTTATTTACTCGGTTAAAACAAAATGCCGCCTTTATAACTCCTGCATCACACCTGTTCTCCTCTACGGCTGCGAATCGTGGCACCTAACTAGGGCCCAAGACAGCAGACTTCTGAGTTTTTAGAATAGGTGTCTAAGAAGAATTTTAGGTGTGCGGTGGTTTGACTTTGTAAGGAACACAGAGGTGAGGCAACGGACACAGCAACCCTTGGTATCTACTGTCATCCGGCGAAGGCGTTTCGGCTGGCTAGGCCATATACTACGTATGCCTCCCGAGGGCGTTAACCATGCTTGCCTATTTTACAAGGCATCAGGTTCTCAGCGTCCTGGTCGTTCACTGTTGACAATTCGTCGGCAGTTTGCGTCAGAGCTGCAGGACGTGTACTTGACTTGGGAGGATGCACGGGAGCTGGCGGCAGATCGCTTGGCCTGGAGGCAGTTTGTGGATTCCATATGCTTCACATAGGGAGCGGATATGGTATGATGATGATGACGATGATACAACTGTTGGCAATTCTCATGAAACATCAATAATTACAATTGTCGCTGACGAAAAAGTAGATTTTTTTCAGTGAGCAAAGAATAAATACGTACAATAAAAACTTTAAAAAACATGTTAAAAATTGACTTTTTCGTATTGATTAATACACGTTTCAAACGTATTAATCTCGTGCGCTATGGTATTTTACCAAGTCGTTAGGTTCTTTCACGAATGGATAAAACTTTGTAGATTTCAATTATATACCTTTTATTATTTTCAACATGTTGCCTATTTTTCATCACATGGACACATGGACAGGTAAACATGTGAAAGTATTTTGTGTAAAAGTGGCTGAGCTATTCCACTATTACGTCATTTAACAACTACTGTGGAAATTCTTTGACCAAACGTGACCGATTTTTTACTTGCTTGAATGAAATTGAGAAATATCGATATTTTTACTGTCCATACTAAATATATATTCGTATAAGCGTGTATTTTGTATTAGTAGTAGTAATGTAGTATGTAAAAACTTATCAAATGGGCAATTTTACGTAATAAAAAAACATGCATTTCTATTTACTTATTTTTTACCTTCGAAAAATCTACAGGACGTTGATTATGATTTTAGGTTTTTAACCGTCGATAAATTGTTATTTTCTATTTATAATAAATCAATAATAAAACTTACGTCCTCTTTATACAAGACAATAAATTTTAGTTCTCCGATTAATAAACAGGAATAGACTGCACTACTCGCATCCACTCCTCCAGATTCTGTGATATGTTGGTCAAATAAATTATGAAGTACCTCATTTTAGTCTACCCATCTTGCAGGAGTTCATCCTTTGGTTCACTATTCCTCAACACAGACCGTGATCACCAAATTTCCAGACTCAAGCTGTTTCTTAAAATAGAAAATCTGTTATATAAACTGTCGTGAAGTTCTACAATTCCTTCACCTTTCTTCTTTTCTTTTATTCGCACCAAATATTGCATAGGACACAACATTGATACACTACCTAAGCGTAGATTATATTGTATATAGAGAAAGCGATCGGTCATTAATCACATATTATTAGTGAAAAAACCATATTTAAATCGACATTTTATATTGACCGCGTCTGGAATCAAACTCTATTAAGTTTGACCATTTACAATTAAGCTCTTTCCAATTTTTTGTTTTTTATTTTAAAAAAATGATTGAAAAATTACAATATCAAGGGATTTTTCAAAAAAAAATTACGATGTCATATGAATTTTTTAGCGCGGTTTGAAATAGCGCTTTTTCAAATCGCTCGCAAAATCCTCCATTTAGCGCGCATGCGGTGTGACGTCACAGCAATATAGGCGCTCACTACGGAATGAATTTCACGCCTTCCACGGTAGACGGGTATGACGTCATTATCCAATAACGGGCGTTAAAAGTCACTCGTAATTTCGTGTTTTTAAAACATAAATTTATAAATGAAAACAAAATTTTTGATCATTGTGCTTTATATTGTTGGAATTGTAAAAATATACTTTAAATATTTAAAGCGTTTTTAAGGATATTCATGTTATCTGGAAGAACCCTATTCATTGTTGCAACTCGGCGTTTGACGCTGTAACATAAACAGCGAACAATAAATAAAAAATACAACACACGCACCTATATGACGTAGTATGTAGGGTGTAGGTGCATGCATTATGTTAAAATAAGCTTTTAAGCGCAACGCAACACGTTGGGTTTAATATCTGAATACAATCGGCGCAGTGGTCTCTCCCTATACGGAGGCAGGCTCCTGATACGATCGTGAGACATATACAAATTGCCAATGCCTCTCGCTGTGCCTGTCCCTACCGTATGTTCGTATTATCCGGTAGCCTGTCAGGCCACTGCGTCACTATCCTGACCAATTCATCACGGCCTTGTTATACGGTCGTCAGCAGTCGTGGGGTGGTAGCTGTAGGCACACTCTATACATAATATGAATCTATATTAAGGTATTAACATACCTTTTTAACGAATTTTACTAAATTTTTGTGTGTGGTCAATGAGACTAGTAAACAGTCCAAAATAGCAGCGACATTGATATGTTATTATATTTATTACAAAAACTGTTACAATTTAAAAACGATTTATGTTTACTAATCGGTAGGTACAAAAGTAAATATAACACGTGTTTATGTACACAGATAGGTACTGCATACTGGACTGCTTCTCGCGACTAGCATTGCATTACTGAACTCCCGATGACAGCCGATGGCGTATTTATAAAAGGGACATCCTTTCTATAGTTTTCAGTATACACGTATCTGGAACCTTCTAGGCGAGTCCGTGCCAATCCAGAATGATAATTTATCATCCCTCTGATACCCGTTTAAATATAATGCATCAAAAGTTAGCAAGTTTGTTTAGATTATGAGTGTTTACATTATTGGCAATACTAAATTTTTATATGTAGGTACCTATAGTTGACGGAGACGTGACGTAACAAACAGAAGAAAAATAATGAAAAATTCTTAAGTCCAAAAGCGGAGCTAGCATTCGATTGAGAAACGTGAAGGCAGTTTGTAGAATCCTTATGCTAATACAAGTTTTGTCAGTTTCCAGTAACTGTAAAACTAAAACAGTACATGTCTGAACTTAATTGTCTAATAGTTTGTAGTATTTACCCAAGGCAAACGTATTTTTAGTATTCGTAATAAAATCATTAACATGAATGCAAGTTTGATTTATCACGAACTTCGTGCATTTCAATATTATGATTGGACATTTTTATAAGCCACTGAAACTACAAATATTTGCATGATACCTACTAACTGCTACTAAAACTACTATTTAACTAAATATGGGCTCCAAAATTTATAATGTGGAATTTTTGTACCAATATGGAATATCTAGAATCTAGATCTCAATGTCCACTCTACATACTAAAGAAAAAGTCACTGAATTTATTTTTACTATACGTTATATTAGTGGGTGAAAGTCTTGTAATGTGTTATAAATTAAGAATGATAGCTGCTCTAGGTATGTGAGGGTACAATGGTGCGTAGGTAAGGCTGTTGTATTGGGGCCAATAAAACCCCTACCTACACCTCTTACACATACCATATTATTTTCAAAATATGCGTTCATGCGTTCTGTCCCCTACCCTCTTTTCCCTAATCCCCCCTCCATTGAGACCCTGACGCGGATGCACGGGTGGATATGTCTGGGATGGGGGGCCTGGCGAGGCGGGATACCGGTCTCCACACGGGTGTTTTGTAATTACTAATAAAATAATGATCGGGTAGAAACTAACTTCCATACCACTGGTTAATTTGGGCCGACTCTGGTTTGGTTTGGGTGATGGAAACAATGACAGTTATAATACTTAAGCCGAGACGGTGGTAGGGGTACAATGAAAGCATTTGTTCGCGTACATAATCGTAAATTCATCCGTATTTTCTATCACACTAACAATCTTAAAACGCGGTTTAGCTTGTTGAAAAAATCGGTAGAGTTGGCTGGACTGAAAATTAGACTCAATAGTTTTTAAAGCAGTCTAGGGAATGGGTGGGGCTTTCATTGAAAATACCATATTATTTTATCTTATTTTTTATTTTTTATTTTGGATACATACAGTTACAAATTAACATAAATATATAATAACCATAATAAAAAATTAAACAATTAAGTGTATTTTCTATGTGCAGGGATATGTGAATGTCAGGTGAGTGTGCATATAGTATTCTCTCGCTTCTACGCAATGCAATGATAAGAACTAAAAACGACACACCAATAATAATGTATCGAAGCGACAAGTAGTATGGGACAAGAGAGAATGTAATTTTGCCATGAAACTTCGACCATACGTTATGTGGGCATGTGAAATATTACTCTTCATGTTAATGTTAAGTTACAGCAAATTATTGTGACGACAACGTTCTGATCTAAAATGAGTAAAGTCAAAAATTAATGTTTTTAAACAGATTTTACCATATCACAATCTAATGGGCTTATTTACGTACATTTGTTTAATTATCATTTATTATTTAAACCCGCATCAGTTTCATATGTGATAGATTTCCTATATTTTTATTATGAGGATACGGTTTTATTTGCCGAATCGGGATTTGGAAATTTTTTTTGAACTGTTTTCTATTTAGTAATATTAAAATATGTATCAGAAATTCTATAATTGAGAATCACATCAAACTGAAAGAGAAATTTTGCGAAGAAGGCATTTTTAAAAGGGTCAAAAAGCTTATCATTTTTGTAAGCAACATTTTGAGTGTCAAATAACTTGTAGACATAACTGGGGTTTCACCCATTTCGGGATAACATTAATTTCCAGTTCTCTTCCAAACTTCTCGTCTCTGTTGAGATGTCATTTGTTAATTATTATTTTAAGCTAAAATTTAAAATATTCACTTGATGTATTTTTTATAGAACTCTCTGACAATTCATAGGTACATGGTATGCATTTCAAAACTATGTAGGTTATATATATAATTATACATATGTGCATAACTTCGACATATGATTGCGTTTTGGCGTAGGCAACAGAAAGTTCTTTGTAATTCAATGTATTATATTAGTCGCCTGTTCGTTTATGCCAGCAGTTTGTTGTTATTAAACGCACATTTATTATCCGCTTTTGTCATTTTCTAACTAAGGAAGAATGCTGGGTGCATTTAGAGAATTCTAGTATTAATATTATTACGTTTGGCTTCTAGCCTATCACGAGAACTGCACGCACACATTTATTGCGTTTCTCGTGTTGTTTTCTAAATTGAATACGACAGTGCATTATTTAATTTTGTGCAAAGTAAGACCAAAAATATCATACAAAAAATTACTTATCTGATTTGGATATTTGTGCACCTGTGTCTTTTACCATACCTAGAGATGATTTTGTAAGAATCTTAGGTTAAATTGTTATTTTTTAGCTTGCTACCTACCTAGACCAGTCAGAAAAAGGGATTTGAGATGAGTTAGAGTGGAATTAGAAAAATAAATTTTTAGACAAGGTCCAAAATTTTAACTACGGGGACACAACATATTTTTCCCGATTTTAAATATTAAGTACTAATTATTTTTTGGTCAATATTAAATATTTATTTACATGTGATTTATTAATATTTCATCTGTGATACCTTGGACTGGTTCTGAAGCGACCTTCATGATAAATAAAATGATCAAGATACAGTGCACTTGGTTTGTCAAAGAAGTCCCTATGCACCATTGGATGCGGGTAAGGGTGAGAAGTAGTAGTAGTAGAATTGATTTAATTACTTGTATCAAAAAAATCTTTTCACTAAAATTGAATATTTCAAAAAATGTATGAACCAAATAACTACTTTTCATTTTCCGCGCTCAATGGTGCATGGGGAACTGCATTGGTACACCAAGTGCAGTTAACCTTCATAATTTGTTAAGGAAAGGTGATCAGTCTTACGCTTCAGCGCCAGTCCAAGGTATCACATAATATGAAATATCGAACACCGAATGAAAAAAAATCCAGGTAAGAAAGTAAAACGCTGGAATAAAATTATTTTCTCATACAGCAGTGGTTAGTTTTATTAGCCGTTCCTGCAGCAATAGTAATTTCCAACTGCAAAACTTTTACACCGGAGAATTTGTATTGCGACCAAAAGGAGCAACGGAAGGGAAAACTTCAACGCGGGGCCTTACTAACAATGTTACGTTTCAAATCTACTGGAGGAAAATAATATAACTTACTGTAAACCAAACTCTTCCGTATATATATATTTTTTTATTCATTAATTTATTTTATTGATAATTTAACTGGTTTGGCCGATTGGTTTGGTTTCTCGGGGCTTGCTGGTGATGATTTGTGCTAGGTCATTCTTGGAAAAGTTGCCCCAGTAAATCCTTGATTCCTATTCCTATATTCCTTCTATACCGTCCTCTATCCAAAATACCAAATTATCTATGGCACTTCGCGGGTAGTCTAAAAATTACAACAACAACGCAGCCGCTACAAAAACCCGCACGCAAATTCTCAACTCGCTTATCTAAACGCATCTTATAACCGAATTTTCATAAAATCAACTTTGAACCCTTTTATAACTCTTATCCATTGTGTTCTTGTGTCTGTATTGAAATTTTGTGATCAGTTTTGTGTTTTGTGACGTTATTTTGACGTGAAGTGCAGGACATAAGATCTCCTCCCATTTCCAGTCTCCATAATACCAAGGTAGAGGCAATTTCTACTGAATTGACTGGTGTAGGTCTCCTGGTATTCCTGGGAGCTGAATCTTTCGTTCGGCCTTCTTTCTCTGCCTTATTCATACTTAAAATTCTAGCACGCATACGGCTCTCTCGTTTTCAAGAATAATCGACAAAAAACGCGCTTCAGCTGCACCAATGCTACAGTCTTTTGCTTTAAATTTAAACATCAGCCATTACATATCTCTATATTGTACATCCAATTACAGAATTACACAGCATGTTTTTTTTTAATAAATAAAAATAAAATAAAAGTAAAGTTTAAAATAACAAAATTACATATTAACTTATTCCAAGATGCTACTTACATTCAAAATCCTGCTAAATCACTAAGACTATTATTACTAATTATTATGACTATTATTAATTTCTATGTGTAGAGTCTTAACATACGTGATGAGTTAAAAAATACCATATTGTTATTTATATTACAATAATTTAAAAAAGGAACTTCCCTTGCTTCCTCCACATTCATCCATCTTCTCATACTTTTATTTTTCTAACTGTCTTTTATATATATTTGTTTATCAAAATAGTATGTGCAGAAGTACTGTTTCTCATCAACATTATCTATATATATATAAAAATGAATGTAAGTTTGTATGTATGTATGTATGTATGTCCTCTATAGATTCATAAACCGCTTATCCGATTGCAATAAGTTGTTCTAGAGGGTTGTTTTATTCACTCCTGGGAAGGTTCCTGCATTATAACATCCATTTTATAATTTTTGTATTTGTGTATTTGATATAATTTAGTGACAGTTCCGGGTGAATTTTAGATACGCCATGTAACCGATAGTAACTGCATAGCTAAGTACATAAAGCTTATAAAAAATGTCGTCAAATAATGCTGTACAGCAAAAGGCGCTAATGTCGTTTTCATCACGTATACAATTTATTTTTATACACCTCGAACTTTCAATTACATTTTTTAATTTATTTACACCCCGATTCGGACTTTTTTCACAATAAATAAGTGCCGTGAATTGGTTTTGAGCTATCGAGTGCATTTTTTACCTCCGAAAATGTTTTTTTGTTCAAGATTTCTGTGTTAGTTTCATCGTCAGTTTTTCTCTATGAGAAAAAAAAACTCGTTTGACAAGGGCTTCTCCTGATCGAGAATAACTCTGCAGAGCTCTGTTTTTTGCAATAAATAGAAAGAAGACAAAATTCCAAGTTCAAAGACACCTAAAAATCGTTTCTAGCTGGGAAAATAAAAAAGTTATAACGTTTTAAAAACATCATTTTTTACTGTATAATATTTTAAGTTTAATCTGTTATAATTTTTATGGCTATGGAATAAAATCATTAACAGACAGTGAATTTGTAATAAAAAGTACCTACCTTATAATTCGTTTGGAGTTTATATTATAGGTAGTCTACCTAGAAGTTTTTATTCTCTCCTTCGAGCTACAAGAATCTTTGTTTGAAATTTGGAGCATTTGCTACTACTACTCTCCCTTATCCGCACCCAATAGTGCATAGGGCACTGCATTGGTACACCAAGTGCAGTGTCTCTTGATCATTTTATTACATGAAAGTAGGATGATCAGTCTTACGCTTCAGTCCCAGTCCAAGGTATCGCACATGAAATATTAATGTAAAAATAAACATGTAAATAAATCATATTTCATCTTGACCCTCTACGGGAATCGAACCGGCGACCTCATACACGGTAGTAAAATGGGCTACCACTGTGCTACGAGGTGAACATATGGATCATATGGACTCGCACAATTCCCGAAAAATATATATTCTGTTTGTATAATGCCGAATGAGTTTTAATTTTTTTTAAATTTAATAATTTATCATCACCATTACTTCCTATTACAGAATTGCTTCCCATGCACAGCATATGGATTTTTTAAATTCCAAAATGGCGGGCGTACCTTTTTTTCGTAAAATAAAGTAGGGTATCGTTTTAAGGGTTTTTAAGGGTGCTGATTTCGAATTTAGAGTTTATTTTTAAATCCAAGATGGCGGACGCAACGTTTTTTCATCAAATAAAGTTGGGTATCGTTTTAAGGGTTTTTAAGGGTCCTGATTTCGAATTTAGCTTTTATTTTTAAATCCAAGATGGCGGACGCAACTTTTTTTCATAAAATAAAGTTGGGTATCGTTTTAAGCGTTTTTAAGGGTCCTGATTTTGAATTTAGCTTTTATTTTTAAATCCAAGATGGCGGACAAAGCTTTTTTCATAGAAGGATGTTGGGTATCGTTTAAAGGTTTTTTGGGGGCCCTGATTTCGAATCTAGCGTTTATTTTTAAATCCAAGATGGCGGTCATCCCTTTTTTACAGAAAATGAAGATGGGTATCGTTTTAATGGTTTTGGAGGGCCCTGATTTCGAATCTAGCGTTTATTTTTTATTCCAAGATGGCGGTCGTCCCTTTTTTCACAAAGTGAAGATGGGTATCGTTTTAATGGTTCTTGGGGGGTTCTGATTTCGAATTTAGAGGTTATTTGGAAATCCAAGATGGCGGACGCACCTTTTTTTCATAAAATGAAGATGAGTATCGTTTTTAGGGCGTATGGGCGTCCTGATTTCAAATTTAAAGTTTATTTTGATATCCAAGATGGCGGAAGAAACTTTTTTTCATAAAATGGAGATGGGTATCGTTTTTAGGGCGTATGGGCGTCCTGATTTCGAATTAAGAGTTTATTTTGAAATCCAAGATGGCGGACACACATAATTTGGTAAAAATTAAGATTGGTATCGTTTGAAGGGTTTTGGGTGACCTGTTTTCGAATATAGAGTTTATATTTGAAATCCCAACTTGACGGACGCACCTTTTTTTCATCTAAGAGTAAATTCCATTCATGCGTCGGACCTGCCACACACAATTTTAAAAAAATAATATGTCCCTGGGTGTCTTTTTCAAGGGTAATAGAAGTCCTCATATTAAATTTACGAGTCGGACAGCCAAGAAATTTAATTGTTTATGCCAAAGACGGATAAACAAAAAATATATTATAAATACCTACCCTGAAGCACTTGAAAAATAAAGTCACCAAAATAAAATATATAACATTTTACACTATACCTTATACATACGAGTATACACATTATACGAGTTATTCAATTTTCATAAATGCATTTATCATCAGAAAGAAAATACAAAGCATTCCTTCTATTACCAATTCCAAAGAAACGAGATAAATCTTTCAAATTTCAATCGATATTTCTAGAATACCTGTTTCTTCTGCGGCAGCAACGCGACGGGTATCAGCTAGTATTTAATAAATATTATATAGAGCATTTATGGCGTTTACATCTTATTTTATTTTCGGGTTCAGGCTCTCCCGAGGCATTCGGAGTACATGCCCGAGCCAGGTCCACCGCCGCATCTTCACGACTCCTGTTATTGGAGGCTGCTGCGTCCGTTCCCGAACTTCAGAGTTGGTTATGAAGTCATACCACCTAATGCCTAGTATCTTTCTCAGACACTTGTTCTCAAAACTCAACAAGCGAGCATTCTGAGCTTTTGTGAGGTGCCAGGATTCACATCCATAAAGGAGCACCGGCACAATGCAGGAGCTAAAGAGTCGACATTTTGTTTTGACCGAGTATAAACTGGAATTCCAGACAGCACGCATCGTGTTAATTTCTAGACGGATTGCGAGTTCTTAAGCTTAAACTTACTGTGAGCTTAGTGATAATTGTATTTCAACTCTTTTTAAATTGGACGTTTGCCTCGTTCAAAATATTTTCTACATCTTACCAGCATAAAATATATAAGTACCTACTTAAGTATCCCTCTATATCTATGCAGCTAAAATATTTTTGTTTAATAAATATTTGATGTTTTTACGTGCATCTTATTTTGATATAACGTTAGAAGCCCGTATAACAACGTAGGTACTGTACATGTACAGTTATAAAAAAGTATTTTTCTTTGATAAAAGATTAACGATTTTGTTTTTAGCTCCCGTTTATTGACGTCAATGAAGTACATTTAAGAAATAATAGTATTAAATATTATAAATTAAATACAGGACATTAAAATAATATACAGGTACAATGTTATTTTATTCATAGTTGGTAGCCTTTGTTATGTATTTATAGTAGGTAATTAATTATAAGTAGCAAGCGTCAGAATTTTTTATGATACCTACAAAGCCGTTAGGTATTATAAATTCAGGCTTAAAACATACAAATTGTTCATGGGGTCACAGGACTTGTTAGTTTTTAAAGGAAATGACATCATAATATACGTTATGAATTATGAATTTTATGTTAGCAGCAAAAAAATAGTGAGTATGAATTCTTAAATATTTTTTTTTTATCCATTTTCACTTAACCTGTTGATGCATAATGTTTAACTAGTATAATAATTTATCATAAAAATCATTACTTTCTGTGTCATCAAAATCCATGTTAAATACTAACATCTAAATGAATTTTCCGAATTTGTGTTTTTTTTGTATGAAGTTAGCCATGTTACTATTAATAATCAAGTAATGATCATGTAGAACGGACGCAGATATTTTGTACTCCGGATGCCTCGGGAGAGCCTGAACCCGAGCTGCCTCTTCTTTACGCCTGCAGGATCCCGCCGTCCTGGCAGACCGTCGATGACCATCCTACGGATGTATTCGGCGGAGCTGATGGATGCGGCCTGACGTGGGAGGAGGCGAGAGAGCTGGCTGGTGACAGGGTCTCCTGGAGGGATCTAGTGATGTCCACATGCTCCACATAGATAGGAGCGAACGTGGGGAAAGAAGAAGAAGAATGATCATGTTTTAAGCCATTTTCCTAGAAAAGTTACATTTATAATGAACCGACAAAATACAATATGTTAATTTAGTATCTAGTAACAGATTAACTACCGAATTGGTTTCATTACCTTTTTTTTAAGACAAAATCTATTCAAATGCAGCTTCGGTCAATTTGAAAATTTCATTTTTATCCAGCCTTGAAGGCGAGCTGCAATATATTTAAATACATACAATGAAATAATTTGAATTAGTAATTATATAAAGGTTTATCTATATTATGTACGTACGATTAGGATATAAGTTAAATGAATGCAAATAAAATGTTGTGACTAAAATTTAAAAATGATGCAAATAACGTAAATAAGTATATTTCACGAACATCAGATAAGTTACGCGGATTGCCTCCAATCAGGTGTTATTGTATTTCACAAAATCCCCTAGTTTAGAAACGGATTTGTATAATAAATTTTACATTTGTCACTACAATTCGTGATTGAACTTGAAGCAGTAAATCTAACACAATAAAGAGTATAATATGTACACATGCTTTTACAAGTCACTAAGCTAAGGTGATTCGGATTATAAGATCCACTATAGTATGCTTACAAATTTTATTTCTATTTTACCGAGTATTTATTTAATTGTAAAATTCATTTTACTTATACCTTTATTTTGATTACTGAGAAATTTCTTTAAAGAACCTCTCCTGTACGTAGTAACCTGACTGATTTTATGATTATGACTATAACGCACTTTATACGGGACAGAAAACTGTACAGTTTCTTGTGCAGTTTTTTATTGGCTCATTTTATTTACTTCTCACGCTGAATCAAAGTATTATTGTATACATCTTAGTATTTTCTGTCTCTTTAATTGCCAATGTAATAAAAAATATGAGCCAAATAATTCATCTACGTTCCAATCATCTCAGCGATCACATGATCTACGTTAACCTCGCTCGTAAGAAGGTTAAAGTTTGGTGAATTTTGTTTCAAGTATTATACAAAGCAGTGCCAAGCCAAGAACTCACCCATTATTTAAATTATCGTGTAGGTACAATATCCACTATTGTCGTAATACTTTTGAATTATTAAATAATTTTGCATAATCATTTTAGGGATATTTTTAATATAATTTATATTAATTTTAAGTAGTTTGTAAGTAATACTCATTTGATATTAGGGGTGCATTATACATGTATTAAAATTGTTTTGAGATTTAACGTTAAAAAATGGGCTATTTATAATTCATGGAAATATTAACGTGATTTCATTATTATCATATAACAAAATTTGTCAATAAAACTGTATAAAAACTGATGGGCTGAATGCAACTGTTATAGTACTGTTCACACATCGGTGTTCGAGGGAGGGTACCAGTGGGGTACGGTTTAAATTCAGTATTCCCTAAAATTAACACATACTTGTTAGATAATGACAATGAACAGATATCAGCATGCAAATCATTTATATAATGAATTAGATTCAAAAGTTTCATTTTCTCTTGGAAATCAATAGTACCGTATCTGAGACCCGCCCAGGCTAGCATTTATCAAACAGTTTTTTATACAAGTATTTTAATTTCATGCATACAAGCATTTTTAAATTTAATTAGGTTTTTCTCACTTCACCACTATTTTTATCCGATGAAGGGCCCTATCACCACGCTAGCTCTTTACTACCTGGGCAAACCCTGCCGAGCCTAATTTTACAAAGTTATATTTATTATTCTAACATTGGTTACGACCCAAATTCCAAAAGCGGGTTTGGAGGCTTAGAAGAATGCAAGAAAAAAAAATTACAGCTCAAATTTAACATAACCTAACGTAAAACCTATTATTATAAAGGCAAACGTATTTTCTTTAAATACGATATTTTATTTTTTGCGTGGGGAACGTATTTAACATTCACCCAATTCTGAGTATGAAGTGTAATATCGCGCCAATGTCTTGTGTGATATAGTTTGTAATACTATACTATATTATAATATTGTTTTAGAAACTAAATTTTTGAAAGATTAAGTTTAAAAAACAGCTTAAAAAATTTAATATACCCTGCAAGGTTTGACGTGGACCAATGGATTTTGAAAATTATATGAATAAAAAAAGTCCATAAATCATTTTATAAATCTCAAAAATCACAAATTCGTTATAGGAAAAAAAGTGTGGCATAATGTTTGAATACGATCGTGAAGCTACTTACGCATTTTTTTAAGTATTTTGTGACAAAAAGTACATATTCGTGCAATTTTGAATGCATTTTAACTTAAGTGTTTTGAAGGACGCAATTTACTAGGTCAGCAATGATCTTTAATGTTAAATGTAACTAAAATAGTATGGTGATATTATTCATATTGACAATGCTACTTATTCCCTTTACCTTAATAATATGTTTCAAAAATATTAATAATCAAAACCAAAATTTTGTTTTTTTTTAAATACTAGTTTTTAGTCGATCACATAATAAAAGTAGTAATTTTAAAATAATTTATGCAAACTTGTAAAAATTCGAACACATAATTATAATGAATTCATCGATGTAAATATTAATGATTACAACTCGTTTTTCTGTGTTTTAAAAGTAAAAAATAACGATGGTTTGTGTCATGTGGAGCGAATGAATGATGATTCATCATTCATTCGCTCAACCATCAATTGATGAAAGAATCGGCTGAAATAATTAAATGCAAGTGCGCCTGGATGTTAAAGGCCGAGGAAGCCGAGAAAGACATGGCATGATCAAGTAGACAAGAAGTTGAAAAGTGGTCATTTGAAAAGTAGGAAAAATCGGACTGTTGTGTGCATGTAGAACATGTTTCAATATAAGCAAGTCATGAAGTAAGTTTTGGCCATGACAGAGTTGTATGGCGTTCTATCCACTCTCTGCCTAAGAATAACGTGATGGTTATTTATATTGGTAAGTTATTACACAAAATCTCAAAAAATTCATTTAAAAGCAAATGAAACTGAATGAAAAAAATACTTATCCTCTTAGAGGCACTAAGCGTGTGCCAAGAGTATTGAAAATACTCGACCGAAGTTTTGTTGGCTGTATGGCACCATAACGAACTTATTTTGCTTTATTGGAATATAAACTGACTGAATGTCAAAAGAATGAGATTCAATCGTCTAGTCGAATAAATTACATTTTGTATGCAACCATTGAGTTTGTGGCAAATAAAAATTGTATGTTTAAAAATATTAGGATTAATAATGAATCCATCACATTTTCTTTCGTGTAGGAAGAATTTCAGAGAAGTGACATTCCATATTGAAGCTAATTTTTATACCGTTGTCTGAGGTGTATAGTTAGTAATACCACTACGTCAAATCACTGCGTCATAATGGGCATCTACGTCATCAATCGACTTCTACGTCATAAGTTTTGTGTATTGGCCTAAGCGGCTAGAGTCTTGAGACCGGTGAAATTTGTTAATGGAAATTTAACTAGGTTGGGTATATTTTAGAATAATTATATGGAACGTCCCTTCTAAGTGAATTATTGTCCGAAGATCACTATATCATCTCTTGATATTTTTTAACGTTTTCAGTTTGATCTACGGTTTAATTATTGTATTTTTTGAACGCCTGCTTTTGGACAGAGCCGTCCGTGGTGCAGCAGTGTGGGAAAGGATGATCGTCTATTAATCCACCATTCACAATCCAATCGTCTCTGGCTCCAGCACTCCTGACAGTCGCATGGACAGCTCAATCAACACAGATACTATCGAACGTAGTTAAAAACGTGCTACACCTCGTGCTGACGCTAACGATTTTGACGCAAACAACAATGCAACATACGCTTTCATACCACGTTCGCCGAGCCGAGCAATTTGCGAGGCAACGTCGGCAATGATCGGCAGTCGCGATATCACGGCCAAACGTCAAACGTCAAATCCAACGCGCGTGTCAGATTTTGTTTATTATTGTCGACTGCTTTATCTCAATATTTTGGCTTGCCGAAAGCAGGCTAAATGCAATACGGCCCTCGAGAAAGATTGAATGAAGATATGTGCGAATAAGATTAATATCCTCGGGAAAAGGGCTTGCGACTTTGATGCGCTCGGGTTAATAATCCTCGATCGATAAACTTTGTAAACGCGACGTGTACCGATTTGTTATCTGTGTGCAAAAACGTATAACCATCCATGGTAAGTACGAATTCGATTTTATCACGATCGATCGATTATTACCAGCGTCGTAATAGTGACAGTATCGATGCAACTGATCTGGATAACTAATAAACATCAAGTCGAAATTGAAAGCAGGGAACAGTAAGTTACCTAGTGCAATGATTATTATAAACAGTGTATTTAATTTAGACATGTTTAATATTGACTATTGGCAAACATAATGACTATGGTTTGTAAATTACCAATATGGACGAAAATGAAAGACACAACTATCTTACTGCGCATTTCTCGCATCTTTTGATACGAGAGTACATTCTATTTTGAATGATTATCGTGGGAAAGAGCAATATGGCCGCCCTGATGAATCAGTTTTGTGGGTAGCAAAAATATATATTATGACTCAAAAAAGAAACAATGGGAATCAAGAAGATACATACAATGTTGTAATCAATCTAAAATTATAAAAGAATTATTAGTTGCGAAGTTTTTTGATTTTTTGATTGGTTAAAATCTATTTAACATAGATAATAAAAACTGCAGTACCTAATAATATTTTTTTACGCATAAAAAAAATGAACCATGATGTTTTCATAAATACGATTCACCATAATTGTAATGGTATAAAACTTTCTATGAATCCGAATAGCGGCCTATAAACGACAGTATGGAGTCATGAGTGGGGGATTGATTCCGTCACCACCCTATCATATACTGAAAATCAAGTATAACATATTTTAAAAAAAATATGATATATCAATCCACATCAAATTGGTGTCTCCAATGCGCTACATACCCGTTTAGAGGTTAGCCCATGTCTGCCCCCAAGATACGTCCTCCACACGCGTCTTCTCCTGCAACTTCCTATGACAGTTCCTATGCCCAAGATGCCCTCGTTGGTATAATACACCGTTTTCCCACGATAGAACCGAGTGAGCGAAACCTCCATGAGGGATGAATTATTCATTGATATTCTGAGAAAAAAAAAATCTTAATCAATTTTTTCAAAAAGAACTCAATTCTAAATTCATCTTAAAAAATGATCTAAAAAATGAATAAAAATTCACGCGATGAGATACCGACCATATTTTGAACTGGCTAACACCAACGTGACCTTCACCAATATCAGCAAATGAAAGCGCGACCCTTGAATTATAGATAATGAAATCGAATTTTGTGTCCATAGCGGACCCCCACACCCTCCCCGCCCCAGCCGCCCACCTCCACTCCATCACCGCCACCGCAGCATTTCAAACAGAAGCCAGTATTACATAGTCCGCTTTTTATTAATACTTTTTAAAATAAATTATTTAAAAAAGGCCCGGATCAAAAAACTTTATAAGGATTTTTTTCTCAGAAATACCATGAACAATCACCCACCGGTAGTTCGCGTTCTTCAATCGTGGTACCGTGTATAAACAATATTTGCTCGAAATTATAGTTTAATATATCTCAATGGCTTTTGTAACAAGTGTCCAGCAGTTTTTGTCATATTTTCTGTTGTGAATATTATGTAGTCACAGAGTAAAAATTATATTTTTGATACTGCCGTTGTCAACCCTGACTTGTTAATTGATTAATTTAGTTGTTGTCGACAGTGAATACACATGGCGTTAGGTAGGAACATGTTTGGATCTTGTAAAGAAATTTGAAATCGCCGCCCGCTCACGGTATTCCCCTATCACGCCACATTGGCGTACCCGCGCCGGCCACCATACAAACTGCGCACGCGCGCATCACTCTATTTTACATAATAAAATTCGAACTGTTTACCATGGACCGAGGAATACCTTGCATAACCTATAAGCAAACGAAATTAAAAAAAATAAATCGAATAACTCTCTTAGCCTTGAGGAATCACTAAAAATAATAAATAACCTGTAGCATAGTAAAGCTAGCTTTATACTGCGCAGTTCCTGTGCAGTCTTCAAACTGTCCCGTCTAAAACGAAAACTATATGAAAAACTGTATAGTGCCGACGCGACGATTGGCTGAAATGCCTGTTAAAGTTTTTATAAACTGTAAAACGTTAAGTAGTTAATAGGTATATGTATGCTCCAAAAACGTAAAAAAAACAAATGACATATTTACATTCTACTAGCTATTTTAACAAATTCTGTGTGAGCAAACCATACGATGAATACTTACAGTCGCGCCTAAAAATACCACGATATATAGCGTGTCTTTGACAGACGCACCAAATTACCCCATATTGCACAGTACTAACAAATAGTGAAAATAAACTATATATTTTTTGTCATTTACAAATCGTGCGTTATTCAATTGATTCATAGAACCTTTGTCAAAAAAAAATAATTAAGGCATAAATGATAAATTAAAAATCCAAACATGAACAGTTGTATTGTTTTTTATATAGATAAATACGAGAAAGCGAAAATAATGAGTAAATCTTATGAGAATTTTTGATGGTGGGCGAATAATATAAAATCAACAATATGAAGGATAAATATGATTTCAAAAAATAAATTAGTGACGTAATTAACTGAAAAAAAACATTTAAATGTAGAATATAATCGAATTTTATATATCTTTAGAGTAACAAGACCCTATTCCCCCTAATTGCTTAGATAATAAATTACAAGCAACTACGTATTTTAATTGTTTTTTTTATACATATTTAGCCCCGTGGTACGCTTAAGTTGGATTTAAAAAAAACTCTTGTTAGTGTACAATCTTAGATCCTTTATCGGGAAGTGACATCAAGGAGCTTGAATGGCATACAAAACAGTAGCTTTTCCTGTGTGGGTCTATATAGAATTATTGTATTACGGTCACCCTCACTACAGATATTATCCCCTAAACACTGAGTAACAATACTCTTAGTAAAACCCAAAAAACTGACATCATATTTGGAGTTCAAATTTGTAAAATAATATTTTTAATACTGAGCTTGATAAAAGAAAATTTTCATGTAAAGCTATTTCATAAGTACCTAGTTCGATTAAGTAAGACTAAATTGACTAAAGAATTTGACAAAATTAAATATATTTGTATAATAAATTGTAAAAATTGTCTCGAAAAAAAAAACTAAATTATTACTCGAGTTTTCGAAAACTCGAATCAAAAAAAATTATTCACAAAAATAACACCAAACTAAGTTTTAGAATCCACTGGTTTCCCCGCCTGTACCTCGTAGTTTTGTGCTCACGGTTAAAATCAAGCACTAATACAATTAAGGACTTTTTCTACAAAAAATCTCAAACACAGAAATGGACTATTACTACATTAGTATTCTTTTTATTTTTTTTCAGGAGTAAAAGTGCCAACCCCCAAATAATAATTACTGCGAATATGCAGAAATGACACTAAATAAATCGATGAACACGTATAATGTGAATTATTACAACTTAACAAACACAAAGCGCGCAGGTGTTGATACTTACATTTCGCACTATGATACTCAACTGCTCTAAACTCTAAAAAGTCATGTTTGATTAGGACCAGTACAGGATAGTATATATTTTTCCATAATGCGAATATTGTATGCTAATCAAGAAATGAAATTAGTTAGGTATATATTTAGATTAATAAAATTTAAAAAAAAAAAAAAAAATCTTTTTGCATAGCGCATTTTCACTTGATAAAGCACTCTGCAAGTGTCGTCAACTTTATACGAGACCGAAAATTGTACAGGACACCTAAATAAGTAAAGTATATGAAGCGCAATTGTAATATCAAATCGTTGTTTGTCGCACTAGACAATTGATAATATAGCTATTACGAAATATGTTATTTGTTTATTTACGTATTAATAAGCTACAATATACCAATATCAAGCTACAAAGAGTTTACATAAAAACAACATTAACTGTCATTGTCGGCCCAAACATCGCGTCGGCCATTCAAAACTCCAATTTTTTTAAACAAAGGACATCTTGCAAACAGCAAAGAACCAGGTTTTCCATACCCCGTAAAAAAACAGTGGGCGTTATAGGGATATAAAAATTATATAAATTTGTTGAGTATACGTAAAAGAATAAATGAATGTATAAGACTTTGGCATTAGTTTGTTAAACTGCTTATTCAATGTCAAAAATCGACAACCATACACTATATTAGGTAATTTAGTCACCGCGATTAACATTTGATCCTTATCTTTATTTGTCATTAAGTTTTTCCTGTGTTTGGATATCCATGTATGCGAATTATCGTGTACTAATTTATAACTTAGTCTGTGATATAAAATTAAACCATACTCATGGTCTCACAACAGCGTAGGATTTAAACGATATTTAAAATTTATAGAAAAATATTTAAAAAACTGATGTAGTGTTCTGCTCATACATATTCTTAATAAGTTATTCGCCTTTTTTTCAACACTTAATTTCTTGTTTTACAAAAGTCCAGTACTAGACTCACGAAATAGGTCACATATAGCCTACTTTATTTTTATTAATATACGGTATAAACTTTTTAAAAAAACATAAAACTGAATCAAACATGCCATAATACAAATTGATATAATTATAATTATAAAATCTTACGTCAACGTTAAAATTGTGTTGGCAATGATCTATCGGAAGACACAATGTGCCATGAATATCGATTGATGCAGGAAAATTAATATGAGTGCCTCATTTTGTATAATAATTATTATTGTTTTTATTATATGATCATGAAATTCCGCATCGATTGAAACTATTCCTAGACTATATCCTTGAATGAATGAAAGTAAAATATCGACAACAACAGCGAAAAAAAACCCATGAAGGTCGTTAATGTCAAAAAAATTCGATTTCCGTCAATTCAACCGGAACTAGTATTCTAATAAATTTCGCATAACATCAGGCAATCGACACAACTGACCAATGCAGAATTTGGCATTCGTAATATCCTGATATCTTTTTGATATGAATAATAGCTATTTTTATCAAAATGAAATATGCAATACCGTACTACAGGTAAAGACAGTACACGAACAAAACATACCGTGTTAGAAAGAACCTACCCTTCAGGATATCATGGCTCTTAAGTAAAACACCACAATGAAAAATAAATTATAACCATTGGAAAATAGTCAAATATTGTATATTTGAAACATTTTTTTTGATTAACCTGCTCTAAAAAAGTTTCGGCCGTAAACAAAGGTTATAAAAATATGACCGATATTTACCAAATCAAGATTGTTAAATAAGACAGATCATACAAATCTCTTTAAAATTAAAACTAACTGTGGTGTGATTGTTTCTACGGTCGTGGTTCGTTAATACCTCCACAGTAGACAAACAAATTGGCAGATAATTACAAAACCATTAATTGATACCTTTAATGTAAATGGAATAACTCAATAAACTTTTTATTATTTTTTAACTTTCCATAAACAATATTATATTCCTATTAACCTTTTTTAAAGGAATCCCTTCTATAAGGAAGAACACGTTGATGAAAAAATGCTTAAGAAAACAACCCAAAAATGTTATAAACAATATCCTCTTCAAATCCGTAACTAATTTTTTATATTTGATACTCTCAGGTTTTAATGAACGAAAAAAGTTTTTCCTTCTTTTAAAGTGTACTTTTTTCCTTGTAAATGACTGAGTAAGGTAATAATTGTTTATTAAATTGTTTAGATACAAAATAGTGAAACATATTTTAACTGTTACTTATGAACAAATATAGGAGTTAACAGTAAATGAATCTAAATATATTTGTTTTCTATCAAGATTTCATGCGACATAAAACAATACGTATTATGGATACTTGAGATCGTTATATATTATATTTAGTAAAAAATATCCACATAATAATGTTTTTCGACTCAATAATTTTCTAAAAAATTCAAAGTAACTTACTGTGACAAAAGCACAATCATTAACTTGAACAATACAAGGCGATATTAGAAATCTAACAGTTTATATCAAATTGTTTAGGAAACAGTTCTACCTAGTCAGATAAATTAAATTGTCTCTGTTTCAAACAGTGGTATTCTATTTGATTGTTGAATGTTACGTAGCTAGTAGGTTTTGTATAACGTCAACACCAATTGTCTTTTCTTTACTACCACTCCGTGAAGCTAAAAACTTAAATGTACTTATTTTAATATAAAAAAGTCTTTGCCGATGTTATCTATAATTTTAATCATGTCAAATAACTGGGTTCACAGCTTATCCCTAATTAAAAACTAAGTTGAAAAATAATGATGTTTTATCTATTTATTTAAAAATTCGTGTAAAATTACATAGCAATTGTAAGGAGGGCTTTCTTATTGCTTTTGACAATATCATACAATACATCCTTTCCATTTATTAACGTTTCAAAGTGATATCAGTAGGAAAAAAACGTATATTACGAAATTTTTCTGTGAAAATCATTAAACCGATCAAAAACGACTCAAAAACCTTAAATTTATTCCGTAAATTCATTAGAAAATATAAAAGAAGCATGGTAACTTTAGTATTTTTTTTAAAAAGTGCATTTTTTTGGGTTAAAAAAATACCATAGCCATTATACGGCATGTCGAGGCTATCGGTCTGCCCGACCAAATGCCCAAAACGTACACAGCATTGCCACCGGTGTTCAATCTGACGAATTTAAAAAATAAAATTTGTACTTTTATTCACGTGTACCCATTATTAGTAGCTAATTTATTTGTTTCATATTGACTATTTTATAACGTTTGAATAACATAAATTGCTATTCATTGCCCAAAGCACCAATGGGTGCGGATAAGGGAAAGTAGTAGTATATCATTAATCTATCACTCTTTATATGTGGGTACTTTTTTATGACTGATGCTTCATGATCGATTGAAAAAATTGTGAATAGAAATTACATGTTATGTATTATTAAAAAAATTAAAAAAACACATCGATATTATTTCTGTTAGGAAATATACAGACAAAACGCGTAGACGACCTAATAAAGAGACAATGATTGACGATTAGAAAACAAGGAGCTGTGAATTTAAATAATAAATAATGCTATTGAGACGCCATTTTAGCCAAACACATTAATAATTAATTTTGCATCCATAGGCGGAACTAATCGTAGTCCCCAATCGGTGACATTTTCAAAGGTGAATTTTTATTTCGATTTATTCTAATACCATATTATTATCGATTGTATTTTCATTTTTAATGGTAAATATAGACACGCCTTTCCCGTTTTTTAGCAAATTAAAATCGAAAAAAAAATATTCTTACCGTAATTTTTGAGATTTTGCAGGAAAAAACAAAATACTTTACCAACAATTTAAACACCTGTATATATCACTAAAAAATTATTTTAATTGTAAATGACTGTAAATAAAACTGAAAATGCGTTACATTTGAACAAAGTTTATAAGTTAATTTAGTCAAAATTCTGTGTGACTATAATTGGCGATCACCCACCGATATTAAAAATTGAAGAACCTAAAATTCAGGATATACATGTAGACGCAACTCAATGTTTTACTCTAATAATTACATCAAATTATGTTCGAATCCTGAACATTGCTTGTTCATCCTAGTCCTAGATACTGAATGATGTACTTGTATCTTTTTCTTTCCCGTATTCAATAAAATCGCGATGCCAATGAAGTAATTCCAAGCTTCCGAGGATATATGTCTGAATGTTGTAGATCATTGGTTCGTAAAACAACAAAATGAGGAGAATTGTCGCTTTTCAAGACTGTATTCGATATCTTGCGTGTGATTGAAATCAAGATATGTAATAAATTCGTTACAAATTGCAATTTCCTATGAAATGTATCAATCAAAGCAGGCAAAATGAAGGTATTACTTAAAATCCTATTTGTGATTCACTTAGTTATTTATGAAACGCAATTAATAAAACAAAAGTGTTTGTATGAATGACCCCACATATTATTAAATATGGTGCAAATTGCACCTAAAATGTTAAAATATTATTACTTAACAGACTACACATCAATGTTGGTGTAATTAATCTGTTTATTTAGATTTTTATTAAGTTTTTAGTCAAAGCACTGTCACATTTTATTAAATAGATTTTTATATACATTTTTATTTGGGAGGGTCCGATTGCCTTGCAGTGATACCCTCCTGCACAGCGCAGGTAGTAAACTGTTCGCTCTCTCTGATTTAAGCTGTAGACTAAATTAATTATTCTCTTGCGTAATCTATACAAAATGAAATGTTTTGTGTGAAAGCAACTAAAATAAATTAATGTCTTTCAACAATATGAAATATTAAAAGTAATTGATTTTTCTAGAATCATCAATTCGACGTCCTCCCGATCCAAATTACAGTAAGAGACCTTAATGATTTTGCCATTTTCCACATCCAAATAATTGTTCACTTGAAAAAAAAAAACGTATTTTCGTATCAAGTTAACACAAATTATTTTGAATAAAACATAAATATTTATTAAAAGTTATTTTATAAGAATTGACCACAATTTGGGTAATCTTCCTGCTAAAAAAAAGGCATGCAGAAAACTACTAATAGAACTCAAAATTTCGACAATAATTGATTTCAAAGTTACGTATAAATCAAATTCCAGACATACCGTACTTTATCAGGACGCCTGAATGATATTATCATGATGCATATTAATTATTATTAAGACCTGAGTAATATTGCTTAGCGACTTATCGGGCGAATAAAAATAATTGCTAAAATTTTTACTGTGACAACAATTATTTTTCACCGTATTTTCCAAGTATGTGTGTTAATTAATTCTGTGAAATAGGAAATAGGTTACATATTAATCAACTTAACGTTTTTTCATGTTTCCGATCTCCTAATCCAATAGGAAGTAGAATTTGAAAAAAATATAAGATAAAAAACTCATTGTCACACTTACCCTTGCGTGCTCTGATTTGAATTGGTGGCGTGAATGGTTTCATCACCAATTCCAGTGCAAATACTTAAAAATGAAATATAAATTTATTGATATCCCAACAGAGACAGAAATATCAGGAAACGAAAGTGGGTACCTAGTTGTTTACGCAGGGCTATGACCAGTCATAGCTTGGATAAATGACATTTGATGTACTAACAACATACCCCATCCGCCCTCAACTGACACGCCATATATGGACAATTTTTTTTAAAACTACTTTATATAATCGAGATTGTACAGTGAGTAACACATTTGATTTGTTTATCGACAGTTTTATATAAACATTAATTATCCACAAGTTACATCAGTTATAGAAAGATAATAAAAGCATATTATTTTTGCAATCTAACTTCTTGGTATGGTAAGTGCTCTTAAGAGTGTAGGTATGGATCAATAAAATCTTGATATCAGCCGAGCATGTGGTTGTTATCACAGTAATATTGTCTACAATTTATTTTTATCCTTTCAAAATGTATTTTAGAAATAAAAATTTTGTTCAAAGTCCATTTTTCGGTTTCCTTCCTGCTAGCTTCTAGCTAGATAAATGCGACAAGTGATCGCTGCCAAGATTTCTTTAATTTATTTGTAACTAACAAGCTCATACGAATTTGTACCGAATACGAATGCGCAAAGGTTTCCTAAAACCGTAGAAGAAACGCCGCGCTGTCCTCATGAACCTGAATGTGTGTTACAGTACCAAAAAACCTCCGTCACTGGAGGTAAAACGAATCGAGTATGTTGCAAGTGACGATCGTTAACCATTTGCGTCTAACAAATTATCGCTATTTGACTTCGATTGCCGTCAGCTTTGTGCCACAATCCTGCCCACTCTCAAACTCTCAAACCAGTAGCTATAGTACGACTCTAGAAGCAAACTAAAATTGCACACTGAATAAATATAAATACTTAATACTTAAATACACACCTGCCATATCTCAAATCTATTTGCTTGAGAATTATAACTGCCCCACACTTGTCAATGCTGTTGCTGAATGATGTGTGTCTCTATATTATCATCAAGGAATCCAAGTACTAAATACAATCCCTATATCGAGTTTTTACACTGTAAAATATAAAATCCAAGAATACACGCCTGCCACAGACACCTATCTATTTGCTTTGATATGTTAACTGCCCCTACACTTGTATTGCTGTAAGAAGTGTGCTCAATATATAATACAAGTAATCCAGTACAAAATACAAGTCCATATATCGTGTTTTAACACTGTATAGAATATAAATACAAAATACACTCCTTCCATATCACAATTACCTATTGCATTATATTTTAACATCCACTAACACTTGTCATTGCTTGTAATGAAAGTTTGACTATATATTTTCAAGGAATAAGTACTAAATACATCATATATAGCGTGATTATACACGGTATAACAATAAAAATCAAAATACTTGCTCCTGCCATATCTCTATCTATTTGCTTTAATTATAAACTCCCATCACTTGGTCCAATGCTTGTTGCTTTAAACTTAATGTGTGCTCAACATATATAACTTCAAGGAATCAAGTACAAATACAACCATATAATCGTGTTTTACACTTGTAATAAGAATAAAAACTCAAAAACACTCCAGCCATAAATCTCTATATATTGCTTGAGGATGTTACTGCCCCGTCACTTTGTAAACAATGCTGTAAGCTATATTGCTCTAAATATTTTCAATGAAACAAAGTACAAACATGCATCCAAATAGCGTGATTTACGTCCGATCTGGTTTTCCAAGTTTCGGCTAGTGAAACAATATCGTGCCATTTCAAATACTCAACTTAATGAATCGAATGAAGTAATATAAAAGCATTAGACATCTCAACAAAGACTATAATTTTGTGGAAAGGAATATGATAAATAGACAAACACCTATATTTGGACACACTCCAAATGTTGTTATAAAAAATATATAATATCGGTAAGAATCTCCTTGCAATCATAAAGGATTCTGCTAACAATGCTTAGCAATTTTCTCAGTGGCTTGACAGAGAGTGTTCACATGGGAATGCTATCGTCCAATACACTGTAATAACTACACAGTTCAGATAGGGCAGATATTGGATATCAAATACTAGTTGAAATGTTTGTAATGACATCGAGTGGTCCCTTAACCCAGCCAAAGACATGATTCATAATCCCTGTAAACTCCTAGAGATTCATATTCCCTTTCAAACTTCTGGTCTCTGTAGATATTCAAAATGGTAAATTATATAGCACGTAATGGGATTAGGACACACTCAAAATGTAGTTTATAAATGATACAAGATTTAATTCACTAGAACCCACCGCTGAATTTAAAATACACACTTTACAAAGTGCGTTTCTTAGAATTAATTTTAATTCAATGGCTTTCCATGTTCTTTTTATCTGAATCTCCGATTCTGCGAGATTTTGATGTGTGTGTATTGCGTCATCTAGGGGCTTATTCAGGTAAACGTGAGGAGGTGTCATACTGTCATGGTGTCGTACTATAGATACACGTAATACGAGTCTCGTTTCATGAACTTTACAGAATAATAAAGCAGTTAGGATGATAAATGTGAAGAGATGACAGGACGAGAAGGATCTATATATTAGCACGGGTGTAGGCTCGTGATAATAGTACTACTGTATGTAATTATGAGAGATTATGGCTTTAGACTGTTCGGAATTCTAAACCATCCTAGACGACCCTTTCTGTAATTACTAATACTGGACATATTAAGCGCGATTCGTTAATAAAGTCAGATATAGGTTAGATATCAAATAAGCTTTACTCTATTTTGCTTGAGACTGCGTTTTCGAGGTGGCCTCCATTGAGCTTGTAAAACATTTTTCTCTCCATCATTTACAACCAATTCCTATGCGATTCGCACATGGATACTCGCCTGCTAAAATCCCGGGCCTTTTATAATCATTGTTTTGTACTGATGACTATCTGTAAAGCGTGAATTACCGACGGCCATTTTGTTTGCACCTACGAATCCTGATGACCTGTATAAATTTTTAAAGAAATATATGTTTTCTGTGTCGCTTCTAATAAAGTACGTTTCCTCTTAATTACGAATGTGCGTGGAATTTTTCATCATAGAATAACCTGCGATAATGGACGCCTAAATAATATTAACAATGATTTGCATTTTATGATGCCGTAATTATTATAGTACAAAAAAGGTATGTTTGTTTTCTGAAATCTAAAAAAGATTTAAGATTACTAATTATAAAACGTTCTTCAATATATCTGCTCTATATCGAGATTCTAATGTAGTAAAAGTCAAAACTCTTTTAGGCCAAATGGTCTTAAATACGACAATGGATACTGAAAGAAGGTCTATGTGCTCAAAGGTCGATATGTAATAGAATTTTGTATTTTTTTTGCTAATACAAAGAAGATTACGTAAGGAGTAATTGGTTGGTAAAATACTATTTACCCTTATCCGCACAATAAAGGGCATAGGGCACTGCATCGGTGGTACCATGTGCACTGTATTTTTGATAATTATATTACACGAAAGAGAGATATCCGTCTTAGGCGCATCAGTACCCAGTCCAAATATCACTTGAAATATTAATATGAAAATCACATACGTACCTTACTGAATATTTACATACGCGATAATGTCGCACAATTTTTTTCTATACTGAAAAGAAATTATCGTACGTTACATATTTTTTTTTGCTTTTAGGTTTCAACAAGAATCATTATTGTAAAGAACAAAAATACAAAGCAAAACAAAAATATTTTATCATCATGATCAAAGGTCAAGTCGTGTATAAATAAAAAAGGGCTTATTTATTATATTTCAGAAAATCATGTCAATGTACCAACTAACTGGAGGAACGGGGTATTCTGTGGTTATTATGTTATCTCTGTAATTGGTTATAACGCTGCTTTTACTAAAAATTCTGGCTCATAGACTTTAACATAAATAGCCCATTAAAAAATATTTCGCCATTTTTATGTACCTTAACTTAAAATTGGCCCCGCCGTTCATAAACTAGTTCTAATCAATATTTGATCTAGAAGAGATATCATTGAAATCGAAATAGCTGCAGACTGGTGGTTTGTATTACTAGGGTCTATATCAGCTCTATGCATTATTTTACATATTTGTAACATAGAGTTTTTTCTTATTAAGTGCCCATAAGCATCTAGAATGTCATTTTTGAGATTAGATTGCAACGTAGTAAACAACATGACAAGAATATCTGGATCTAATGATCGTTATTTATGAATGTTATAATTAGACTTAGTTTGAGAATTTGTAAATTCCCGTTTGGCCTCATTAGATGTTGGTAATCTCCTGTTCTACTTCCTGTAGTAAATGATCGTGGATTCCGTCCACTCTTTCGCTATCTTTCTACGCAAGGTATATAATATACATGCTAATGGGCTTGGGTTTCTTCGAACGATTTAAACGACATATTTTCAAAGTTTTATCACATGCCATCATGGCGGGCCTCGCTCAAGTATTTTTTTAGATAACCCAATTGTCATTTCGTGGTCGACTTTTGATTCGTGTATATTCGCAATCTTATTAGATAAAGGTTACGGATACATATCTTCGGTTAATTTTTCATATGTCCACCTTCGTTTAGTCTTTCAAGATTTGCTCTGAAGTGTTATGGTATTTTATTATCAGCCACCTACATTTTTTTGTGGTCTATATTTTGTGTGGTTTTCTGTACGGTTTGTTTGCCTTCTGTGTGGTGTTTGGGGACGATCCGTATCCCTTTTAAAAATGTTTCCATATCGTTTTGACACAGTACTTACATTTTTGCTTTCTATCCGATTAAGTTATTTTAAAAATAAATTTATTCCTACCGATTATATGTTTATTTTATAATGCACTACTTTAACGTCTTATGAATTACATACATTATTTTACGCACACACCACCCCCCCCCACCCCCCCCCCCCCCCACACACCACCACCCCCCCCAAGGGGGGGGGGGGTTGGGTGGGGGGGGTGGGGGGTAAGGTCATTAGTTTATTGATACTGTTCTTACGGTGTCTCTGACCTTGAGCTTTCATTTTAAACTTTACTTTTACTCAAGGAATAAATATTTCCTACCATAAACGAACACTGAAATGAACAAAGCATTGTACTCTCTGTATTCCGCCTCCACAAATAGTAGTTTACGAAGAAAAATAGCATCGCGTCACGGTGTGTTGTCCATTTTTTTATCTTTGTTCTGGTGTGTGGCCAATAATGATCCACGTTATCTAGTCTTTCTTTACGAATGATATTCCATATCGGTTTTATGAAAATCAACTCTGCGAGTAAATTACACATGATCCGTCAACATCTAATTATGGTGTAGTGGGGAAAACCGTGCTCGTATTCATTGAATCTTATTTTTTAGTCGTTTTAAAAATAGGCGCTAATGTGTAAACACAATATTTTTTGCCACCAATTACGAGGAGGCTAAGTTAGTGTAATTTGAAAATCAAATGGAAAGAAAAAAATAATAAGAGTATTCGGAGCAGCGTTTAGTTTCAGTATTTATGTTTTTTAAAAATCGTGTATTGACAAAGTTGAAACTCTCGTAGACCGCAGTGTACAGTTTGCTCAAACACAGAATGATTGCGGCGACGTGCTAAGCTTTTGACCGATCCACAATGAATATACGGTTCGTTATCACGGTCGCGTTGCCAAGCAGTGCCCCACCATAGATGGTAAAGGCATACTGTTTGACAAATGTTTTCCGTTTTAGTGCTTTTCCTCAAATTGATTAAAGGCAAATAAATGTGCATGATATAAATATGTGCACTAAACAATTAAAACTCTATAAAACTAAATTAATTTGACGGATATGGGGGGGGGGGGTTTTCAGTTTTGGAATGTATGTTCCGTTATTTAAAAATCGGTAATTAATCATTTCCCGTATCGATAACATTTTAACGGATAGTATTCCATTGTGATCGCGAATACGGTTGATTCATCATTGTGAGAAATCGTTATCACACTCGCTTTTAGCACGCTCGAGAGTCATACTGTGATTGAGCTGACTGAATATACCTTAGTTGCATTCTTCCTACGCTCTCAACTTGTGTTTCCTAATAAGTCGTGATGGATTATGGAATTGAAAATTCGTCATTCATCAAGCTCTTTCAAGTTCTGCAAGAGGTTACAATTTCTGTCCACCTGATGTGTGTAACAGCTTGTGGAGTCTCCGCTGCGCTTAACCTACAATAATTGCCGCCAATACGGGTCCGCGGGGTGGGTTCCTCTCGGATTCGTCTATGGTCTCGTGGTGAATGCGAAGAGATATTTTCTAACTGCAACCTAACATTGCACTGATAACCTCCACCGGTACGCATGGATGGCAACCTTCTGTAATGTATGTGCTTGCGAAGTATATTTACCCGCTCACTGAGCACGTTTTGAAGTAAACACATTAAATAATGGACACGTTATGCTTGAACTGGCAGTTATTGGTGATAACACAACATTGTCAAGTAAATCTATCGTAGATTTGGGTGGTTATTAAACGTATGGTCGTATTGTTTCCTCTGATTTCGCGCGACAAGTCGAGAACAGTTGAAACTCTCAGAGTTGTTTGGTGGGAGAATGTCGAATCAATACGGTGAAAACTCTCAAACCTAGACAATAACCTTCAAGCCTAGGGACGGAGAGAACATTCTTCCACCGCGTGATGTCATTTACCAAGCCATTGTCGATGTAGAAGCGGATGTCACCGTAGAAATTTTCTCTAATTCCACTCGGAAAAATGTATAAATCACAATACGATTACTGCAGTATTTTCGATAAATACAGATATGATTCTTAGTTCGAAATATATCTGTGGTAAGATGTTTGCTATCTTTCTTTTGGATTATCTTCCGCGGTCAGCATCAGTCAATTTCCGTTTATTTATGATGCGTAGACACATGCTCTCGGTATATTTTGCCAGATTATAATGATTCTTGTTAAGTATCGTATCAGCTACCAGTTTAAGAAATAACAAAATATAAGTACGTATAACGATTGTGTTGCCGTCAAATTTTTTTATTCAGAGAATTCACCTACAAACGTATGTTAACTGTCGAGCACTATAGTAGTTGTAGTGTTATTCGTTCTTTGTTCTTTATGCTACGACTTGAGGTCTTACCTACATGAAGCTTTCAACATATTATCCGCGAGTGTCTAAGCCAGTGCCCGGTAGATCATATTTAGTTTACTCACCTGTATTACAATACAGAAATGTTTCGTGCTTTAAAAGGCATTGAACCGCAGACAGAAATAACACGTAGGATTTTTTGATTATTTCTGAAAATAGCCAAGCACGGTTTTACGACCGTTGATACAGTTAAGGTGAGCTCGGAAGGTGGCCCATGGCTCCGCGGTACTAATGTGATACATGGACGGTATTACTTAGATTCCGCACTTTCACCTGAATGTCCCTGTCAGGCTGGTGGACGCACGTGGTCGGGCCGCGGCGGCGTGCGGTTGGTTCCTCCTGACTCCGGAGTGACCGATCACAGTGGGCTTTGGTCTTATAATGCGTGTTGATTGCTTAAACTCTTCGTCATGCAGGTGCCGTAATCTAAATGAATGCAACATATAGTACTTCAATTGGAGTCATTTGAAGAATGATATATGAACCACCTGTAAACGCCCTTTTAATCGTCTGGTAATAACTCCGAACGGAACCGTCCCAGAATTTTGTTTCCTACTTAATTACCAGCAAATTACAGTGAAATCACTTTGATTATTTCGGTTTTTATTTAGTTTCTCAGACGGTGTGTGCTCACTGGCCGGAAATTCTGCGGAAAATTCCCTTTTTCTTTTATTTATTGGTTTATTTTATTGACCATCTATACGTCTTAATTTCGAATTCTAAATAATTGTAAAATAATAGTAACACGACATGGTACAATAAGTGTGACTGGCTGAAAGATATAGAATCATAGGTTTAGTAGATCATGAGAGTCGATGGCGAGACATAAAACCAGAATGTTTTCAGCATTGTTTATGATGTTAATAATTAATGAAAATATACTCGTTTAAATAGCATGAGTTTCGCGCGGCATTGGACTCATTCGCTGTGAATGTCAAGAGAGTTAATTTTTAGTGGGTTATAAATGATATTGTACACCAAGTAGATTCCAGCTTAAGTAAACATGTAAACACGAATGAATAAGCCGTCCCCCGCTAATTAAATGCGTACATAAAGTCTTAAGAAGCGACGCTAAAACTAGAATAATTGCACGAGTGTGCGCCCGAGTATCCGGATCTGCGTCGAGTGATAATTGTGTTTTGGAAATGTGGTTTTGATTCAAGAAATCTGAAGGTGATGTCCGCAGAGTAGTAGTAGAATATATGTTAAATGAGAGATAACTTTGTTGATCATGAGATTAGACTATCTTTATATTGTGAAATAGGCCGCCAAATGCGTTCTAGCGCGGCGTGCGTGCGTACGGCGAGCAGCTCTGTGTCCCTGGATTTCTATGAATGAATACGCTTGTATTAATAATTCAAGACTGTATGAACCCAATTTATAATGTTATAAAAATCCCCATGAAGATCTAATGTACAGGATACGTATTCCTAACAATAATTGTGTCAATTAATACATTTGCCAATTTTGATAAAATGAATCACGGAAGGTGCGTAGTTGTTCATTTTTATTTTATAAGTGTTCAAGACCCCACTCGCAGACACAGGAAATTAATTATTTGGTAAAGTGTAAAATATGCTATTCGCCGATTTGGTCACAAAGTAGTTAGAATTTACATAATCGCTCTTCTAATAAGGTAATATAATTACGTTCCACCTAATACCGTGTTTATTTTTTTCTATAAAAATACCCTGGTAATAAAATTTGTTTTATAAATGCTGTGCAGGTTATATTATAAATATGATATTAACGAGTGATTCGACCATCGTTGACGTGCAGAATAATAGTACCAATAAGAGCATAAAATGCAATTACCCAGATGAAAAGATATCAAAAATTATCTGTTAATTGTTTTTTCACAGGGAATCAGTATTTTATACTAACTCAAATGTAGTCATGGGAAACAGTATGAGAATAGTTTTAAATCGTGAAATGATTGTTTCAAAATATTAGGAAATGTATACAATGCATAAATAACTATAGTAGCCTCTGTTAACTGTGTATCGCTAACAATGTTTCTCTCTAAGCAAATAAGGTTATCCAACACGAAGGGTATCAATAGAGTTATTGGTTATTGTTTATACCTTAATTGTTCCGATTTTCGTGGGTATGTATCGGCCTACGACACTTGAGTGGATAGGTCACCGAATGAGATTATTAGGCTTTACCCTTTAAGTAATGATTGAAGAAATAAATCGACAGGCCGCGAAAATTTGATTATCAGCATTTTTGTAAAGTTGAGTGTTGTAAAAAATGTTCTCAACGATAAATGGGGAATCAGAGAGGATAGAACGCTACTATGCACGTTAACATGGACGTCAAGGCATATGGTGCTTGCTATCCTCGATTAGTTCTTATTTTCTGATTGTCATTTCTGCTTGCACCTGAACGGGAATCGTTGACCTATGCTCTTGTAAGTTTTTTAACGCCGGGAATGAAATTAATAATTTTGACGTGAGTTATTTTTTTTTCATCATCATCATTACCATATCCCGGCTCCCTAGCGTGGAGCATATGGTAAGTCCACAAACTGCCGTCCAAGCCAAGCGAATCGGCCGCCAAGCTCCCGTGCATCCTCCCAAGGTCAGAGATCCACGTCCCGGCAGCTCTGGGACGCAAACTGCCGTACGAAATTGTCAGTCAGTGGACGAGCCATACGTCCGAAAACCTGATGCCTTGTAAAATAGGGCTAAGCATGAGTTAGGCGCTCGGTAGGCATACGTGAATATAGGGCCTAGCCAGCCGTAACGCCTTAGCAGATTGACAGTAGATACCAAGGGTTGCTGTGTCCGTTGCCTCACCTCTGTGTGCCTTACAAAGCCTTCGCAAATTTTTAAATAATATCAGCAGTATTTTTATTATGTATTAATAACAGTAACGTATCAATCTTACGGTCCTAATTCGTCTATAAAATAGTTTTTTGGCAAGAAAATAAAAAGTCGCCTCGAAAGTGTTTAATTGGCAATATTGGAAATGTCCACACCTGTTTCAGGTCACTGTACAATGAATAAATATAACTTGATAAGTCAAAGGTCTGTTTTTACCAAGCCTGTTGCCCACCACTGTTCGTTATACACTATGCCCGTCCACCGTTCTGTTGCTATGGGCGATTTTAGTTGATAAATACGACTGTCGAAATTCAAAATCACGTAAGACACAATTTTTTTTAAAATTCATGTTTTTTTGTTATTCCTTGTGAAGTAGATGATGTCACACATATGCTGATGGACATTTTCGCACAGGAATAAATTTACAGTATGCCAGTAAATTCAAAGCTTAAAATATACCAAGGAACTGTTCAGTCCTTTTAAAACAACTGTTTTTTTAATCCGTTTATAATAAAGCTGTTTTTTATTATCCGTAACCACATTTTAGGCAATGACACGCTCTGATAATTCCTCGGCAGTCGTAAAAGAAATGATGTTCAGACATTGAATATAGCTAGTATATGTCATTGTAAATAGTGAATGTCGAAATTAAGAGCCGAGTGCAAAGGCCTGCAGATCAGCATTAATCGTACAGAATTAAGAAGAGGGCTTTTACGATGTTATGGTCATAGAGGAGCGATGGAGTGATTGAAAGAACGGCTAAAAGAAGTTTAGAAATACAAGTGTTCCTGGATGTAGAAGCCGAGTTGACCTACGAAAAGACATGGCATGGACCAAGTACGAACAAGTACTATAAAGCGGACAATGTGAAAAGTGCGGAATAATGGGCTATGTGGCAATGAGAAAGAGTGTATTGAATGTATATAGGAAGCAAAGGAAGTGAAGTCAGGACAGAGTGGTATGGTAAGGAGTTCTAGTCCTCTCTCCTACCCTAGGACGATGGAAATGGGGATGTTAGTTTGGTATGTTGAAAGTTTAGTTGGATATCATGATAGAAAAAAATTTGAATCATAAAACTATCATTTACTGTACCAGGTTACCAGTTAGTCATAATATGTGTGGAATGACTTCCTATTTTTCATAAGAGATTGATTTTAGATGAATGTAGAATGATGATAGAAAATCTTCTGCCTTCGTAGTGTAATGGCTAATACGCTGAACCCACGACACGGAAGTTCCTGGCACTATCACAAAAAATCAGAAAAGCTTATTCTTAAGCATCAGTTGTTTAGCCATGGTTTTCTTATGGTATTTGGGCCTCACCGGACGTGTTAAGCGGCGGTTAATGAATTAATAATTAACAGACATTATAGTTTTTCGCCTCCCTGAATTTTTTTTTACGCGTAACTATTGTTTTATAATGTCGACGGTCGGTTCAGTCTGCCAATTAGATATTCCGTTCGCATCTACTTTGTTTGATCTTGCCTGTATACGTCCTGCGATTTTTTGGAATCTATGAAATGTTGTAAAAATAAAATCTCATCTTACGGCCGATAAGAAGGGCGACAAGTGTGGACCTTGAATTTCAATGTTGGGGTGTTCCAATTACGAAATCACACGTCAACATGATCACTGGACGTGCAAATACCCTGCCCAGTCAATTAATAAAACTTAAATCTTACACCTTAGTAACTAATTAGTGAGAACCAGTTATTAAAACCCTTTAAAGTATTTATTTTGTCAAGCAAATAAATGAAAAATATAAATAAAAAATCGTACACGAAAGTAAGAAACCGAAACAATTTAAAGTTTTGTATAAAACAATTAGAGAATTAGCATTTTGTTTCAATTTCAAGGGGTGGTCAGAGAGGATAGGAAAATTCCACATGAGCAACCACCAGTCCTGGCATAACACTTTCCCTTGTTTTCCTCTACATTCTATACATCTTCTCCGACTGTCCCCAGACTTTTTCACATAAGACTACTTTTAAGATATTATGTTGTACTTGATCCTTCCATGTCCTCTTACACGGCCTTCCTCGACTTTCTACAACCAGACCACACCCTTTTTGCCGTTCTGTGTCATCGATTCATATGACGTCTTCCACGATGACGGAACATCAGGTCGGGCGAAAAGAACCTTTTCTTAAACTTGTACGATAATGCTTGATCTCAGCCCTAGGCATTCTGCTCGAATAACTAAAATGAAAATGAGTATAATACCGTCGTTTCATAAATGTGTTCAAATAATCAACGAAAAAAATAAATTTTAAATATTTATTTAATTGTTTTTACGCCGAAAGTGGGGGGGGGGTGAATTTTTTTAAAAAAAGGGGGGGGGGGGGGGGGGGGGGGAAGCCTTAGGGATTTACATATAGACATTGTTATATATTACTCATAGGTCGCTATTCATTACCCGCCACAAGATGGCATCCCAGACACTGTATACCCCTAAAATTGCACTTATGATGTTTTGTTTAAAAAACATCAATATCGAGGAGTATACTTGGTTAGCCGAGAACGGTGCATGTCTTCGTATTGGGTGGAGTTAGCACTAGTAATTGGTCGATGATTGTCTACAGTAAAAATAATTGCATTACTGCGGGTAACTCCGACCGAGGCACTCGTATACCTAATATAAATTTGATAGTAAAGTTGACAGACAATCCAACGATAAAGATTTGTAATGACTTTTGAACAGAAAGAGCAAATCATTTAATATGAAAATACATGAAAAAGGTATTTTGTTACATAAACATTTCATATTTCCCCAGCAAAGTTCTTACGATGATTTTCTTTCTGCTTTCAACCCAGGAGATTTATAAACAATCTCTGTTTTTGATGACGTGTAATGAAATATCCGTCAGTTTCCAGTTTTCTATCGCGGTGATATAAAAACACTTAATTCTGCCATAATACAATCAACGCAGCTTCTAAGCCGCAGCACAGTTGTGTGACTTCTGCATCCCGCCTGTTTTGCTCTACCAAATGTGACAAACCGTGTCTCTGTTGCCACATTTGTTCCGCCACACAAGAAGAAACAGTTCCACGGGATTTAGTCAGACATAGATAAAGCACCATTGTTTTTAACATACAAGGTGTCGAGGTACTTATACCAAGCATGTTTTACAGCCCATTCACTGCTGTGCTCTAACAATGACTTGACGTATCACGAGCGTTACAAACTTTGTCACACCACATAAATTTAAAAATATTTAAAAAACTTTTGTTATCTTAGTGTTGTAGAGGCGCTGAATTCTGTAGGAGCGCTGACCAACCTACGATTAGGATTACAAACTCCGTAATTATCGATCATTATTAACGGATATTTTACTCGGTTTAAAAACTCAAGACAGCAGACTTCCGAATTTTGAGAATAGGTGTCTTAGAAGAATTTTAGGTGTGCGAATTAGGAACGTATGATTGATACGTCTACTGTTGATAATACTAATAAAAACAATAATAAAAATACTGCTGATATTTATAAAAATTGAGATGACTTTGTAAGGAACACGGAGGTGAGGCAACGGACACAGCAACCCTTGGTATCTACTGTCATCCGGCGAAGGCGTTTCGGCTGGCTAGGCCATATAACTACGTATGCCTCCCGAAAGCCTTAACCACGCTTGCCTATTTTACAAGGGTTCTCGGCGTCCCGGTCGTCCACTGTTGACAATTCGTCGGCAGTTTGCGTCAGAGCTGCGGGACGTGGACTTGACTTGGGAGGATGCACGGGAGTAGGCTACGATGCATGAGGTCGCGAGTTCGATTCCCGACGGGGTCAATATGAATATTGATTTTAATTTCGGTTTTCACATAAAAAAATATATCACATGCGATACCTAGGACTGGCGCTGAAGCGTAAGACTGATCATATGGCCTTCACGTAATAAATTATCATGGTTCACTGCATTTGGTGTGTCAATGCAGTGCCCTTTGCACTTTTGGGTTTGGATAAGAGAGAGTAGCAGATAGTAATGGCTTATTGTTAAATTTAGCAACTTCTTAATATCATATTGGCATAGTGATAAAAAATCATAATGTATAGTATTTATTTAATCTTCTTGTAGATAACCTGTTTTAGAAAACTTCTGTCATATGAGACATCACGTTTTCATAATTTTGTTTCGCGTCCTGTGTGCTTAGGTTCTAGGGAAACCTTTAATTTTGTTGTCAAACATTATTACAATCTACTTGTTAATGATTTTTTTAGGACACTTCGCTAAGTTGACTTTTTTACAGTTTATTAAGTAAGCTGTGCATAATGCTACTGTTACTTGCTACTACTAGATAGGGTAATATAGTAATTGGACACGAATGTAATAACTGGATACCTAGATTTATCGAACACCCGAACTGCAATTCTCATCAATGGGCTACTGTAATTAAATAAGTTTACTGTTCTAATAAATTATATTTACTTTAAGTGAAGTGAAATAAGTAAAACTGTCCAATTACTCAAACGATGTTCAATTACTATAACAGCACCCACTCTACTCAATACAAAAATGGTTTTTCTGCACTTCTGAAAAATGGGAAAAATGCTTTTGTAATATGTTTGTTATAGGTAACTGATACCAATATTTTAAAATCAATATTTTTATAATCGTATCATGGCAAAAGTTTCGCTTGTAAAAAATAAATAAATAAAAATGTGGTTTTATGCAAAACAACAAAACGGTAAATTTACGTTCTTATTTAATTCTAACATTCATTAGTAGTTGTTCATTATTACTTACAACTCATTTTCAAGGTAATAGAAGTTTAGTGACATTGCAGTCTTCTAATATATTGCAGTGAGTTATAGCGGATATAATGGTCATACATTTTAAACCTTGTTTATTTTTCTAGGTTATGCAGTTCAATAGACTTTAAATTGTAAAAAATATATTATATACAAATAGTTAGTTTTCTGGATAGTGAAATGTGTTTTTTATTTAATTTAATCTTAAGTCATCATCATCTTTCCATATTCGCTCCCTATGCGGGGCACATGGATACCATAAACCGCCTCCAAGCCAAGCGATTGGCCGTCAGTTCTCGTGCATCCTCCCAAGTCAGATCCACGTCCCGCAGCTCTGACGCAAACTGTCAACGGATTGTCAATGGTGAATATTCAGGACGCCGAGAACCTGATGCTTTGTAAAATACGCAAGCATGATTAAGTCTCTCGGGAGGCATACGTAGTATATGGCCCAGCCAGCCGAAACGCCTTCGAAACGCCGAAACGATACCAAAGTCTGCTGCGTCCGTTGCCTCACAAAGTCAAATCACCGCAATTCAAATATTCTTCTCAGACACTTATTCTCAAAACTCAGAAGTCTGCTGTTTTGGGCCCTGGTTAGGCGCCATGCTTCGCAGCCAAAGCAGAGAACAGGTGCTGGCGTTATAAAGGCGGAATTTGGTTTTAACCGAGTAAACATCCGATCTCCAGACAGCTTTCATACTGTTGAATGTGGCGCCCGCTACTCCAAGCCGCACTCCCAGTTATTTCTGAAATCTGTCCTTTTCTGTCATGTACGCTCCCAGGTATTTGAAGCTTTTGACCCTTTCGATGACTTGGCCCGACAAAGTCAGGGGATTTTGGGCATCACATGACATGGGTTTAACCCACATTGAGTTATAAACCCACGTGCATGCACTTGGAGTGCCAATTTAGCCTATCAATAATAACTCGCGGTACCTACTCCAAGTCGCAGAACTTTTGGTAGGGGGAGATGGATATTCCAAGTCAATGTAGCTCAATTAATCTCAGGTCAATTGAGCTAAATTACAGATACGAAAAATTAAAACAGCGAAATACATGAACGGCTTTCAAAAATAGTTGTTACCTCACCAGTTTTCTAGATCTTTATCGCGTGCCTGTCGCGGAGGTAAATAAAATCGAGTTTCTTCTATGAAAATTGAAATACATATTTTTTAATTTCCCTATTTGTACATTTAGTATGTAATCAAACAAATTAAAGTAGGTTATTACAAAACACGATAAACGTGGAAAGCTGCGTGATAACCAACCTGAATTGTGGTACTGAAAATAAACTTAAACTTAAAGATCATATAAGGTCAATTTCGTCTGCCTTTTGATTGACTACAAGTAGTTATCACGACATTTTGAAAATATATTGTGTTTTTCAACCGAAAAACGTATTTTGTTTGATGTGTCGCTTCGAAAAAACGCTCCTTAATTATAAAATAAATGTAATCACACAAGCAGCACCCGTCGACATTTTTTTCATTTTTTACGTGATCACTGCAGCATAATCGTTGCATATTACGACACGGTCGAAACTAATCCACGCCGCTGACGCGTCAGCTCGTGGATCTGCCTACCAGATCCTGCATGAACCGGTTGTCCGCAGTCGCAGGTGTGGTCTGGCGGCATTGGCCAGTTCGCCCCAGCCCTAGTCGGCAGGTGCGCCCATACAACCTTTCAAATCTCTTGCGAAATTTCCCCCTCCCGAACTTGGGTGGAATGTTTCTTCAAGGAGACACGCAGTAAAAAGATGCTGATTGGAAGTTGTGTGCCGGTTCGGTGCAGTGAGAATGGTTGAATCTTTTCTACGCCAGGTTACAGACATGTTTATGTGTGATAATCGTGCTGGGGTTTTCAACCCCAGTTCACGCAAATTAAAATATTTTTAAAAAAAAATGTCTGAATCATAGTTAAAGAATACTTAATTATCACTTTGGTGGTTGTTAACAGATTTTGAAAAATCGTTCGTCATAATACATTAACCAAGTATTTTTGTTTCTTGTCTGCTTTCAAGTTGTCGAAAATAACTCTGTTAGAATGTAGGAAACAAGTTGTTATCGAGCGTGAATCTAATCTGGTGTCCGCAACTCTAACCACTAGACATCCCGTGTCTGTTAAGATTTTCTAATAATATCTTTGGATTCCTGGTGATTTATAAGTATTATTATATATTTAAATAAATATTGTAATATGTATTTTTATTTCCCATGAATATTTTTTTGATTGACAGCTATGCAATAGGCAGAATAAGTTCGCCAAACGTATCAATATATACTTTTAATTAAAAAAACTTCTAATAACAGTTGTCGTAACCTTAGTTTCTATAATAATCTTATTTTAAAAAATCAATTAATTAAGTTAATCTTAATCGAATATACCTTCCTCGCCTCTCGTAAATTATTACTCATCGTTAAACTTATAACTATTTATTTTAATTGATGAATCCCCTATTGATAATTACTGCAATATTTTTTTGTAGTATTTTGAATTCATTTTTACGAATTTCGTATTCCATTTTTCTCAGCGTAGTTTTATGGGGTGAAGGATACCAAATTGGAAGGAAGTTTTATGAATGCACGCTGGGAATTAATTTAACTATTTTTTTCGAAGATTACAAGTTAAGTGGCGCTCACACTTCGCTGACCGCCGCTCGCTGATCGCACCTCCGCAATTACTGACTCTGTACAGCCAATTATTGCGTGCTAATTTCCCGAGGCCTTCCCATTTACTTGTGGACCTGCGCAGTGCACGCGCGCCTCTACCGCTAACCTCAGGATTTAGAGACATGCAATCTTGCTAACAAGGGCTCCAGGTTACAATGATCGTTACTTTATATTGACATGTACCATTTTGTTGATGGATGATGCTTTGTATTGTCAAGACAGGTTGTTTCGAAAATGTTGGGTTTAAAGCTTTTGACGAAATGCGTGTTTTATTTGTATTAAGCTCAATAGCATTTGTCAAAGTATATACAAAATATTCTAAAAAAAATATTTTATTTTATTTTATTTTATTTTTATTTTATTTATTTCGAATACAAACAGATGTACAGGTTAAATGAATATTTAAGAAAATATATAAAATGTTTACATAGTAGGGCCTGCCATCCAATTATATGTATTCACTAAATAATACTGTAATAAAGCGACGACGGCTTGAAATTTAAACTATATAAATAATAAATATACTATATATTAATATAAGATACATATGAACAAAACAAGGAGATAGTGAAAAGGAAAGGAAGGAAATTGATAAGGAGTGGTATAGGATGATTGAAGGAAAGTGAGAGTGGAAAATTGCATTTGATTTGAATGATTAAATGAATTAAGAATGAATAGCATGAATCAAGCCTATTAATTCTCTTCTGTACATATTGTATGGAGTGTTAAATATATCAAGACTATTAAATTTTTTGTTAAATGTTTCACATATACGAGGGATCGTAGAATGTTTCCGATGATTGGTTTTAAATTTACGAATATAGAAAATATCAGAGAGTCTAGTTGGCCTGGAGGGGACACGGTAAGCAAGTAGATTAATGAGTTCCGGGGAATCGAATTTATTATTGACAATTTTATAAAGCAGGATCTGATCAAACATATCTCTTCTGTGTGCTAATGAATCAAGGTTATAAAATTTTAATGAAGCTAAATAATTTGGAAAATACAAATGAAATTTGTATTCAAGTTTTTTCAGGAATTTTTTTTGAACACTCTCGATTCTATTAATATTTAATTTATAAACAGGATTATCCGAAGTTCCGAAATAATTGTATGTGGGTACCTCTGTATATACGCACGGGAATCGATCACGTGGTCGATCGCTTAGCTTGGAGGCAATTAGTGGAGTCCATATGCTTCATATATGTAGAGGATATGGTGTGATGATGATGAATGATGACATAAGAGTATATGGCAAATACAAAATTTTTGAATACAAATTGTCCTATGAACATTTTGACGTTATGTAAAAAAGTGCTAAAAAATTCTGATGATAGGTATCTCACTTTATCGCCGCAAGGGAACTAAAGTCGCCAACTTATTTTTCAAAATTTCTTTTAGAAGTAAGTATATGTTCAATTAGATAAAAAAATTAATTTAGATTTTTCTTTTCGGAAATGATTTTTATAATAATTTTTTTAAACACCGAAGTTAGAATCGGGAAATCTGGAGAAATCATTTAGAATTGCGGCTTTAGGCACCATTAACTTACTGTAAATGACTGTTTATCGTGATCAAAACCACATGCATCGTATCTAATGGCGCTAATCGTTGCATTGTTGATTATACATTGCACATTTATATGCATTCGTTTGTGTAATCATTTTGATTCCTACTTTTCGTTACCTGCTTCGATTAAGAGGAGTACCGAGGCTAGAAAAATTCTTGTTTCGCCCAATGCTATTTGCATGGGATCGAGATAGAACGGAAAGTTAAGCCACAAAATACAGTTTTTATTTTTTACGAAAAATTTAGGCAATTATTCACAATAAGGAAATGTGCTAAAAATAACTAAAATTAGAACTTCTATTCTCTGCAAAATAGTTTTAAGCATATATGATAATTTTTTGGAAGCCTTGTGGCTGTAAATAAATCCGGAATTTTGAAAACTATAATTTCTAATGCCGGCCTCAGGTGTAGCCTTAAAATGTACAATGCTTCAATATCTTACAGGGACGATTTGTGTAATTGTAAAAAGTCAGAAAATATGCCATATAAGTACCTACATAAAAAAAAAATATGGACACCTAAAAATTACTTGAATTTCATATCAATAAATAAGCAATAATTTATGTACCAATATGTGCCAAAATATAATTTTTGGTTGGTGGTAGCTGGGAACGCTTAAAATTTATTTCGTATTAAAATGAATATTCTAGTCTCTAGTGTATTCAAATTACCTTATTTTTATTCTTGTATTGTGTAATTTTTTTAAAAGATAAATTATATTTCTCATTCATAACATTTTTGCCCACGTCCAAAATGTGGAAACACAGAAACTATTTTTCTAGTCGCTTTTACGCGGAAGAAAATTGGGCCATCTGGATTTGGCACTTTTTGTATATTTAATGTACAAATAATGAAATAACATAAAAGTACATTAAATTCGCGTAAAATGGTTAGCCATTGTCGTGTGGTGTAAGTTTGCGTTCAGCGATGATGACATTAACACATTTATTTCTCAATATTCGGAATGTTAAGAAGAGTGCAAATTGTTTATGACTAATACTCGTTTTACTTTAGTTGAATGCAATGGGCAATGTGTATTTCATAATCTCTTGTACCACAAATGCATTGCAGATCTTGCCTAAGGAATTCTATTATGTGACTTCATTCAGTGGAGTTTGTACCTGTACAGATAGGTAATGTTGGTTAAAGATTCGAGTTATTTTATGCCAAACGATTGATAATCGTTTTCATTGTTATCTGATTTAAATAATGTTTATATTACAAGGCAAGTTAGTACTCAATGTTAAATCTAATCAAACAGATTTATGAGCCTTTACTTTACTGGTTTATGGTGTGTGATAAAAGTTCACTCATTTAATATTCTACACCTTTAAATAAATTTTACATCTAGATTATTTAGCTTATATAATAGCACAAGTGTTATTTCACTTATTTAATATTCTACTTATGTACATACCGTATACCACTCCCTAAAGTCACCTAAAGTAAACTTAGTAGTAGAAACGTGCCGAAAAATGAGTGACAACTTGTTGGCGCGATCTAGCTGTAAGTTTATTATGTAATCATTGTTTATGATAATAAAAAAATAATAAAAAAAAACAAAAACTCCTTGTTTAATTGTTTTTATTTGGTGTGTTTTAAAAAAAAAAAATTTGAATCCATAACTTGCATTGCAAAGCGCGTTATTAATTCATCATTCTTCATATATAATGAAATTTATGTTAGAAACACTCACTTTGTAGTTATTCATTATAAACTATTTAAATGAAAAAACTTTGTTTGTAACTACTTTTTATTTCATTATTAATCTAACTCCCGAACGGTTTCGAGGCAACACGTGTCTTTTTATCAAGGATACAAGAATAAATAATAAGAATAAATTCTTGTACCCTTGATAAAGAGACACGTGTTGCCTTGAAACCGGTCGGGAGTTAGATTAATAATTAAATAAAAATTAGTTAAAAACATTTTTTTTTTATTTAAATAGTTTATTCTTCAAATAATTTAATTGTGCTAATGCCCATATTTTTTTGCGATTTATTGTATTTCCCAAAACGGTGATTTTGACTGAAGACGTAACTGAATACCAAATAACCCGAAATTTTAATTTATTTCTCAGACACCTACGCGTTTTTCATCATGTATGTATAAGCAGTTGTTAAAAGCTTTTAGTATCGCGTTGATACGTTGTTGGTCATTAAATTATGTATTATTGCTACGTTATATTTCTCAGAAATTTCTCCGCGTGCACGCGTAGTAATAGGTACAATATGGCCTCTAGTTAATACTGTGCAACCTTAAAGGGCATTAAAGAAATATGTCGTTTTTTAACAGTTATAAAAATCATATTCTTTAATTTAATAATGCGTCACTTTGAGAAAACCCTCTTCAATATTTTAAACCGGATTTTGTTTCGTATGAAATGTATTTGAACGCACAGGCAAGCTCGAAACCTATAGTTACGCACCCATATTCTGTATTATTTATTTGTTTCTATAGGTAAGTATCCTCTTGCTTTCACGCAATAAACCATCGAGGTACTGACTAGACAGCTATTGATAATATGAATATAGAAGGCTATGCTGTTGGAAAAATAAATATGATAATTATCTGCATAGGTACATATATGATAATGAAGTGTAAAAAAGATATTTTGTACTTTATTCTTTTTTGCTTTTTTTAGCCAAAATTATTTACATCATGTACGTCATGTATGTATGATGTACATGACAATCTTTTTTGCTGTATCAGCAAAATTTTGAATAACATTTCAAATTTGACGTTCTTGAGGTATTAAAACCGTGTGCCAAAATAGAAGTACCTACTACCTGCGTAAAAGTTGTCCAACATAAGTGTAGAAATAAAAATAATTAATGTACATAATGCGTTGGTGAATTGAACAAAATACTGCAACTTACCCCTTTACGCACCCAATGGTGCATAGGGCACTGCATTGGTATACCAAGTGCAGTGAATCTTGATCATTTGTTACAAGAAGGCAAGATGATCAGTCTTACGATTCGGCGCCAGTCCATGGTATCACATATGAAATATTTTTATGTGAAAATCACATTCAAATATTTTTTTCATACTGACCACTATCGGGAATCGAACCCGCGACTTCATGCATGGCAGCCCAACGCGGCGGACTTTGAACCAACATACTTAATAAAAAAGTAATAACTGTATTTATGTTAATTACCTCAGGAGACTTTGTTGTCAAATAAATTATAAATCAACTATCTTGTAACTATTCGTATACCTACTAGGTGAATGACTGAAACAAAGTGAAATATTTGATGTAGGAAGGATTATCATAAAATTAGAAAAAAAGAAAATTTCTAGGTATAACGCTAGATTTTAAGACAGAAACTATGATTTATTTTAACACAATATATAATTTTTATAGTAGTTCCGAAAATTTTACGTTGTTGCTCGTTGTTGATTTTGAAAGATTAGTTAATAAACTAATTGAATATATATTATTTATTTAAACTCAATAATTATGTACTCGTAACAATGTCTGGGTCCTTTGTTCTTAAACGTGAATATTCTGTAAACGTTCCGAGGAAGTAATTGTTAACTCCTTGTTATGTTGTTACAACTTTAATGATAATAATTGTTATTCTGGCCATTGTACTGTGATGTCACGATGACAAAAAAAGAACATTGCAATAACAAATAAATGAAATTAAAAAAACGGAGCTTTTCGACTCACAAATACATAAAACAGTTATTTAGATACGATGACTACTATGAAGTACTATGATTTATATTTTGTACGCTTATTAAACGCGGTCATGTTTATTTATGACGTTCACATTTTTTTATACCAAAACTTCAAATATTTAAAACGTAGTTACATTATGTTAACAATCCATACATGATTATCATTTCAATACGAAAGATAATATTATTTTCTCAACAGTACTCTAATGATAAAAAAATGTAAAGTTCATTTTCCCCATTGGAATTCCATGAACTGAAAAAAGACTAAGTACTTAATTTATTTTATCCACAAATTGAATTAAATCTTCACCTGCAAAACCATTGAAATGGAATTATCGATCCTAAATCCTGTTTGGTCTTAATAATAGGGAATGTTCCATTAATAATTTCCATCGCTAAATTGAGAATCAGGCGACGATTAAAATGCTAAAAAAAATATTTCGATTTGTTAATAAAAAAATCCTAAAAATAAGACGCTTAAACAAATTTTCATCGAAAAAACTAATCGATCGTCACGAAAAAGTATTGGCTCGTTTCAATGAAATAGGGATATTTGAGAAAACATCACGGACAGACCCTTGAAAATACGATCCCACCCTCAATATAAAATATATGTTTACAGTCTGGTAAACCTAAATTGTCGGACAAAAAAATATTGATAATCTGTTTGAATTTCTATCCGTAAAACAAATATAGTGTTAAGGCCGCAGAAGTGGGATTTGGCAAATTTCGTAAGACTTTACCCGCTGGGCAATCCTGCCCAGTTTGACGTTAGGCCGATGTGTCGTAATGGCCTACCACGTGTTCGAGCACATGGGTGACGTCACCGATTTAGGCCACTCTTGGAACATGATAGTGGAATCTAGGCCGCTTGTCTCCCAGCCCGTAGGAAGGGGGTATTAATACTGAATTTTGATCTTGAAAAACTTACTTCTCATGACCTAATGATTTTTACTAATTTATGGATTTTTCCAGTGTGCAACTTGTTAACAAGCCTGTAGAGTTGTTTCTGAGACTAGTAGCACATTATTAGTCTGAAAGTTTTTCAAATTATTGGGCACATGAAAATCTGTTTATATTTTTTTGATGGCCGAGACTCGAGAATCTTTGGTCTTATTTTGACATCACTTTGTGTGATGACACAGTTAATTTTAAATTACATACACCATTTTCAACCGCATGAGTTCATTCGTCAAGAGTTTGTTGACATAGGAAGAGGCGTGAGTGACGGGATCCCTTGGTTTAGAGACGTCGACATGCTCCATCTGGTAGAGAGTATGGCAAAATAATAAGAAGACAGTAACATTTCCTTGAATTTCAGATTTCAAGACACAATTCACACTTCGCGAAACTTAAAGGCTAACAATTGATCAATGTGATCAACAAATTTCTGTCCCCAATCTCATTTATACCTAGTTGGTAATGACATTTCTCTAATCGGATTTGTATAATAAGCATAGTGAACTGCCTAATTTTACGAACTGCCAGATTCTCAATACTAAATATGATTAAATTTACATATAGCGAGAAAAGTACGTGAAAAGATGTAATAATAAATTGCAAAATTCTTATTTCTTCTTCTTCTTCTTAAGATAGACTTAAGGGTCTGTATTATTCTCATTCGATGCTGCCTCTTGGGATATCGACTCCCAACTGTCCCTCCATCTTTTTGCAGGTCGTCCAGGATGTTGGCAGAGATGCATCACGAATTTGGCTATTCTACCATCGTCCATTCTCTCAACGTGTGCATGCCAGTTTCTTCTTCCCCACTTGACAACATCCTGGACTCTTATTTAGTATTCTGAATTCTTATTTATATTTAAATTTGTAAAACCGTAAAATATTAATTAAACGTGAATTGCAATTTAGTGAGTCATGATGTAAAACTTTCTGGACGACATGCAAAAAAGGTTTTTTGTCAAGTAGGTACCCACTTCGTAATATGAAAAATAAAATCATTAATAATTATTAAAAAAAGTAATAAAACTACACATTCACTAAAAAGCTTAAAACTAATCGTGTTAATTATGTATGAATATTGTTTAAAAATTCAAGAATATCTTGCTTTGACATTTAAAAAAAGTGTTGAAGTAATAAATTGCAGTTCATAATCATTGAAATCTATGGATAAATGTGAATATTTAGTTAAATTCCTGCCTGATACAGGTTTATCTAGTTGAATAAGTTAAATGATAATTATTAATAAAAAATATTTTCTGAAATGTATTTCAGTATCATGAGAATTTAAATAAGAATAATATGGATAATATTTATTATGTATTAAAATTCTTAACATGTTTTTTTTTAGATGATAGCAATGATCAAAATTCATCATAAAGAAATAAGAGAAACATGAAATTTCACGTAGATATTTGAGAATGAAATTTGAACAGGAAAACTTCGAGACTAACGATCGGAAAAAGGAAAGAAAGATATTTCCAGATGCATATACTGACATTTCAAAAAAGTCATTAGTTGCTATTTCCATCTTGACACTTTTCCCTTCTCGACCTTCGCCACTTTTTTTCCATATTTTATTTCTTGTTCTTCGCCATTCTTCTTCGCTGTCTCAATCCTGTGGATTAGTTCGTAGCAAGGATTTGAACCTAGGTCCCACTGGCCACTGTACTCTTTCTTCTGCAGCCCTTTTGAGCTCAATATCTTTCATTATTTTTAATTTTATTAATGTATAACGAAAAACCGAAATACTCATTTATCAGAAAAAGGGAATGGGTATATAAAACAGGTATCGAATAACTATACTTGATAGTTGCATTGACCTTCCACAGTGACATAAATATTCAGCCATGTGGAGTGTTATGTCATTCTCAAATATTTAAGCATACTTAGAATTTTAAGCTCATTTATTTGTGTACCCAGGCATCAAGGATAAACATACAATTTATAAACGGCTTATTTTCAAAGCCAGATCATCACCTATCCATTTTTATTTTCATAATTGACAATATTGGAATTCGTAATATTATGTAATATGTATAAAAATAGAGAGAAAACATCGTAATATTCTAATGACAAAACGTGTTTGATTAGATTTTTTTAACATCTATTTCTAATGCACGCTTTAGACGGGACCGAAAACTGCACAGTTCCTTGTCCAATTTCTTGTTCAAAAAACTGTACAGTCTGTCAAAAGGCACTCTAAATAAATATATATATTGCGCGATCGTAAGTTGTTATCGTATGCTTGCACGCGGGAAATTGTTAGTATACATAGCTAATAATGTGAATATTTGTTTTTACGTTTATAAAAGCATTCAATATATCAATACCAACTTAAACTTTTAAATAAAAAACATTAACTGTCAGGTCAGCCAAACGTTGCGCCGACATTCAATATTCCATCCAGTTTTCGCTTTATACGGGACAGTTTGCAAACTGCACAAGAAACTGTACAGTTTTCTGTCCCGTTATAAAGTGCGCATAAAAAAGATGAGTATGAATCCGAAAATTCATTGTAAAGCTTCAATATTATGAAGATGTCACAGAACTTACACGAAGATTCCTATATTATATAGTTTTATTATTGCTTAAGTATGAAAAAACTAACTAACATTCCATCACATACAGGCAGAGAGGATAGAACGCCACTCCACTCTGTCCTATGATAATTAACTATAAAGCTTTATTGACAATCTTATATTTAAAAGAAACAACTAAAATGTAAATTTTATTTAAATCGTTATTAATTTGTAGATAGATTAGAAAATAATAGTTATACATAAAGCTTTTTCAAGGATAAAAAAGACATGGTACGTTTTTTTAAACTTTAGATTTGTGAAAAATAAATCTAATTTGCAATTTCTTCTTTCCAGATTCACACACCGCGGTTAGGAGCCTGCCTGGCCCCGTCAGCATGCGCCTCCGCCCAGCAAGCTCCCCGTGGATACGCGACCAGCGTCCGCAGCACCCAGCAGCCGGGCTCCATGCCGGAATACACCCCGGTGGACCCCTACAGACTCCTGGAGGATGACCTCTGCACCGTATATGATGAGATCCGACAGGTGAGTCTTGGAGAATACTATGAGTACCTTCCACAACACCCAGCAGCCGGGCTCCATGCCGGAATACACCCCGTGGACCCCTACAGACTCCTGGAGGATGACCTCTGCACCGTATATGATGAGATCCGACAGGTGAGTCTTGGAGAATACTATAACTACCTTTCGCAGCACCCAGCAGCCGGGCTCCATGCCGGAATACACCCCGGTGGACCCCTACAGACTCCTGGAGGATGACCTCTGCACCGTATATGATGAGATCCGACAGGTGAGTCTTGGAGAATACTATAACTACCTTCCGCAGCACCAGGCAGCCGGGCTCCATGCCTACAGACTCCTGGAGATGACCTCTGCACCGTCTATGCGATGAGATCTGACAGTTCTTGATTCTTGTTAATATAACCCCTATCGTCCGCAGGTGAGTCTTGTTATAATACTAACTATCGTCCGCAGGTTAGTCCTTGACCTACCGTATATATGACTATCGTCCGCAGGTGAGTCTTGTTAATGTAACTATCGTCCGCAGGCTGCAGGGTCTGCCGGAATACACCCCGGTGGAGTCCTCTGCACCGTATATGATGAGATCCGACAGGTTGTTAATATAACTATCGTCCGCAGGTGAGTCTTGTTAATATAAATATCGTCCGCAGGTGAGTCTTGTTAATATAACTATCGTCCGCAGGTGAGTCTTGTTAATATAACTATCGTCCGCAGGTGAGTCTTGTTAATATAACTATCGTTCGTCAGCAGGTGAGTCTTGTTAATATAACTATCGTCCGCAGGTGAGTCTTGTTAATATAACTATCGTCCGCAGCCCCCCCCGGTGGACTCCTGGAGGATGATCTCTCCACCGTCGTCTACTATATTATGATCGGACACCAAAAAGTTCAATGTAAAGATAGAAATCATGGCGGGTCCATTACGCATCGTTGTTTGATATTATGTTCTTTGGTTAAACAATATATAATTACCGTATTATAAATACCATAAATAAATTAAATACCTATTATTATTTAAATTGGTTTTGGCTTAGGTACGGTTGAATTTAAGCAATCAAATGTTACATATTGTTATCGATATCACTTTCATATTTAATATACTTTTTCCGCTTAATTGCCCACCTCACTTTACTATGAATTTCTCGACAGAAATCAATATTCTCACTTACATATCGACAATTTGTGTTGACATATCTAGACAAAAATAGTTTTAGCATATTTTATCGGGGTATCGAACCACACAGTTTTAACTGTTCAAATCAGTAATTACGCGCACGTTTTATAGGTGTAATCTAAACGTTAAAAATAGAGTTTTTTTGCATTTCATTTATTCTGATTTCAAAAATATATTTATAGTGAAATGAACGCTATTAAAACAAAATTATTATTACAAATACGCTCCTCAAGTGACGCTTTCCGATTCCACAAACTGACTCCAAAGTAAGCTATCAGCCGCCAGGTCCCGTGCGTCTTCCCATGTCAGGACCACGTTCCGTAGTTGTGACGAAAACTGCCGACGGATAGTCGTCAGTAGATGTCCAGGACCCTGGGATCGTGATGCCTTATAAAATAAGCAAGCATCAATTCCAATTCATCACAAAAAATCTATATTGTCATTTTTCAAAGTATTTTACTGAGAAAAAAATGTTAAAAAATGTTAAGGTCAGGACGTTATCTTCGTCTATAGTAGACTTTCACCAACAGCTCGACAGCTGCTACGAGTAAGCCCACTTTATACGAGACAGAAAACTGTACAGTTTCTTGTGCAAACAAAGCGAGAACTGGATGGAATATTGAATAAAAGGCGCGACGTTTGGCTGACCTGGGCCTCGATTCTGTTAATTTTGTGGAACTACTGCGCATACGATTTTGTACTGAATTCGTATGCGCAGAAGTGTCTTAAACCTTAAGAGAATCGCACCGCTGACAGTTAAAGTTTTTTTTTATGTAAACGTTTAAGAGCGTACCACACCACGTGACTCGCGGCCGCTTTCCCATACAAACGTATTTCTCGATTCTCTCCCTGGAATTTAACATAAGAGCAATGATTTTTTTCATACGTTTTAAGATATCGACCAGATGCGTGTCTCTATCTTTATTTTTTTAAATCATTTATTTATCTTCTTTAACAAATAAAATGCTAAAAAAAGAAGACGATGCAAACATTCGCAAATACTAACCCATTGCGTACGATGAGTGCTCTGCGAATTTCGTGAATTCCACAACACGTGTGTTATATGCTTTTTAACACCAATTTTCTTTTCTTAAGGTGTCGCCACACCTGCCGCGGCGCGTGCGTGGCCCGGAATCGCTCGGCCATTGTGTCCCTAACGACCGGCCTGAAGATGACCATTGTCTGACTAGAGGTGTCCGCACGACCTTGGCTTCCCGCTTTGTGCGGGTGAATGATTTGCTGTCACGCGATTGGTGGCCATTTGATCGGAGTTATGTCACGGCGTGCCGCTGGAGTGCAGACTTAAAGCGCGCTTACACTTTGCAGTAGAACTGAAAATCACAAAAAAAAAAATGCATTTTTGATACAATAGAAATCTCCACCTAGCTCGGCACAGAAAGGCATTAAAGAAATTGCAACTAAAAATACATCAATTTTATGTTTTATAAACTCATTTTACATTTTACATTGAATACCCAGTATGTTATGGTAGCGACGCGAACTTGAAATCTAAAAATTTTTCGAATCCCCAAGCCTTTTTTTCAAACACAAGCAGCTTAAGTTTAATTGACAGTAGTAATTACAAATTGAACTATGTGCAAAACCTTTTGTGGTAGAACGGTAAGGGTAAATTGAATGCAGCTGAAATGCGATCAGTGTGTGGTAAAACGACGCGAACTAATGTTGAAAAGAGCAGAATGCTAGATATCCTTTTACGTTGTTTCGAATCCCCAAGCCTTTTATATGATGCAAACACAGGAAGCAGAGAAAGACTGGCATATCAGTTGCTTAATTGGGCAGTAGTCGGAATAATTACAAAAATGTTGAACTATGCGCAAAGACCAGGACAGATTGTAATCCTCACTGCCTAAATGGCGTGTGTTTAGTTTACATACATAAAAAAAAATCGTTGATTATAATCGTTTCAAAAGTAGACAATATTTTTCAGGCTGTTTATTGTGTGCGATTGCGCTTTAAATATCTGATAGTTACTGGCTACTGTGCGCTCTTAGTTTTACACTTTAAAACAATTTATACCTTTCATTATCATTAAGTATTTGAATGAATAATTATTGCTATGATCCATGTAATTAGCGTCGTTTTTGAAGTGCGGTTTGAAGTAAATTAACCGGTTAATGTCGTTTCTGAGTTTAATAAGGGCAATGTTCTAGACACTAAATCTATTCATAGCGAATTAACGTTCATTAAATAGGATGCATAAACATCTACCATATAAAAATTTACTAAGCTGTGCCGAGTTAAACTCTTTTTGTTTCAATATACAATACTATCATTGCGTGAAATAAATAGCTTACAATTTTATTGTTAGTTATTTTGAATTTAGTGACTGATTCAGCTGATTAGATGCATTTGTTTCATGGATAAACATGAATGGGAATAAGACAATGAAATGACACTTGTCTGTTTTTGTTATATTAATGAATTTATATTTTAATCATACATGAAATTTCGTTTAGATTTTCGTGGCCTTGTAATACATTATTTTTTTGTATTTAGGGAATTTAGGGCAAATATTAACACATTTTTTTTTAGAAACTTCTACTCAAGTATTTACTTAAATTTAGAGGCTGTCTATCAATTTATATTCGGTATTCACTGTCTCGTCTCGAAAAAGACTTAATTCTGTATATTTGATTATAACTATTGTATTTTTTTTTTAAATATTTTCCTTTATCTCTGATTTAAACGTAAATATTATTTATATTTACGTACATATTTATTTTAAGCTCTGTGATTTTTAACGGTCATTGTAGATTTATCAATTTAGAACTTGGATTTGTTAACAAACTTGTGTAAACGTGACTGACATGAATCCTTTGTCAAATATAAATATTTTCTCAGCATTTTTTACTTATGTAAATATACGAGTAGGTACTGCATTCTTTAATTTTCACACTTAAGTTTTAAATTTAGTGTTTTGTTTAATTTAATAATTATACCAGAAAAGGATACATTTAGTGTTCATAGAAGCTGTTCCTAAAGCTGTCGTAAAAAATAAGCACATTTTCAAAAACACAAAAAAGGAAAATGATTTATCATACTTGGTTCTTAAATTTTTACTAAAATTAAAATTAACAGTAAAACATTTACCTGATTCCTTTTTGTTTTCCGAAATTCGATCAAAGTCCATCCCTAATCATATATCCGCTCCCTATGTGGAGCATACTGCCTCCAAGCCGAGCGATCGACCACCAATTCCCATGCATCCTCCCAAGTTAGGTCCGCTTCCTATATTTTTGACGTGAACGGCCGACGGATTATCAAATCTATCTATCTTAGTTATTTTTTTTCTATTTATCTCATTTGATACAAAACCGATATTAAAATACTAAATTCAGCAGTTCTTATTACTATAAGTGCGTTCATTCAATCTCATTATGTGCATCTCATCAGTGTTTTTCCTGTTTCCGTTGATAATCTTTAAATAAAAATGGCACGAATTGTTCGGAGTTGGATGATCGACCTTCACTTCCCTCGAGTGCAATGTTTTGATCGTTCTCTAGTAGATGACCTTTTTTTATCGAATTGATGACCTTTCATAGTGAATGAGTGTAATTTCCTTGAAAGTACTATTGACTTTCGCCGTATTCTAATTCCGGACTCGAAAATCAAAATCTTTACAAGTCAGAAGGTCTTTTGTAATTAAATTAATTTGATAAATTCGTGGTTTGAAGAAGCAGGATTAGATATAAATTATTATGATCAAGAACCAATATAGACCACAGTGCAGTGTGAGCAACATAAAGTAGTATAATAATTGCTGTAAACTACCATTTTAGATACTTTCTTACATTAAAATAACTGGTTATTTGATATTATTGATATCCCAACAGAGACAGAGAAATTCTGGAAACGAATGTGGGTTATCAAGGCGTTTACAGGGCTTATGACCTGTCATTGGCTAGGTTAAGTGGCCACTTGATGTACTACAACATTATCTTTGATGTTCGAAGAACAAATTTTGTAATTTTATAAAATTTTATAATTTTATTTGTTCAAGTTACTACAACATTCCCCATTCCGCCCATCATCTGACAACCATATATGACAAATTTTTTAAACTACTATATATTTATATTGAATTTGTACAGAAGCTTCCACATTTGAGTTTGTTTTTCGACAATTTTCAACATTTTTTCTCTCTGGTGACATCTGTTGAGAAGATTGTTAATTAATAACAATCAGATAACCTAGATAACCCACATTAGTTTGCAGAGTTTCTCTGTCTCTGTTGGGACATCAATAATATCTGATATCAGCCTAGCATGGGTATAATCCAGTAATTTCTCTATAAGTATTTGTATACGTTCAAAATGTTGTTAACTGGTTATTTGTTTAATAGGGTTCTTCCCGATAGCATGAATACCCTTGAAAACGTTATAAATATTTAAAGTATATTTTTACAATTCCAACGATATAAAACCCAATGATCAAAACTGTTGTTTTCCTTTATAAATGTATGTTTTAAAAACTCGAAATTACGAGTGACTTTTAACGCCCGTTATTGGCTAATGACGTCATACCCGTCCATTATGAAAAGCGTGAAATCATTACGAAGTGAGCGCCCATATTGATGTGACATCACACCGCATGCGCGCCAAATGAAGGATTTTGCGAGCGATTTGAAAAAGCGCTATTTCAAACCGCGCTAGAAAATTCATATGACATCGTAAAAATTAAAAAAAAATTCCCTTGATATTGTTATTTTTCAACAATTTTTTTTTAATAAAAAAAAAAAAATCGGAATGAACCCAATTAAGTATCCTGGTTCATATCTTTTGTATGTAAATTGGATTTTAATAACATTTCTAACACATCAGTTTCTCATGCGTCATATCAAAATAACTTTTTTAAATCAGTGTAAATCTTGGCTAGATCCTGCTTAAAATATCGCGTCGAGATCAATGATCATTAAAGCTGTAAATTTTTATTACATCACAGGGTAACAAACCTATCACAAATGATGGAATTTTTTCTTTTATTCTTGTATTTATGAACGCCCAAACGGCGATTATTATGTTCAAAAAACCTTTTGTATATTATAATGGAATTAGCATACGATTAGTTTCCCTGCTAGAGTGGAATTTCATGGAAAAATGTTGTTTATAACCAAACATTAATTGGTCCCTATCCGGAGAATAAAAGGTTTCTTCTACGTTTTAAATTAATAAATAAAGTATTTTCACTATTTAAATTAAATACTTTGTGAGGCAACACGTGTCTCTTTTTCAAGGGTACAAATGAAGTCGAATCGTAAAATAATCTTGTAACCGGTCGGGAGTTTAATTAATAAAAAGTAGTTAAAAACAAATTGTTTCATTTAAATAGTTAATAATTAATAAACTACGAAGTGAGTGCTTCTAACATAGATTTAAAAGTATTTTTACCTTAAATCATATCACGCACAATAAAGGTTTAAAAGACAGTTGAAAGTTCCATATTTTGATTGCTTTTTGTATATTTTGAATACGAAATATTATCCACTAAATGGATTTCTCCTATCACATTAAACATTAAAATGTTGCTTTTATTGACAAAGTGCGATTCAGTTTTATTAAATCATCATCAACAATTATGATTGCAAAAACTGCATTGATGAGTTCAATTAAATACAAAAGAATTCGGATCGCCAAAGCACCCCCACTCGATAATTTTCCTTCAAAATTTTAAGCGGTTCTTTTCAATTCGATGAAATCTTTACCCCTTCTCAATTTAGCTTTATTCGAGTTTGCGATACAAACGATATCTTTCTAGCCGGTTCGTTTTTGATTACTTAATGAATGGTTAAATTATTATTGCTTTGTCCCAAATGGAGAACGAATGGCGAGTCGCATAACACCTGCTATTACGAATTTTGTGTGCAAAACTACATATCATACGTGAAAGTTAATTCTGTTTTCTTTCATTTAACGGTAGATAAATTTAATTTGGATTGAAATGTTCCGACGTGGCTTCAACAGCGGGAAGTGTGTTTGTTACCTGATCACGTACTTTGTCACTTTCGAGATTAAGTTACAGAGTGTCTGTTTATTTGATCTCATCAAGGATGATAGTATGAATATTCTTGTTTAGTGTACCCATTATTGATGTTTCACTGTCATTGACACATTTATTTACTCTGTTCGCACAAACATACTCGGTGTTAACTTTTGTTATTTTTTCTTGGAAAATATGTATTTTCCTAGGTTCAAGGTTCGTCAAGTGTGTGTTGCCTTTTTATCTTTATAACGAACACGTTCTGTAATCTATAATCTTTGCAACATTCTGATTCATTTATTTAAATTTTCTCATACAAACAACTTGCTCTTATACATAGCCATAAATTGTTGTTTTCGGATTTATTCAAGTTTCATTCACGATTTTACTTTCATATATTCATTCATTATACCAATATACGAGTACGTCAATCCAGAAATTAAGTTTATATATCGATACTGCAACGCATAAACTTTAGAGAACGGACGAGTTCTCCAATAACATAATAATTTAACTTACAGCAAAGTCAAAATACAACCTTAACAGTTTATTAATGCAATTTTGTTATTTTTTTTTAAGGTTCTTTCTAGGTGAAAAATTTGCCTGTTTTGGAAATGTTGCTTACTAATTACTAATTTTGTGTACGATGTCAGTTATAATTTATTGTTAATTATAACTAACTAATTAGCTAACCATCACGCCATTTCCCCGTAGAGGTAGGCAGAGAGGATAGAACGTCATACCACTCTGTCCTGACAGACTTCCTTTGCTTCTTCTACATTCATACATCTTCTCATGCACATACGCCCATTATTCCGACTTTTCACATGACAACTTTCAAGTACTTGACGTACTTGGTCATGCCATGTCTTTCTCGGCCTTCCGCGGCTTCTAAATCCAGGCACACTTGCATTCAAACTTCTTTTAGCCGTTCTTTCATCACTCATTCGCTCCACATGACCAAACCATCGTAAAAGCCCTTTCTTAATTTCGTCGATAATGCTTATCTCAGCCTTGCACTCTGCTCTAATTTCGACATTTGTACACCTATCATATATTGTGTTAATTATAATTATATTATTTGCTGTTCTTTTTGTGTGATTTATTTCACCGCGGCGACTGACCCTTTTTGGGGACTCATTCGTTTCGAGTAATCGGATTCTGCGGAGGAGTATAGGTAATTATATCTACTTTGCGGTCCTATTCAGGCGCTACAGCGCGCTGTGGCGATGTTTTTTTTTAGGGGTTTTCCTTTGTTTCGAGTAAACGGATTCCGTGGAGAAGTGTACAAAATGGTGTATTTTTTGGCGCTCCTTTTCAGGTGCTATTTTGTTAGCGATCCTTTTCACCGCGGCGAGTGGCCCTTTTTGGGGCCTTTGCCTCCGTTTCGACTAAACGGATTCCGCCGAGAAGTGGTCTCATTCCGTCACGCGCTCCTCGCCCGCCGCTGACGCGCATACTAAACCGAAGGTGAAAGTGGTCGAAGTGTAATGTTTCTAGTCTCGGATCGTATGTGTCTCAAGACACGAAATTTCTCGCCACTCCTTTACGGAATAATTCAATGCCACCTCTCTCCGCACCTGTCGGATCGGAGTATTATAGAGTTGTAGAGGAACGTCTTAACCACCTCCGTGACAACCGGTAGGCGGACTTTATCATGGAGGGTGTCATATGTGCCGGATGTACGGTGTCATATATGTACATAATATACTATTAGACATTAGACTGTTGCATTTGTCGGTGACTTACTATACTGACTTGATGGTTCTCATAGATCAATTACCAATGTTCCAACTTAATCGATGATTAAAGCCACTATTGCCGATATTGAAAAATGTTAGCTGGGAAAAGAAACATCGTTGTGATAAAAGAACCATTGCCGCGACAATTTATCGTGATAAATTATGTCGATGCCGAATAATTCATAAGTAGATTAAAAAATAATTATCTATAATTTTGTGTTATTCGTAATTACTCGCGACCCCCTTTTTTATATTTCAAATGAGTAATTAGGAAAGCAATTCATAGATATCTCTTTTCTCCTTGCTACATTTTGATAAAGAGATTACTACAAATACAAAACGCTAAAGATTAGACTCATATTCTTCAAATACTAAAGTATACAATAGTGTACAATTATTTAATGTCAATGTATTTTTATTCATATATTTTTAATATATTTTATTTGTAGTCTCGTTTTTAGAGATGACCATTTTACATTATTTACAGCCAATGAATAAATACTGTGATAAAATATTGTTCCTACATTTCTTTCAACCACAACATAAAGCTTTATTATCATCATAAAATAATTATTCTAACCAATTTACTTTTACTATTGGGTACTTAGCTGTTTCAATCCAGTTATTTGAATTACATAAAAAAACGTTTAAGACTTTATTTAGCAAGGCTGAGATAAGCACAAAATTATGAATACTCTTTTACGATGGTTCGGTCATGTGGAGAGAAGATGAAAGAACGAGAAAAACGAAATTATGGTGCCAGTGCCTAGGTGTAGCAGCCGAGGAAGGCCAAGAAAGAAATGACATGATCAAGTGCTCGTACAACAAATACTTGAAAGTGGTCGTGTGAAAAGTCGGAATAATCGGCGCGGCGTGCGTGCATGACAAGATGTATGAATGTGATCAAGATGGAGAAAGCGAAAGAAATGTGCTAAGACAAAGTTTGGTGTTTTATCCTTTCTGCCTACCCCTTCGGGGGAATGGAGTGATAGTTGGTTAGTTGGTTAATTGCATTTAAAACGTTTTATAAGGATTGCTTTTGGAAAGCTAAATTCCACATTCCGAAGCTCCATTCCCAACTTACTCAAGACTCGAGTATTCAACCAATGCATTATGCCCGTCCTTACTTATGGCGCGGAAACAATGACTCTGACCAAGCAATCCTCCCATAAGTTGCAAGTTGCACAGAGGAGCATGGAGATGATTATGCTTGGAATAACATTAAGAGACCGAAAAAGGAACGATTGGATCCGACGCCAGACAAAGGTCTGCGACGTGGTGCAGCGAATTGCTTGGTTGAAGTGGAAATGGGCCGGTCACATAGCCAGAATGACGGACGACAGATGGACGAAACGCGTTCTGGTGTGGAGACCGAGGAACCAGAGGCCTCAAGGACGTCCACCGATGAGATGGGTGGACGACATCAGGAAGTCTGCTGGAAGACAGTGGATGGGGACGGCGCAGGATCAGGAGGAGTGGAGACGGCAGGGGGGGGCCTATGTCCAGCAGTGGACCTCAACGGGCTGAGATGATGATGATGATAAGGATTGTGATTGTTAAACTATTGTTTAGCTAATTTTTTCTAATCTAGAAGATGAGTTTTTCCATCTCGCGGTGTATGCGAATTGTGTGCCAATGCAGTGATGTACCATTGAGTTAAGTCTTCATCCAACGTCATTACGTTTCTATAGCCTAGCGTTCCGAGGCTTCTGAACTTGAGAAAAGTAGAAGAGGTCAAGCAATAGTCTGCAAATACTTGTCACTAAGTGTCTCCTTTTCTTGTCCCCACAAGGGCAGATTGTGGTATAAAAATATATAAGAGGTATCATTACTGTTTGCTCACATTTTTTTTTTTTTTTAATTTATTTATTTGGTCTTTACCGAATCGATAATTAAACCACATACAAACATTACATTATATTATTACACATTTTACAATTTTAAAAACCTTAACTACATACAATCTAAATTTCCAGAAAATTTGGAAAACTTCTGGTCTCTCGAATCTGTTGAACCTCGGAAAATTTTAAGCCCAGATGCCACATTAATGGATTATGTTTGAGCGTTCTCTGCTTTTGAGTAGCTGTTAAATAAATTTGCCATCTTAGCTTTCAAAATACTACGGTAATAAAATAATACTGAAACGTTTTTACTCATGTTTTAAGACTAAAGCTATCTTTATATGGCGCAGTTTACTACACAGTTTTCTGTGCAGTCTGAAAACGGTCCCGTATAAAGGTAAAACTGCATGAAAAACTGTGTGCTAGTGTCATATTTAAGCTGACATGACAGTCAATGTTTTTTATGTAAACGTTTAAATAGACATTGGTTTATTGTATGCTTTTAAATACGTAAAAAAACAATAACATATATACATAATTAGCTAAATATACAATTTCCTGAGAGCAAACATACGATAATAACTTACAATCGCGTTTCAAAAATACACATATTTAGCGTGTCTTTTGACAGAAGTTTGACAGACTGCACAGTTTTCTGAACAAGAAACTGTCTCATATAAAGTGGGCATAAGAGTTCTGCGCCATGGTTACTGCATTCAGCATTGTAAAAATGATAAGAAATGTTTTTTCTCGCGTGACGTTGTTTTTTTTTTAATTTTAATTTTGACACATACATTAACAATATAATAAACAAATAATCATTACACAAATTAACTAACTAACCATCACGCCTTTTCCCCAAAGGGGTAGGCAGTGAGGATAGAACGCCACACCACTCTGTCCTGGCACACTTCTCTTGCTTCCTCCTTATTCATACATTTTCTCAAGCACGCACGTCGATTATTCCGACGTCTTACATGCCCACTTTCAAACACTTGTTTTACTTGATCATGCCGTGTCTTTCTCGGCCTTCCTCGATTTCTACATCCAGGCACATTCGCATCATATATTTTTTTAGCCGTTCTTTCATCGTCCATTCGCTCTACATGACCGAACCATCGTGAAAGACCGCTCTTAATTTTGTCGATAATGCTTATCTCAGCCTTGCACTCTGCTCTCATTTCGACATTTGTACACCTATCATACATAGTCTTACCACACATTCGCCTGAGAGATCGCATTTCAACTGCATTCAATCTACTTTCGTCCTTCTTTTTCCAACACCACGCTTCACTACCATACATTAGTGTTGGTACCAGAACAATACATTATACAAATTAAACCTACTAAATGTCTCTTGGGTGTGTAGGGATGTGTGAGGGTGTGTGTAAGGGTGTCAGGGTGTGTGGACGTGTTATTTGAGTTAGGAATGTCAATATTTTGAATAAAATTATCCCCAGTCCGTGAGATGCACTTTTATGCACTCTTTGCTTTAAGCTCTAACTCGATTTTCTTTTGGAGCCGAAAAGTTCCTCATTTTTACGCAAATGCGCAGAGAAGAAAAATCCCGAAAAGGATTCAGTACCTATATAAATAAAGTATAATAAAATGTAGAAGGAAACGATTAATAATAATAATAATAATAATAATAGTGTTTATTCCAGCATAACTAAGCAGTTAGTGCAATACTTAGTTAGCCATAGCATAGGTAGAATACAATACATATATATTTCATAACTTAACTAATCATTAATTACAGTTAAAATAATAAAACTAAAAATAAGAGTTGTAATTTTATGAAAACAAAAAAAAATGTCAGTGGTGTTTGGACACACAACATTACACTCCAATGCTGCCACATGTCCAATTCCCATCTGTGTTGCACAAGCTGTTTGATGATGAGGTTGGAGCTTTTCATCAGCCTCTCCCGAAAGCCTGCAACTCGGTGTCTCAGTAGCCCATCCCAGTGTGGGATTGGCTACTGGCAATATTTTTTCTGTAGTACTTTGTAGTATTTAGGATTTCGGTGGTTATACTCCTATTACTACAACTTTAAAAAATATTTTTAAATCGTTTTTAATAATATTGTTATCGTTTGTCCGCCTTATGGCATGGCGGTAGCGCGTTTGGATGCCATGCATGAAGTCGCGGGCTCGATTCCCGATGGGGCTCAATATAAAATATTTATTTAAATGTCATTTACATAAAAAATATTTAATATGTGATACCTTGGATTGGCGCTGAAGCGTAAGACTGATCATCTTGCCTTCATGTAACAAATGATCAATATTAAATGAACTTGGTGTAGGTGCTAATACAGTGCCCTATACACCATTGGGTTCGGATAAGGGAGAGTAGTTTTAATAATAATAATTAAATTTGATTTTTTTTTTACTGACATTACTTGGTGGAATTCCATAATTAAATTATTTTAATATAACTAATTAAATTTAAACAAAAATACTTGGTACCCCTCCACTTTTTTTTTTTTTTTTTTTTTACCGTGTAAAGATGCCCGTAACAGGGTGAAAGCGCTAACTGGTCAAATAAACAAAATAATTTAATTATTATTAATATGTTTTTGATTTATTATGAATGAGTTCTTTAAATATGAACTAATGATATAATATCAATGACTGACTTAACAGGTTATGCTAAATAGGTAGGTGTTTTAAAAACTTGAATTTGTAATTTATTTTAACAATAAAAATTCAAATGAATATTTTTGGGAAACGCATCAATTCGTCCGTTCAGTTCACGCTGTTTAATTGCAACGTTCAAGTATTGCCTACCATATTATTATCATTTAAATTTGAAAAATCTATAATTAGGAATGTGTAGATATTGCATAATTTGTTTTATTTTAATTTTTCAACTATTTTAAGACAGTTTGAATATTATCTTACATCACAATCAAGCCGAATCAATTAAAAAAGTGTGCTTAACCGTTTTTCTTCATCATTATCAGAATATTTGATAATTAAAAATTCTAATTGCATAATTTCTATTAAATTTATAGTATTTGTTTTGGTTCTAACTGTCAATATTGCTTAATAAAATATTTAGTTATATCACAGCAAAAATTCTTGTACCTTTTGTTTAAATTTTGTAGTGTACACATTCCTGAAAATTAGGCTGTAAGTTTTTTTTTAAATCAATCAATAATTTATTATAAAAGCATATTTTAATTTAAAAACAAAAGTCAAGCTTTGTTTATTTCCTTGTACATTATTATTATTATTTATTATTTAGAGTTCAGAAAGAACTGGAAGTGCGGCTTGGTGTAGCGGGCACCGCATTCAACAGTATGAAAGCTGTCTGGAGATCGGATATTTACTCGGTTAAAACAAAATGCCGCCTTTATAACTCCTGCATCACACCTGTTTTTCTCTATGGCTGCGAATCTTGGCACCTAACTAGGGCCCAAGACAGCAGAATACTAAGTTTTGAGAATAGGTGTCATAGAAGAATTTTAGGTGTGCGGTTGTTTGACTTTGTAAGGAACACAGAGGTGAGGCAACGGACACAGCAACCCTTGGTATCTACTGTCATCCGGCGAAGGCGTTTCGGCTGGCTAGGCCATATACTACGTATGCCTCCCGAGAGCCTTAACGTCATTATAAAAATACAAAATGTCGTAGTACGTACAATAGCATTTGCGTTCCAGATAAACTAGCTGAAAGACGTCTCACGATACGATCAGCTACATCTACAGCTATAAGGTTAAAGTACCGATCCGCTATCAGAGCACAAAATTTGGGCAGCGCGCTTTTGCGGTTGCGGGACCTATGGCTTGGAATGCTCTCCAACCAGAAGTTCGCAACTGTGAGAGTGAAGTGATGACCCATTTGTTCTCTTAATCTTTTGATTAATGTATTTTCTACTCACAGAGTGAGTTTCATTCGCTTAAAATTTCCCGAGCCGTTAAATTATATATTTAATGCGCTCTTGATGTTTATTTATACGAAAACGGCGCTATATAAATTATCCATAATAATAATAAACTCGATAAACAACAATTTAGATCGGTAGATATAAATTCAATAATGTACTTTAAAAAAATTAAGTACCTACTATAAATCAATAAAAATTAAAAAGTAAACAGTAACAAGTGGGCAGTAAATACTTTAATTATACTTGTATATTGTACCCAAAGTTCTTTCGTAAACTTTATAACAATATACTCTTTATGTACTTTTTAGTCCTCTTTACTTGTCCTTTAGACCTTCAGATAATATCCACTTTATAATATTTGTTTGTTCACCCGTGAATGAATTATTCTGATCAATTTGACAGTTTGTACATACTTCAGTAGCCACAATTGACGTGAAACTACATCTTATTAAATGTTAAGATATTTTTATCGTTTATAATATATGTAAATATTCATTAGATTAATATCCTCGCCTTATTGGTAAAACACGTTATGGTTAGTCTAGAGATAAACACACTAATTGTAATATCAAACCGAATATTATGGAAACTATCTTAGAACATCTCTAAAAATGTAATTATTGAATCTTACTTTTATTTTTGAATTTAATCCCTTCCCCATCACTCTGGTATATTGTCTTTTACCACTGAGTCAAGGTGGCGATATTATGTATATCATACAAACCTTCTTCTTCTTTTGCCACGTTCGCTCCTATGTGGAGCATGTGGACATCACTAGATCCTTCCAGGAGACCCTGTCACCAGCCAGCTCTCTCGCCTCCTCCCACGTCAGGCCCGCATCCATCAGCTCCGCCGAAAACAACCGTAGGATGGTCATCGACGGTCTGCCAGGACGGCGGGATCCTGCAGGCGTAAAGAAGAGGCAGCTTGGGTTCAGGCTCTTCCGAGGCAATCGGAGTACATCCCCAAGCCAGGTTCATCGCCGCATCTTCACGACTCCAGTTATTGGAGGTTGCTGCGTCCGTTCCCTAACTTCAGCGTTGGTTATGAAGTCAAACCACCTAATGCCTAGAATCCTTTTGACACTTATTCTTAAAGCTCAAACCTACCAATATACTATTAGGTTGGTTTAAAATAGAAAACTTATTATTACTATACTAACTGATATGTTTTTTTACTGTGGTTAGGTTGCATGTATCTTATTAAACATCCCGTGCTGGATCCAATTTCTTTTTCGTCAAATTCAGCTCATTTTTTTGAACGGGTACCCGGATTTTGCATGTCATGATTTATGGCCAATTAATTATATAAATCAGCAAACCGCTAACCGGCCGGTTCTCAGTAAAAGAAAGGGCATTGCATCATGGGCCCTATTCCATATCGCCGTATCTCGGAAAATTGCTGGCATACTAGGCGGATAATGTTCTTGAATCACCGATCTTTAACTGGTTCCAATTGTTTATTGTATTGAGACATTTTAATTAACCTGTTCGTTCGTTTTGTCCAACTACTGTAAAAGGAAGTATCTAGAACTAATAGATTGCTTAGTGGGGTAGTCCCCGGGGGGACTTGGTGTGCGCTCGCTAAGGCGGCCGTCCCGGGCTGTTTATTTTATTTTAATATTATCCACGCCCAACGGGCTTTTACATTACTTAATTCATATATTGTGTATAATAAGAAAAATAATAAAAAAAATAGGTAGCAACAGATGTTTGTGTTTGCGTGCGTGGAGGTCTCAAATTATATCCCAATCCTCAACTCAATTGTATTGTGTCCTTTTTGTAAGGATAGGATGGTCTTTGGATAGGTATTGTGAAAAGGTACGGCAGGGGACGTATAAAATAGTGTCTGCCAGATAAGATGATAGTGTGAGATGCATACATGCGTTCTGTCCCCTCCCCTCTATTCCCTAATCCCCCCTCCATTGAGACCCTGACCGCGGATGCACGGGTGGATGTCTGGGATGGGGGACCTGGCGAGGCAGTATGCCGGTCTCCACACGGGTGGTAGTAATTACTTATAAATAATGATCGGGGTAGAAACAAACATTACCCTACTACTGTTAATTTGGCCGACTCTGGTTGGTTTGGGTGATGGAAACAATGACAATTATAATACATAAGCCGAGACAGTGGTAGGGGCAATGAAAGCATTTGTTCGCGTACATAACGTAAATTCATCCGTATTTTTATCACACTAACAATCTTAAAATCGCGGTTTAGCTTGTTAAAAAAAAACGGTAGAGTTGAGCTGGACTGAAAAAAGACTCAATAGTCCTTAAAACAGTCTAGGGAAAGGGTGAGGCTTTCATTGTCCAACTATTGTTATGATAGTGTAATTTTAGAAATTGACGTAATTTAATTAACCGTCCATTTGACTGTTTTAAAATGGTCTGTCAAGGCGAAATAGCTATCACAATATTAGTGATATATAAATATGATATGGCATGATCGAGTACAAGATCGAGTACGTGAGTGCATAAGAAGATGTATGAATGTGGAGATGGCGAAAGAAGTGTGCCAGGACAGAGTGGTGTGGCGTTCTTTCTTCTCTGTCTACCCCTTTGGAGAAACGGCTTGATGGTTAGTTAGTTATTAGCAAAAACCATTAGATTATTGTAAGTATGATATGTTTATATTACACCGATGCAGAGAAGCAATAATTAGTATTGTATGACCTAAATTACTTAAAAATTAACGTCATTCCTTTTGTCTGCAATGCAGTGTTTCAATAAAAAAGTTTCATTTTTTACCGATTTAATAAAGCAAAAAGCTTTTTATCTCATTATACACTCTGTTGAATAATCGTTCTTGGGATTTTCCTGTTTTAAATAATCATTGTTCTCATGTCAATATTACGTTCACCCAATTCTTGAACCATATTTTTAATGAGACTCCTCTTAAAACTTTATTTTTAAATTTATAAATGCGAATATACTGGGTATTATTTTTTGTATGATATTTTTTGTATGATATAATAATAATATGTATAATTTTATGACGTAAATAGTACATTGAAAACAAAACCAGTTTCGTAACCGAATCTTGTCGGTAATAAAAGTACCACAATGCCCTAAAAGAGGTCACGGATGTTTCAAGTAATTGTTTTTCTAATCTTTATTAACCTACGTAAATGTTCTACAGCCCGCAATAACCGTCGAATTATTATAATGCAGGTGGCATTATTACGAATAATTAGGTACCTATTTGATCACCCGTACTTGGTTTTTATCCCGCCGTCGACTTTTTCATCGTTATGTATTTTGTAATATTGTTTTTTCGTTCTAAATCGTGTCTTCCGTTTTTAATCCAAAGCCTAAGAAAACTTACGGTGATTCGGATTCTATCTGCATATTTTATTAAACGATCAATCTAGAGGAATCGAAGCCTTACTCTAAAAAAATACTATTACAAAATTATGAATTCTCATGCAATAATAAATTATGCACCTAACTTATAAGTGCGTTTCCCGTTGAAGAATCCCGTTTAACGGCAAGTTTAATGTCATGCAATTACAAATTCATTGAAAAATATATCATGTATCAGTCGTAGTTAGGTTAATTATCGCTTTAAATTTCGGGTAAATCATTTTTCAAACAAATAATTGTGAGGACTCGTATAATTAATATATGCTACTACTTAAGCTTGACTTTGCACTGCTTCATACATCATATTATAAACAATATATTTATTGTTTCTACGAATTCATTTCGATTCTTGTCTGGTTTCGTAACTCATATTGTCACTGTGTCGTCATTGTCAGCTCAAATGATTTTGACCCTTTTTTGTAAATTGATGAGGCTGTGACAGTGTGTTAATTGTGCCTATTAGCAACTGGGATATTTGTAAGACATGTTAATTTGGCAGGTTTCACAATAAATGCTGTTTAATAGCCGGGGATATCGCCATTTGTGACGATCATTACTTTTTTTTATCACGAATAGCTATAATTTATATTTATATTGCAGCCATTACAATTAAACTATAATAAGTCATCATCTAACAATGTGTAATTTTATCTTTATGAATGCTGGTGTATTGGGCTATCGTACACGTAGATGGACCATTTTGTGTCGTGCATTCCAAATTATAAGCCCTTAATTTCCTTACCTTAATCCTAATCTATCATTTCTTTGTCTAGTCTCAGGTATCAAGTCTTAATCAAGGTATCAATACTTTTGTTTTTCTAAAGGTTATGTAATATAATGTGGGTTGTGGTCCTGTAGTTGCAGACTCCTGATTAGAAATTCTAGGCCTGATTCCCAGCATATTACTTGTTTCCTTCTTTCTGGCACAGTAATTTCCGACAAGACACTGCAAGTTCCAATATGTTGTAAAATCCCATTTGTAAGTACTATTCGGAAATAGGTATAATACGTACTCAAATAATTCATTTTTGTAAAACTATTACTACCCTTATCCCGCACCCAATAGTGCCTCATTAGTACACCAAATGCAGTGAATCTTAATCATTCTTACATGATGATCAGTCTTACGCTTTAGCGCCAGTTTTACGTATGGAATAGTTCTTTTATTAAGTTTTAACTGGTAATCACGCAAATTATTTTAAGAATAATAATGTTTAATTTTAGAAGTAATTTATGTTTAATTATGGTACTACCAATCGTTAATTCAATTAATGAGCACAGTGGAATACAATAAGCTGTTGATGTGCAACATTCTGCAACTGGTGTGTTGCACTGAACTATATCATAGCCGGGTTAGCACAACACAACACTTACCTAATGCCCTGTTGTTCTTCCTTGAATATGTACCCGGTCGATATGCAATCAGTTGTGACGCCATGTCTCTACATACATAATATGTATGTACACTCTTTACTTTTTATACGACTCGCGAGTAATGTTAGATAATATTGTGCAATTATCATAACTCATCGACATCTTATATTGCACCTTAACGCACCGATCACACGCACGTGACGTGGGATTCACAAAATTCGCAGAGCACTCATCGTAAGGAATAGGTTATTATTGTGAATGAAATCTGTATAGCCCACTCCTTTTGCAAATAGTTTTGCATTTTGAGTGAACTGTAAAATGAGGCGGAGACTCCTTAGAAATATATGCTTTCAACGGTTTTATAGCGCTTAATATTAAACACGTATGAAATATTATTCAACATTTTGGGCGTGTTCAAATACTTCTTCACAAATCTGGATTTTATCCCAAGACGGGAGTAGGTATATATTTCATTTTATATCCCTAACTTTAATATCAATGCATAGATGGAGCTTTTAACGCGCTGGTGAATAATTCTTGATTCGTAACATAAATACAAAATCAAAAATGTTACCTGGTGTGGATATTCGCTAATAAGCGGAATGGGGAATGTTGCAGTACATAAAGTGGCCACTGAACCCAGCCAACGACAGTAAACGCTCGAATATCCATATTCCTGAATTTAAAAGATTTCTACTTCATCTCTGTAGGGATATAAAATGAAATATTATTTGTCATTATCAAAAAAGCAATTACGTAAAATTTTCTCACTTACTCACATAATGTTTGATTTTAATTATTGTTGAAATAATGGCTTTACAAACCAACTTACATTGCTATAATAATAATTTTATTCATTTATTTATTTAATGCGCGTGAACATAAAATTGATGCATATAAGGTCTGCCAAATAATCCAAAAAGCTGGGTAACATTATAATTAAGCTTTTTAAAATATAAATTCATGTCAAATTGAATATCAAATATAAATGTTTATTGAATGTTTTTAAAATTGTTTAATGATAAAATAGATACATGCCAGGCCGGTAAATGATTTATTTTAGTGTATTTTTATGAGGGGCCATAAATTATATAATATTAAATGTTTATGATAATAGTATTTATTCAAATTCAAACAAATAAAAAACAAATTTAATATGTTTGTAAATAATAAACACACGTTTGCAATTATTATATTACTTTTATTTTTAAATTATATAATGTTGAATTTTCTACGTTTTTAAGTGAAAACAGTCGAAATCGGGAAATGTTACATAGTGTGTAAAGCAAGGATGATAAAAGAGTAAGGAATAGGTACCCTAAACATTTTTTTAATCTAAAAACTTGAAGAGGCAAAACGCTATGTCCTTATAGCAACAATACTTCAAACAGAATGCTCTCCGGTTGGGAATCTACCAGCTAGTAAAAGCTATAGGCCTCCCGGGCACTTGGCTTTGTGATGCGTAGCTCTACCTCGTTCACCAATGCAAAGACACTAAAAATCCTATACTGTACGTTTGTACGAAGTAATTTAGAATATGCATCTCAAATATGGAATCCCGTATACAATATTCACATATCGCGTCTAGAAAATATACAAAAGAGGTTTGTCAGGTACATGTGTACTTAAAACTCGAATATAATACTGACCGATATCCTCAAATATGCAAAGAACATCACCTACTATATTTAATAAAGCGTCGGCGTCGTGAAATAGCCGATTTGGTTTTCCTATCAAAAATAGCCTCTGGAGCAATAGACTCTCCGGAACTACTATCTAAACTTTCCATAAATATTCCCCGTAAAACCCTTCGTAACAACCCTCTTTTTTATACCCCTCTGGTTCATACTAACTACAGAAAAAATTCTTATATATAGCGAGCCTCCAATAAATTTAATAAAATATCTAAAACATTGAATATAGATTTATTTGAGAATAACCATGGTGATGTGCGGCGTTTGCTTTCAGAGTGAAATCACACTTTGTTGATCACATTTTGTTGAGTTAGCATTTTTTTTCTTTCTTTTCTAACTTTTAACTCACTTTTATGTACATATAATTTATTTGTAGTAAGCTTACGATGAGAATATTTTTCTTTCTTTTTTACCTATTTTTGTTACTACCTGCGAAAACCTCTAATTGGTCAACTCTGTTTTCTTTTAATGTTTATTATAATGATTATTTGACTGTTGGTTTTCCTACAAATAAATAAATAACAAGTACAATTACGCCGTATTACCATATATAATACGTTTTTGAACATCCTTGGTGTACAGCGATTGGTTACCCAGTCGATGACAGCTATGTAAATGCCTGAATGTTCCATATTCCTGCATAAGAGACATCTTCTTTGTTGAGATCATCTCATAAGTTAAAACTTTATTAATTTCATTGATCTTTCCATAGGTTTGTGCTTTATTCATTTCATTTCCCTCAGTTTTTATCTGGCAACTATCTCCCACGTGGCCTTAAGTATGAGAACCAAAACTAGTTATGACCGTAACATTACGAAATGCACTCGGTTTCGGACTTTTATGGTCCCTAATTACTATAGAGCTTAATCGGAAACATCCCACAACTGATTTCTTTCTTTCAAATTACGTATTCTATAACAGCTTTGGGTCCCGTTACGCATCTGACTCGAGCACTGATTAACCGTATCACTGAGACAAAATGCACGGAGTATAAAATGACTAATTGATTCAACAGCGTGTGATGTTTTCTTTCCTTTCCACGCCGGCTCTTCAGTTTGCTTGAACGTGTAAGATTAATCGAGACGGTCAATAAAGATAGTGAATTTAAAAAATCCCTCAGAAAATCGTGCTTAGGGCATTGCGCATATGTTTTGGAGTAATTCAGTAAAGGCACTTAGTAAGTTAATGACTTTCACGAATAGAGTTCAAGGATTAATACTCGTACGCTTTTTTCTTAATGGTCTCTTCTTTTCTGTTTTTTTACCTTGCATTTGTACGTACACGCATTATTACTGTTTTCTACTGTGGAATGTGATAAATCAATAATATAACGGAACCTAACCATTTCTCGGTAAAACGTAATAATTACAATAATTTGCCGTGATTGTTTTTCATTGTATGGACCACCTACCAAAAAATATGATAGCATTTTTTCTACTACATAAATTCATGATGCTTAACGTTTAAATATTGTTAAAAATAATGAGATCTTTTTGCTTTAGGTGTCTCATTTCCATAATATTTTATGTTCCTTTTATCATATTGCAGCAATAAAATCACTGATTCAATCACCATAAATATAACAAATAATAATCAGAATACAATAAAGGTTATTTTTATAATATTTGTGCGAATACAATTCATGCACAGTTTCCTTTTATTTTTCTAGATGATTTTGGATTAAGAGAAAATTTCTTAATATTGGAATTTTATTAGACTGTATTGTTACCTCATCTAGGTATTGAAATACATAATCAACTTATTCAATTTAATTATTTAATTATACTTATCTATGTTTTTAACTCTTAAATGATTGCATAAAGAGCGTAGATTTAGTTGTACCGATCAATCATTATGATAGTGCTTCTATTGCTTAGTAATGTATTATTACTTAGTATTACAGAACAATATTGTTCCTTACTATAAGTACAAATCACTATGATTTTATTTATTCTCTTACATGACAAAGTAACTTGTTGATATAAACTTGTGAAACGGATAAACAAAGGTTTGTTTCGACTGAAGTAAACTTTTTTGAATTTTCAATTGATCTTTGTATATCATTTTTACTACTACTTTTCCTTATCCGCATCTAATGGTGCATAGGGCACTGCATTCCTGCATATGCATCGGCATACTATTACTAAAGGCAGGATGATCAGTCTTATTCTTCAGTAATACCAGTCCAAGGTATCACACATGAAATATAAATATGAAAATCAAAAGTGAATTTCTTTTTTAGCTGTCTATTATGGAAATGAGTAGCAAGACTTACTATTTTTACTCCTTGTATTAATTCCACTTAAAAATATGTATTATAATAGTAAATATATTTTAGCTCACTGATTGAAATTGTATATTATCGTGTATATTTTATTGTGAGGTCGCAGGTACGATTCCCGTAGGGGGTCAACATGTAATATTAATGTACATGCGATTTTCATATTAAAATTTCATGTATGATAGGTACCTCGTACTGGTTCTGAAGCGTAAGACTAGTCATGTTACCCTCATGTAATAAAATGATCAAGATACACTGCATTTGGTGTACCAATGCAGTGCCCTATGCACCATTGAGTGCGGATAAGGGAAAGTATATTTATGTAGTAGTAGTAGTATATTTTATACAGACCAAAAATGACAATAAAATGAAAAAAATTCAAATGAAGCTGATTGACCAAAGCATTTTTTTTTCATTTTCAAATAGGGGTAGGGTTCAATAACTTCCGTCAATGATCTTATTTTTTAATTTTTGTATTCTCTTGTTTTTCAGGAATTAGCGAAAAATACAAATCAAGCAGAATTAAGAAATATATCAACGTACTACTTCGACGGGCAAGGAAAGGCGCTTAGACCAATGGTAGCTGTTCTCATGTCCAGAGCTATCAACAGGCACATATACAGAGAAAACAGGTAAAACATTAAGCTTTGTACTAAATTATTTGATAATAATCTTAATTTTTTCTATCTAAAAGTAGAATTGTGAATATTTCACGCGGCCGACAGGTCAATCATGTCATGTGAATGTTTATATATGAATTATTATTAACATATTTTGTGTGTGTTAGTTTCGATATTTTCGCCATGAAAAATATTTTAGTTCCCGTATATATTCCCCGATAATAATAATATTTTCCAAATTATTTACGTCAATGAACCTTTTTACACTGAACACAACCTGTTTCTTTGTTTGATTCGCAAAAAAAGAATAAAAAACACGGATTTCCCCTTAAACTCCCATTTTACCATAAACTACATACTCGGTTTTCCACTTATGGTAATTTATTCTATTTCACCGAATCTTCAAGATTATTATCCCATGCTTCTATTTTCAAGAGCATCTTGTAGATTTTTACCAAAAAATTACTAGATATGTTTAAATTATTGTAAGAAGATCTCATCATAACCATTATACCATATCCGATCCCAATGTTGAACACATAGATTCCGCATACAGCATACAAGATAGGCCCTCGTTTCGTTATTCTGATGTAAACTGCCTGGGACGAACGCCATGAACCTTGTTAAATAGGCAAACATAATTAAGACTCTCGGGAGACATCCGTAGTGCATGGCCCAGCTGAATCGTCTTCGCCTGTTAACAGTTGGCATCACTGGTTCGTTGCCTCTGTCTCTGTATAATGCTTATGCAGTCAAACTACCACATAGTAACAGTTCTTTTGACACTGCTTTTTTTTTAACCCAAAAGTCTGCTGTTTTGGGCCGTTGTAAGGAGCTATGACTCGCAGCCATAGAGAAAAACAAGGTGATGCCGTCTGTAACAATTAAAAAAAAAAATATTCATTCATACTAAACTCTCTCTTTTGGTTTTGCGTGTGGCCATTTTAATGAATCAATTACTATTAATTGTGAACAGGATACGCTATATTTTACCATACTCGCAATCCTTCACAAAAAGCTGTTTTTTTTCCCATTAATATGTAAGTCAAGATGGTCTTATTCAAAGTATGTTGTTCTTTCAAAGATGGTATAAAAGGTTTTACGAAAACTCGTTCTTTACGTCCCCAGTCTGCGTTTTTAGAATTAAATAATAGCTAAGTGTAATTTTTTATTTGTTTTGAAAAGTTCGTAGGTATTCATGATTATTTATTAGTGACATTTTAAAAAAATTAAGCAACGCCTAACTTACTGCAAAATAAATAATATTAATATTAATCAAATTGCATTTTGTATTTTTAAATTAGTTTGAAATATTTTACAAAAACACACATGGATCAATTTTATGCAAATATATTTATATTTTAAATTGTAAAATTAGTCCTCGGCACGGGTTACCCCAGTGAGGACAAATTTATTTATTTAATCATTTTGTAATATTTTTCGTTAATAAAATAATAAATTAAATAAAAATGTTCACTATTATTAAATTATACTTAGGTTTTTTCTGTTCTAATGACCGAAATAAACAAGTTATTAATTTTGCAATAAATATTAATACTTGGCAAACGTAATCTGTAATCTGTGCAACTCATTCTCTTTGGGTTATAATATTTTAGTATCGTGAATATGCATATGTTCATTTTTGTATTTCATAAATTAGGTAATTCTTACAGGACTTTGATTTTTATGTATTAAAGTGTATTTATTTAGATAATAAAACATTTTGAAATAAACCTTTGTCGATTACTATTTCAAAATAACACTTTTTAAAATTCCCTGTATCGAAATACGACTAGCGATTTCAATAACACGTTTGAATTATTCTATCGTAAATTGTATCGATTTGACTGCGTTATCTGTAAATGATGTCCGTTACAGAATTTTACATAAGTCTCTGTAAATGTGTCTTTATTTGTATTTGATTTGTTAGTGTATTGAATAATTGCTACATCAGTAAACAGTACCTATCCTATGCACCCACGCATAAGTAACTAGGAAATAGGTTGTCAAACACGACGTCATCAGTACTTGACCAGTGTCAACATTTGATTTTACACCTGTGTTCATAATAAACTTTATACCGCGAACCTTTTACTTACGCGTATATCAAATATAGGCTTAATCAATTAACACTTACTGGCAAAGTATCATCATTTATCTTTTAACGTGTATGTTTGATGACTATTTGTTATTTTTAATTACTTCGTATTACTTGGAATAACTACAATAGATCATTTTGAATAGGTTTTTTCAGTTTTTTATGCAATTCTACAATTATTTCATAAACGCAGTAAATTTGTTAAAATGAATCATAAATCTTCTCAGTAAACGGGGAAAAATATTGTTTATAAAAAAAATATCGTGGAACGTTAAAAATTACGTTAAGGTCGTATTACTGAAATTCAGTGAGACATTTCAGATATCTTTCAGAAATCAAATTATCAATTTATTGTTTATTATAATTAACTGCATATTTAAATTTATTTACCTTAAATTGATCTAAGTTCATTGTACCTAACATATCACTGTGCACAACATTAAAATATAAACAAATAAATAAATTTAATAAAAACGTATGTAGGTACAATGAAATTTCGATGTTAATTAAAATATTTTTTTAACTATTGAACAAGATTATTAGAAAAAGAAATGTAATTTCATTGAAGACTTTGACTGGATCTTGGACTGGTGCTAAAGCGTTAGACTGATCATCTTGCATTCAAGATTCAATGCGCTTGGTGGACCAATGCAGTGCCCTATGCACCATCGGGTGCGAATAAGTGAGAGTAGTAGTAGTTAAGACTATTTTGTTTATGTTTCCAATATTTTTACTTCTTATATGTAAATTTGTGTTTTGATTAAATAAATAATCAGTCTTTACAAATGTATTAAGGAAATTATGTTAAATTAAAATGAATGTTATTCATCTTCTATGACGATGCTTGATGATTTAAATTTATTTCACGCCCACCTGGCTTTAATAATTGAGTTTATTTTACATCTCAAAAAATTAAAGAACTCATTACTTTTAATGTAAGCTTTATTATAATTAATACGGTTTTGGAATCAGGTTGTATCTACTAGACATTTAACGAAGTTTAAACCCCATGTCGGTCATTTTCCCATATTTTTAAATGAGTAGTAGGGTGCTTCTTATTTTTCGACTTTTGAAAAATTACTGCGTCAGCCCGCCATTCGCTTCTATCATCTAAAAAACGAGCCCATATTTTTTTAAAAAATTTTTAGATATGTTTTTAGGGGTCGCTACCTCGTGTCAAAGTTTGAAAAAATTATGATAATGTTAACTTGCAGCTCTATGTACATAAAACAGTTATATTCATCATTTATACATGATTAAACATACTAATGCAACTCTTTGTCACAATATTCCGTACAAGGACACACGACATTTGTTTTCCACGACTGTTGTTTTGACATCAACGCTCAAAAGTGGAGGTACCGATCCATCAGAGTACAATATAAATTCATCCTCAATTCGTCGCCAGCGTATGAAGCAAAGGCAAAGGGTAGCGGAATCCTTAAAGAAAGAATTTAACCAAATACGCCTCTTGCTGTTCATTGGGATGGTAAACTGATCGAAGACATAACAGGACACAAAACAGTGGATCGCCTTCCCATTTTAGTGTCAGGACAAGGTGTAGATCAACTTTTGGCAGTTCCAAAACTCAGTCATGGAACTGGGGATGCGTGTGCTTCAGATGTTTATGACACTATTCTTTCTTGGAACTTGAGCGACAAAATAAAATGCTTTTGCTTCGACACCACTGCGGTCAACACTGGTTTAAGAGCAGGTGATTGTATTCTATTAGAGCAAAAGATGGAAAAAGATGCTCTTTGGTTGGCCTGTCGTCACCATATAATGGAAATACAGCTGGAAGCAATCGTAGTTCAAGCACTAGGTCCATCAAGCGGACCAGAAATATTGATCTTCAAAAAATTTAAATCTGCTTGGCCTAACATTGACCAGAATAAGTTCAGTATAGTTTCTTCAGGCTCTGACGCTTTAAGATGCGTAGAAAATATAGCAGGCAGCACAATTTCATTTGCTGAAGAACAGCTAAATGATTATCAGCCACGTGACGATTATAAGGAGCTGTTGACACTTACAATAATATTTTTGGGAGCTATGCCTAATAAAGGGATATTATTCAGAGCTCCAGAAGGTCTTCATCGCGCACGATGGATGGCAAAAGCAATTTATTACCTTAAGCTTTTTATGTTCAGAGACCAGTTTAAACTGACAAAAAAAGAACTTAAAGCCATTACTGAAATTTGCGTTTTCGTCGTTACGATTTATGTAAGATGCTAGTTCCAAGCTCCCGTGGCAACTTCAGCACCAAGGAATGACTTGTGGCTGTTAAAAAATCTTAAGAAATTTGAATATATAAACAAAGCTATGTCCAAAAAACCTCTAACAAAGTTCCTGGGGCATTTATGGTATCTGTCCGAAGAACTTGTTGCGCTTGCTTTTTTTGATGACGAAGTTTCTCTTGAAAGCAAACAAAAAATGGTGATTGCACTGAATGAGGAAGGTCCAGACTATAGCCCAAAGCGAATTACATTGGATCTAAGTCACATCGAAGAAAAAAATATTGAGGATTTCGTGACCAGCAACACCTTAAGATTTTTCAGAATCCTGGGAATTTCATCTGCATTTTGCAAAAAGACCATTGCGGAACGCGGCGTAGCATTGATTGAAGAATTTAATAAAGTAATAATTACCACAGACGAAGAACAAAAACAATTCCTTCTTTTGGTTGTGAAAAAATTCAGGCAAAAGTACCCTGATACAAATAAAACTACTTTATTAGCATAAGTAACAATTTTTTTATCCTAATTTATGTTTGCTTGTCTTTTTCAGAACTTAATTAAAGAATTTTCAGAAATACATTTTTTTTATTTTTCAATCGCTGGTAGCGACCTTTAAATATTACTTTAAAAATAAAATAAAAATTTTATATTAATTTTTTGCGCCTTAGAACAGAATAAAAGGGTGACGCGCATCAATTTAAAAAAAATTTTTTTTTTGCCTATTTAAGAAGCACCCTAATGAGTAGTAAGTAATACAAAAATTTTCAAGCATCTACTACTATCCACTACTTACAACAGAAACATTTTTTGGTTCAGAAAAGTATTTTTTTCTAAGAAAAATTAAAAAGCAACGCTTGAATTTAGTTAAATTCTTCTTACTGAAATTTTTATTGTTTTTTAAATATCGCAATTTTAACAAATTAAACTTGATCTTAATGAATCGAAAATGCTTAGATTGGAGATTACAGAGACTTGTCATTTCATTTTGAATAAGAACCACTGTCTTACTTGTGTCTAGAAGATAAATAACAATCATTATAATATGATATGTTAATAATTTTTGTATAAAACCGCTCACCGACTGTCGGTCTGTCGACTGATCGGTGAGTGGTTTCATACAAATTTTGATTTACATAATATTTAAATGTTGGGTCACAAAGTTAATGCTTTGAATATTAATAAAAATTATGTTATGTTTTATTGGTGATAAAACGTTATAATACATAATGTTTTGTAACAACCAAAAGGCGGCCCCCTAAAACCAGAGGAAAGTTGGATTATTTTTTATACGTAAAAAGATGGTTTCTAAGTAAATTCAATACAATGTAGGATGTTTTAGGGGCCGCCTTTTGGTTGTTACAAAACATTATGTATTATAATGTTTTATCAACAATAAAACATATTATAATTTTCTTCATATTCAAAGCATTTACTTTGTGATCCAACATTTAAATATTATGTGAGTAAAAAAACGCGCCGTAACATCATCATTCTCTATGGAACTTTTTAGTTCCGTTCTTAATTCATGAATTCTTACCGCACTAGGGTAGGGCACTGTGCAGGTAGTAATTACACCAACGCAGTTTATTTTGATATTTTATTACATGAATGTAAGATTATCAGCCTTACGCTTCAGTGCCAGACCAAGGTATCATACAGTACACAAAGGGTTGAAGAATACTGAAGCCTTTCCTTGTTTCTAGTGGCCTCCTGTTCTCCCAGCGGCAGGTCGCCCTGATCAGCGAGATGATCCACTCCGCCTCCCTCATCCACGATGACGTCATCGACCAGAGCGACATCCGGCGCGGAAAACCCAGCGCAAACGTACTCTGGAATCACAAAAAAGTAGGAATCTGTCATGTTTTATATTTATCTTAAAAATTACCTAATCTCCTCAATTATATAGGTAACCAATGAAAGACTTACCATTTCCCTCTACCAATTTTTTCATCAAGCTAAACTGCGATTTTAAGGCTGTTAGCGTGATAAATACGGATGAATTTACGTGATGTACGCGGACAAATGCTTTTATTGTCCCTACCACTGTCTTGTCGTCGTTTCTATCACCCAAACCAACCAGAGTCGGCCCAAATTAGCAGCAGTAGGGTAATGTTAGTTTCTACCCGATCATTATCTATTAGTAATTACTACCACCCGTTTGGAGACCGGCATACTGCCTCGCCAGGTCCCCCATCCCAGACATCCACCCGTGCATCCGCGGTCAGGGTCTCAATAGACTAGAGTCGGCCCAACTTAACAGTAGGTCGTAGGGAAACGTTAGTGATTACCCTTTTCATTATTTATTAGCAAATACTATTTAGGTAACCATACCTCACCCTGAATACCATACTGCACTCCTAATTTGTCTGAAGACCGCCACATTTCTGTCCAAGAAACGTGTTTCTATCTCTTTACTGTGTCGAAATATTAAATTTTTGATAAATCGGTCCCATTGAAACGATACCGAAATCAAAATCACATTTTGCGATTCTCAAAGTGTACTTTTTTGAGTTAGAGCAGTCTGGTATTCATGGTACGAAATGACCTAATTTCTCAATTGTTTAGGTAAATACTATTTGGGTCGTTTATAATCTGCTGGAGTTTCGCGCTTAACCGTGCGTTTACTTTCCTTGTTCTGCATAGTACGAGTATGAACTGCGCAGCCCCTTCGATTTTATTTATAATAGTAAGAAGGAAGTCCTTTTGGAACTGGAGCTGTTCTCGCCGTAATACGTATTTTGTGTGTCATCTTTAGTTCATAATTTTGCCACCGCGGGACTACTTTCGCGGTGTTTACTCTACATACATTCGAGTCAAATGAAATTTCTTTTAAACGACCCCTATTCACGTGATCAATGCGGCAATGTTGGTGGAGAAGGTAGATGCTTCTAGATAGAGAGACACAGGTATAGAGTTGAACCTAAGACTCGAGCCAGTATCGGTAATATTTTAAAAACATAATTAATGATGCGACCTTGCGTACCTTTATCTGTATATTATAATCAGTTTAATTACAAATTAAAATGCGAATTTTTCATTAAAAAACGGCGGTTATTTTGTACGATAATACTTATTATTGTTCAGATAATACTGGAGTTCCATACATAAAAACCAGCTTATAATAATCTCAAACCACATTTTCATGTTTTTTTATATCTTACATAATACTTAATTGAACGATTACGTTCAGCGTATTTCTTTAATAATAATTGTAAAACATTGATAACGGTTCTGATAAATTTATCTAAATGGAATTTACATTTGGAGAATGTGTGTGGAATAAATTTTCCCAAGTAGTGTTATCGTTCACTTCTCGTTACGTAATTGACGGTCTATATGTTTTGCAGCATTTTTTGTTTATTGCGCGGCGAGTTCCATGCTCCATTTACTTTTTGTTTCCACAATGTTAGTCGCAATTACCCTTTAATTGCGTTCCACCGAAGTGTAATTAAGTTCGTAGTAATTAATCCTCGATTCTCACCGAAATTGAAAAACCTAGAAACGTAAGAAGGCATTTTTAAAAACTCTGTCAATAATGTATGAATTGTATCATTTATTGCCTGCTTTATAGTGTAGTTGCGGGTTCGATTTAATACGAAAGAATTATTTAAATGTGACTTGTATGAAAATTATTTATTTTATCGTGTCGTGTCTTAGATTAATTAACTAAAATAAACAAATAATGAGATACCTTGGACTGGTGCTGAGCGTATATACTGATGATCTTGCCTTCACGTAAAGAATTATCAAGATTAGCGATACTCTCGTTGTGTTATTTTGTTTACAAACATAAGATTTAAGATTTTGGTTTGATTCCCGGTGAAATCTCTAATCAATTTCATGTTTAAATCTGAGATGTACTATGAATTATCCACTACTGCTTTTTGCTTTTGACCTATTATAGTGTTAAAATTTTAAAAGCAATTAAAATAATAATATAAATAAGATATACGATTTTTACATTGGAATGGGTAGGTAGGTACAATCTGATTAAAATTCATTACAAATTTAATAAATTAAAATCGCGCAAGTCACGCTGTGTAATTCAATAATTACAAACTATAAGTTTTAAGTAGTGTTTTTGGTCCAAGCCTCCTTAAAACATCATATTTGTATGATTTGTTTACACAATAAAACCGTGTTGAAAAATAAGTTAAGTAAATAATATCACATTTCGTGGAAATGCTTTGCAATAACTACCAACTACTTACATTTTATCAGTTAATTATTATAGTACGTACTGGTGTGTCTGTGAGTGACGTCATCAGTGCCATTTACAAAAAATATATAGCAACATGCATTTAATTGTAATTCCTACCTTTGAAACTATGTTTACTGCTTAATTTAAAGTGCATTCAAACGCATTAGTGCAGCGGCATTCACTTTGTCGTGTTATTATTTGTCGAGTACTTCGGTTTATATCGTATTTAATCATGCATCGTGCACCTAATAATTCGATATTTAACGTTACGTTCATAACTTATATGTAATTGTACTGATTGTTTTGGATCAAATTTTATAACGTAGGTATTTGCGTAGGTGAATGATTGAATGATTTATATAAAAATATATGAGAATCCATGTGATATATTAGAATGTTATCATAATTAACAAGTAAAATAAACCTTTCAACACGAATTTTATATCTTTTTAAAGATACAGGCTTTATTACAGGGGTTATATTGTGAATGTTCACCATGACAAATACTGTTATACAATGAAAGCCCCACCTTTCCCTAGACTGCTTTAAAGACTATTGAGTCTTTTTTCAGTCCAGCCAACTCTACCGATTTTTTCAACAAGCTAAACCGCGATTTTAAGATTGTTAGTGTGATAAAAATACGGATGAATTTACGATTATGTACGCGAACAAATGCTTTCATTGTAACCCTACCACTGTCTCGGCTTATGTATTATAATTGTCATTGTTTCCATCACCAAAACCAACCAGAGTCGGCCCAAATTAACAGTGGTAGGGATGTTAGTTTTCTACCCCGATCATTATTTATTAGTAATGACAACCACCCGTGTGGAGACCGGTATCCCGCCTCGCCAGGCCCTCCCATCCCAGACATCCACCCGTGCATCCGCGGTCAGGGTCTCAATGGAGGGGGGATTAGGGAAAAGAGGGGAGGGGACAGAACGCATGTGTGTTATCTATGTTATCTCTAAGCTGTCATGAAGTTGACTGAAGTTGATCGAAGTTGGAGAGAATAGTACTTCGTACTGCACTACCTGTACTACAGCCAGCTTTCCTATGTACTTCGGCGAGGAATTTCGGGAGAGTGTACAACTAATTTTACAATACATAACGCCTCCCAAACATCCACTAAAATATAATGCACTCCATGAATCACCCTGTGTACATGCCTTTCGGTATTAATGTGTAGGTATGTAGGTACTGTTTCGCTAAAATAGTGCCAATAATTCATGCTTGCAGGTTGAAATTGTTTAGCTGTCTACACGCAATTTAGTTGTGCAATGGAAGCCTTTCAATATTGGATCGATTGTGAATAATTAAAGAGTTGCAATTAACCTGAACGAGTTCTAAAATTGCGGATTTGGTCGAAGTCTATAAAAAGAAAATTGAAGTATTTCCTACGAAATATGTAACAAATATAGCAACACGCCATAGATAGACGCTTCATATTACAGTGATTTGTATTTTGTAATACCAAAGTAATACCATATGCTAGGGAATTATAATTTATATTTATTCATTGTTGATTCGGTTTAAATGTACCTTAACTAACCTTCTTATCTTCGTGAGCGCCTCCAATTACAATTTGTATTCGTGGGAACATCACTTTACGTAGAAAATCCTTACAATCTCTAGTCAAGGATTTATCTTTAGGTACCGCAGAGTATTAGATTGCCAAATATCTGATTGTGTTATTAATGAATTGTTTCACATGAAAGTAGTTGCACTGGTTTTCCGATGAGAATTGCCCATTACGCATTGAAACCAACGCGGGCCATAAGAAAATAATTTATAAACAGGCATTCCTTCAATGATTGTTATAATTATTATAAGCAGGCAGCTTTTGTTAGTGCTCCTATATCTTTTGTACTGCTTCTTGTCTGCCTCCTGCGTCTAAGAGGTTTTTGAAGTGGTTGACCGTAGTGGAGTGGACAACTAGGCTTGGAAATTTGACGCAGTCTGCAACCACCCTACTGGGAAAGGGAAGGTTTCTTGAGGTTGAGGTGGAATTGGGGACGATAGAGCTTTCAGTTGTGACCCCGTAGATGAGTTTTCTTTTATAAACAACATTTTGAGTCTGTCCAAATACTTGTAGGGAATGTTGTAATACATCGAGTCGCCACTTAATACGGCCAATGACTAATGAATATATTTGGAATGAATCATATCTAAATAATAAATATAAATAGGGCAGAAACTTATATCTATATTCTAAAGCATCCCTTTTAGCGTTCGTGTCAGCAAGCACGATATCTAATGTTTATTTTCTATTATGTACGGTTCCTAATCGATTGAATAAGACAAAGTAATTAATACACAATAATTAGACGTGCTATCGCGTAATGTTCTGATTAAGTGACTTATGTGGGTAGTAATAAGAGAGTATTACGTACACGCATGTTCGTAGTATACCTTACAGGTAATAATTAAACTACAACATGCAATTTATACTTTTAACTATAATAATTCTGCTTCCTTTTTATGAGATACATTTCATTTCCTAATATGAATATTTGGTCATGATGGGCATGCCACTGAGCTTGCATACTGTCCATTATTACATGTTTGCATCTAATGATATAATTAACCTCGCAGGCATAAAATTGTTTGAACTGTTAATTGTTTTTTCTTATGGCGTACTTCAAGGTTTGCGCCTTGGACCTATCCTTTTTGTAATAATTATCTATACTTGTGACGTTGCAGTTTTTCGTTGCATTTTTGACCGAAAATATGCAATATAGAATGGAGATACTCGTAATATACGAGTGCCAATGGGCTATGTACTTATTTAAACAACAGAATTCATCTTTTTAAATAATGAGGTGACTATTGTGAAAAATCACATAATGTAAACAATTATTATTGTAGCAAGTATTGAGATTGAAATAATCATTCTTTAGTAAATAAACAAAAGATTTGTTATACAATACTCCAATTAACTATATTACTTATTAAAACATAGAAAGTTTTTTGATATAATCTTCAATAGATCGATTACAAATACGGCCACCATGTTTTAGGTTTGTATTATTCGTGATTAGGAGTCTTAAATCGGTATTTCTTGTGTCTTTGCCTGGGTTTTTTTAATGTACGTTCGTCCATATCTCACGCCAATCTCCGCCTATGCACTCGTCCTCTTTTGCATCACAAAATCTGAAAACATTGTATACAGCGCATGCGTAATTAATCAATAAGTCAACAATATTTTTATCGCCTACCTTTTATCTGTTAAACTTCTCGCGGCCTCTAAAGTAGATATTTGCTTATTGTTATTCCTTAATAAAAATGTATTAATTGACAAGAACGTCTTGATTAGTCCACGGTACTCTAAGCTATAGTAATGAATTATGGAAATCCCTGTTGTTTTATCGTTTATCTACTCTTTTGGGGTACCTCCAATAACTGGAGTCGTGAAGGCACGGCGGTGGATCTGTCTTGGGCATGTACTCTGGACACGCCTCGGGAGAGCCTTAACCCGAGCTGCCTCTTTTTCCGCCGGCAGGATCCCGCCGTCCTGGTAGACCGTCTATGAAATCTTTCGGATGTACTCGGCGGAGCTGATGCGGGACTTACGTGAGAAGCGGAGAGAGTGTTGACCGGTGCGGTGTCAGGGACTCCTGGAGGGTTTTGATGATGTCTACATAGATTCTCCACATAGGAGCAAACGTGACAAAAGAAGAAGAAGATTTTCACTTACAAACTTTATCCACCCGAGTGCTTTTTAAGATGTTTAATCTTTCAGGATTCAACCACATCCTTTCTAAATCGGAGAATAGATCCACGGCTCGCTAGCTACAATAACAACTATATTAAGATGACTTAATTATATATCATGACTAAATTACCGTTAAGATACATTGATCCGTTTTCAATACGTCACAAGTCCTTGCTCTTTGGATTTCCTGTGTAAAAACACTCAACAAGGCACAACGGTGACGTAGTCAAGCGAGGCCGCGTGGTAGTAATTATATATGGCAGGGGTAGCCAACTTCGTCAGACCCGCGATTCATTTTTTACCCCCAGAATTCCGCGCAATCGACCGGTTTAATAATCATTTTTTTTCTATCTCTAAAAACATGTACAATCGGCGCCCCAAGAGATGTTTAAAAATTTGAAAGCGTTACGTTAAAAATATGTATATTCATAATATTAATGTGCATAAAAAGGCGTAGCACAAAAAAAACTATAGCAAATGGTCGATATTTAAAACTTTTAGTTAAAATCACAGATTTTTCTTTAATGACCGTCGCCGTCGGCGTAGTCGTGTTTAAGTAAACGTTCATTTATTTTCATTATACCATATCCGCTCCCTACGTGGAGCATATGGAATCCACAAACTGCCTCCAGGCCAAGCGATCGGCCGCCAGCTCCCGCGCATCCTCCCAGTCAAGTCCACGTCCCGCAGCTCTGACGCAGACTGCCGACGAATTGTCAACAGTGGACGACCGGGGACGCCGAGAACCTGATGCCTTGTAAAATAGGCAAGCATGGTTAAGGCTCTCGGGAGGCAATACGTAGTATATGGCCTAGCCAGCCGAAACGCCTTCGCCGGATGACAGTAGATACCAAGGGTTGCTGTGTCCGTTACCTCACCTCTGTGTTCCTTACAAAGTCAAACCACCGCACACCTAAAATTCTTCTAAGACACCTATTCTCAAAACTTAGTATTCTGCTGTCTTGGGCCCTAGTTAGGTGCCACGATTCGTAGCCATAGAAAAGAGCAGGTGTTATGCAGGAGTTATAAAGGCGGCATTTTTTTTTAACCGAGTAAATATCCGATCTCCAGACAGCTTTCATACTGTTGAATGCGGCGCCCCGCTACTCCAAGCCGCACTCCCCAGTTCTTTCTGAACTCTGCCGTTTTCTGTCAGAATGTAGATCACCTTCTTGAGTATATGTGCCCGCCCGCCCGCCGCAGGCAGCCGCCGTGTAACTGGGGCAACCGACTGGACGTTCGTTTACAATAATAGGACTCGATGACGTATTGTTTTTTCAATCCATTAATGATACTATCTGTACTATTTTCCCGTTTTCCTCGCCTAAATGCTGCACAGTACACGTAGTGCAAGTGCATACATGATAACTTATTACATGTTATGCAAATGTTATGATTTGTCTTAACGCAGTTTAGGACCCACCCTCGGGATTTGATCGACGCCTCATACGTATAATATCGTAACACCACAAATTCGACGGGATTTGAGTTCGTCTTTATTTAACTATATCTTTAATTCTACCAAAACAAAAATGTATTATGCCAATAATAAGGGCTTTTATTTTGGGGCGATCTTTTCTTTTTTCTATTGAGTCGTAGCTACAACCAATGCATATGAACGAAAATATTTTCAAAATGCTCTCTCCTGTAAAATCGCATTATAGTGGGTTTCCGTAGGGGAGGCATTCGTGATTGATGGTAATATGCTAACGATATAACATTGTCCATTTATTAATTTTGATCAAAATAAAAAAGTTCGCAATTAGAATTATATAATTTAAAAAAAAAAACGATAAGTCAAGTAGGGTTTCATGAATATGTGTAAAAAGTTCAGCATTTGCAAAATTTTCATGTGCAGTGTTTTTTTACAAGATATAATCGACTTTTAACATCCAACAGCTGTTTTCGCTGGAAATGCACAGATAAGATAAAAGTGTAAATTACACCGTGTCATTCAGTAATATAAATCATTACGTTTATTTCTTCTACTTTCTCTTCTCCGCAAATGTGTGTGATTATTTTTTAATGAATATTCATATCGGCATTGTTCGCATTTTTTACCGACTTAAAATACTAATTTATGTTTTTTAAATACGCAAAATCACGCAATATCAATACCATTCTACTGAGCGATATTATTTTCACTATCTAATCAAATACTACAGTGATAGCTATGGACGTGTTAGTGTTGGTGCTATAACTCTATAATGCTAGGATATTGGACATCACACCAACTGGATAAATACAAAATCTTCTTTAGATACAAAATTACGTTAGATTTAACGCTTTGAAGGAGTGCTGTTAATATTTGTCACGGTCCCGGCTGTCTGTCCGCGAAGAAGTCACAAAATCTATATCGATCGGGTACAAAAATATATTCGCCATAGTGTATGTGATAATAGTAGACTTGATTGTTTTCTTGATTCAATGGCTTATTGCCAAGTCAGCATGCATCAGGACTCCTCATCACAAAACAGAGAAGCTGCTTTTCTCGGCTGCCTTCCCTGATGTTGCCAGCATCTCATCGTCTTCAATCCGAAGACGAATAGACGATTGCCATATGAATGCCACTAGTGTATTTCACCAACGATGAAAAAGTTTCTTGAAAAACAATATGAAAAATCCGAGCCATTTTACGGCGGTTTTGATGCCCACTATGTACTGATTGTATTCAAATCCGTGTATGACAGCATCTCTTTACATTTTATATTCGTTTCAATAATATACAATTTTTTGTTATGGAAAAAATAGTTACTTTAAACTCCGCATTATGCTTAATATAATGTTTCACTGTTTTAGGATGTAATTCATTACTTGAACCTCATGTATTGTTGTGTTTCTACGAATTTATGATTTTATTATAATGCCTTTTTATCTTTATTATTTATTTATAATCAATGTTTGTTGTTGGTGCATGGTAGATTCATTTGTTACGGTATTAGTGGCTTTTGTTTTACAGACGTACATAAGTCTCTTATGACAATTTCAGACATGTGTGCGTATTACTATAATGACGGTGTTGTTTTCAGTATTTTACAATTTCCTTTCAACAATTTCTATTTATGTTTTATTTATATACAACCTTCGCTACGTCCTTTTAGAAGTAAGTATGATTAAATAGTTTATCTTTTTGATTACTGTATAATGCAATTATTACTAAATAGATCATAGAGTTTTTATATATTAATCTACCGCAATCAAAGGTTGTAATAACCTCAAACCTTTGTTCATATCTATATCATGAATAATTCTATTATTGTTCTTTTGCATTTTTAATTATTACGTTTATTTTATCTGATTTTTTATAAGATTTTGAAAGTTAACTTCTTGTCACTCGCAGCTACCTGTGGAAGTTTTTAGAAGTTCTTTTTTATCATTATACTTTGTGAGTTTCAGTACTTTTTATATTATGTATGTATTATTCAAATTCGCCATTTATATTTTGTAAATTGTGTCAGTGTCCTAAGCCCTATATTACGCGTACCTTCTAGTTTAGTATTTTTTTCATTTTCAACTCCATTTTCACAATTTTAATAACAGATGCGGCAAATTCTGGTAAAAATTTGTCACTAGTCATCCTTTAACCAAGCGACCTCTACTCGTTTACCATGGGCATCGGACCATGTAAATAAATCAAGGGGAATTGATTTAAAATCTTGTTTTTTTTACAGACTCAAATTAAGCGCAGCGTGTTCTTTCACAATTATAACCGCGACTCATCATATTGGCACTTTCTTATAAGGGAACAAATTCATGCTGATCTCAAACGCAAATTCTCTCGTTTTGCTTTATATCTAGAAGCTTTTAGCAGACCACTCATTCTTTTGATTGTTAAATGTTGCTACTTTTTAGTTTCCCTTAAATTACTTCAGTCGTGTTCTTTCACAATAACTAAGCGTGACTTCTCAATATACTTAGACTGTGGATTTGGGATTATGTTTTCTGTGTACTGATTTTTTGTATAAACATTTAGATTCATGCTCAGGATCTTTCACACATGGCGGAATTATTCGATTTGAAATAACGTATATTCACATAATATATTAATTGTCTTTAATATCTACTATTATCAAATAGTCTATAACGAACGCAATTCAGGCCGAACAAAAAGTATTGTTTTGTTTTTTTATAATTCTTGATTTTTTCATGTGTTAAATATAGCATTCCTTCATACTTTTTGATTAATCTTATCACAGCTTTCAAGATAGAGGCAAAAGTGCGGTTAAAAGAAAATCTCCAGATTGGTGTAGCATTGTTTTCAGCAGTTTTTTTAATCAGAGGACGACTGTATTCTTAATTTTTTTTTAATCAGTTTTGATTTTTTGTTATGTTCTCGTCGGAGAATTCGATCCCGGAACCTCCGTATCGGTCGAGTCCTCAGCGGTCTTAGGCTACTGGAGGGGCCGCCATGATTTTAGTGAGTTGTGCCTTGTTTTAATCTGTGTATACTATCGTAGATTTCCATTAAAATAGTTCTCTTCGCCAATTTTGATGCAAATCTCTAATTTCGCATCAATGCTGACTGTTCTGCGACGTATCTTGCATTATTTCTTTGTGCTGGTTGGTCGTGACAAGCAAAGGTCACCATCGCGGTTAACAAGTGTTTCCTTAATGGAGATGCTCGTGCCTAAAAACCGATAGTTTTATTGAAAATAATTATTATTGTAATGTCTTAGACCGTAACTGGCACAGATAAACCTCTCAGTCCTCGACCCTTTTGTCTCGCGGAAATCTAAAGGAATTATACCCATCAATAAATGAGCAAGTCTATTGATCAATTTTGTTAGTCATCCGCTTTCGTTCAAAAGTCCATACATTCTCTTGACGGATTGTGATAATTCGTCGGTGTTTTACGTCTTCCTAAGCGACGTGGACATATCCTTGTGAAGACCTCACAGATAACTGGAGCGATCGCTCAGCTTGGAGGCAGATTGGAACGCCAATGTTCAACGATGTGCGGAACAAAAAAAAGCTATGATTTTTAAGGATCCTATGTAATAAATATCATTGAAAAATATTTTGGAGAGAAATAACCTAGTGGGTACCTTCATAACTATCAAAAATAGCGCTTAATAAATCATCCATAAATAAATAAATAATAGTAGGTACTCAAGTTGTTTCTTTTTCTGGACGCAATGTAAAACATCATAATTTATTTTTACTATGCTTACGTTCGTAGTCTGCTGGAATATGCTTTTGTATTTGGTCTCTCCACAATATATCACTTACAAGGATAGATTAGAGAAAAGTCATATGGACATTTTACGACATCTTCAATTGGAGGTGTCTAGGTTCCACAGATCTTAATTTTAAAAATTCTTGTGACATAATCATCCTGCTTTGCCTTAAGATCGTTCGTCTGTCGTTGGTACATGGGAATCCTGCATGACTTGTACTAAGCGGACGTTTCTGGGACAGTCCAGCTCTGGTATATGAGCTGGCCCTGAAAGTACCTGGCTACCGTACTCGTCACACGTCTCAATCTCTATTTCCATTTTGCCAGTAGCTCGTAGTAACTTATTCGCGTAATACTCCATTGATTCGTTATAACTAGTAATTTTAATACTAAAGTTCAGCAATATTGATTTGTTTTGACTGTAGCAAATTTATATTTAAAAAAGAAGAATCATAAAAGAATTTATTTTCCTCTCATGTTCTAAAATCTGCGATTAGTAATTTATTCTCTTAGAATTCACACACACATGCACCCACTCTATCACCCTTTCTCCCAGCGTTACACTCACTACAACACACCCACCTCCCTTTCTCTCTCTTTTAATATTATGTATTTTAATTTTTATAGTTGTTTCCTCTCTTTGTATTTTCTTCTTTAATGTGTTTTTGTTGGATCTCCTGCTATTGGCTTTTTTAATGTTTAATTTACTCTGTATACCTTATTTTTGTATTGCTGTTGATGTATTCCTAATAAATAAAATAAAAATAAATATAACAATTTTGTGAAACGGTTGTTTTTGTACATTTCAGAAGTAAACAGTTTTATAAAAATAATAACAGTAAAAATGTTTTATGTTTTCAACAAGTCAGATCCAAATTAGTTTTTTAGTGACATGAAAATTGACACAAGGTGTTTTTGAAAGAAGTTGACCTTCAACTGTTTTACTCGCTCACTTAGTATTATAATAATAACGCTTATATGAAAAAAATATTCAAAAATATTTTTTAAACTTTTAAGTGTAAAATCATCTATTATTTATTTCGTAAATCCTTCACATTTAAGTTTCATTCTGACTTATTGCTATAAAAAATCGGCCAATGACCAACTAGGCGTATGACCATCGAATCTTATTTATTGGTGTTGCTTTATCATTTTACGGTAACATTTGTTTAAACTGTTTACAGAAAAGACATAAACATCTTAAAACTGTTTTTAAAATGCCAAAATATATAGTTTTATCATACTTCTTGCAAAATAATTTGATTATTAAAAACAATGTTGAATAAATTGTTGGTTGTCTATTTTTATTAAGAAATAAATATTCATAACGCTGTATTTTATATTAATATATTATTATCAGTTTATTTTCTTAATGAATGTATTTTTTGTGAATGTGTCTTTTCACCAGTGGATGGGAGAACTTAACTCCCGAAACCAGGTAGTGTAGGTAAATTCTATTTCTATAGAATAAACCAATAGTAACACATAACATCGTTTTATTTCATCATAATTCATTACAAAGTGTTACGAAGTGAATGTCGAATCAATCAACAAAATAATGTATTTTTCATTAAATTCCTACTAGTTAAACGTGTATTTAAAAGCACAAAATTTGAATCAAGAAACATTCATTTTTAAATCATTTTCTTATTCTTGGTAATTAATATTTCATGGAGTTCTAAAACTATCGAAAACAATATCATTTTCATACTATACAAAACTAATGATATGGAAATGCGATCTCTCAGGTGAATGTGTGGTAAGACTATGTATGATAGGTGTACACATGCCGAAATTAGAGCAGAGTGCAAGGCTGAGATATTATCGACAAGCATTATCGACAAAATTAAGAAAGGTCTTTTAAGGTGATTCGATCATGTAGAGCGAATGGATTACGAAAGAACGCCTAAAAAAATATATGATGCGACTGTGCCTGGATGTAGAAATCGAGGAAGGCCGAGAAAGACATGGCATGATCAAGTAAAACAAGTGCTTGAAAGTGGGCATGTAAGACGTCGGAATAATCGACGTGCGTGCATGAGAAGATGTATAAATGTGGAGGAAGCAAGAGAAGTGTGCAAGGACAGAGTGGTGTGGCGTTCTATCCTCTCTGCCTACCCCTTCGGGGAAATGGCGTGATGGTTAGTTAGGTAGTTAGTTAAAAAATGAAATAGGATTTTCCTTTTTTTTGTGTTTGTAAACTTTGTGTTTAACATATCTATATATCATCATTATCATCTTATCAGGTCCACTCCTATGTGGAGCATATGGTGCGGAGCAAGTAATCGGCCGCCAGTTTTCGAGCGTCTTCCCGTAGTTCTGACGCACATATTATTCATTATACCATATCCGCTCCCTATGTGGAGCATATGGAATCCACAAACTGCCTCCAGGCCAAGCGATCGGCCGCCAGCTCCCGCGCACCCTCCCAAGTCAAGTCCACGTCCCGCAGCTCTGACGCAAGCTGCCGACGAATTGTCAACAGTGGACGACCGGGACGCCGAGAATCTGATGCCTTGTAAAATAGGCAAGCATGGTTAAGGCTCTCGGGAGGCATACGTAGTATATGGCCTAGCCAGCCGAAACGCCTTCGCCGGATGACAGTAGATACCAAGGGTTGCTGTGTCCGTTGCCTCACCTCTGTGTTCCTTGCAAAGTCGAACCACCGCACACCCAAAATTCTTCTTAATAATATCCTGACGCACATAAGAGGAACTAAATTTACAACCTAGACGTTTATTGCGGTTATTACGTAAGGAATCGTTTTCTAATAGATGCAAATGAGCATTCTTTACTCTAAATGAATTTGCGGTCGGCGAATAGATTTTTTGCCGCGTCCATCACTCTATTACGGTTCGCTGAAGCACCAAATGTGAGCATTATAAACCTCACTTCATCATTCCGCAATTAATTAAGTATCACACTTTCTGACTGTTGCGAATAAGGAATCACCGCCAAACACTACCGGTATCAAAAATTTAATTAAAAAAACACATATAAATAATACTAAATTGTTTGATTGATTGTTTTACTGACCTATTTTATGTTACGAAATTTATCGTAGCCATTACAACAGATCTAGCTGTTGTGTATTTGGTAATTGAACGCGTGGACCTATGCGGTGTTTTTTCAATTACTAGGTTTGTTATTTAATTAGTAATTATTACATACATAACGTACTCATCATACATAGGAAATGTAAAATACTCAAGGAAATGAATAGAAAACATGGCATTCTTGTTTACTTTTAATTTATTAATATTTTCAACACGCCGAACTCTTGAATGCTATTAAAAATCAATCTGCCTTTCGATATTTTACTCTAACAGGCGTTCTATGTCAAAACTTCTCGATTAAAAAATTCAGGAAAATCGGTTCTGAATTGGTGTCGTTTTGTGTACAAATTTTTTAAATATTGCGGATTAAGAATATTACAAGAGTGTTATTCTTTATTTACATTTAATGAATGTTTTTCGCTGTATTTAAAGTGTATTTTTGTAAAAGGCAAGTGCCATAAATAAATAAATAAATAAACTTACGGCGCGACGTACCTAATAATTTTAACCCAATCACTACGGTATTATCGTCCTAATCAAAGGCAGTGGTCTTATGTCCCTTTCGCAATGACCGTTTATTTTTTAACTTGAGCTAAATTTGCTGTCTGGGATCTACAATACTCTTTAAATCATTTCCACGGTAGCTTAAAGTTAATATATTACAGGTGTCATCTAAGACACCGGTTTTAACAAATATATATAATAGATTAACAAAATTTATTACTGAAAATAATTTCAACTCATTTTCATCGAATTATTTTATTATTATTTTTATTGAGTCAAAGTTCGTTCACACGTCGACATTTTGTAATTATTTTTACTACATAGTCATATTCATCTAATTTTAAAACGACATTGATCTTAATTACTAATTATAATCATATGAATATTCAATAAGTATGTTAGAGTTAAATGAAAAGCCTTCATTTTTTACGCATAGGTATAATACACATTGTATAACAAATACGGTAAACATTGTACAGTTTCCTTTTTTATATCAGTTTCTGCCAAGAACGATCTGATTTAGGCATATTAAACATGTTTTGGTTGTAAACTTCATAGATGTTTTTGTGCAATGTTTAAGCAGTATATGTAGGTACTTTCCTCTATATTTTACTAGTCTATTTATGCTAAGAGAATCGAGTACGTTAATTTTCTTTCCAGGTGTTTTTCGTTTAAAATTATAAGTTGCTTCAGATTTTTGGATCTCTCACCTGCGCGAGGTGTCCAATAAAACATCAAAACTCTTTTTAAAAAGTCATTAATAACAGATCACAGTTTCTACCTCTGTCCTTGCATTCTCCATACCGAGATTTCTCACAGCCGAATAATAGCCACCTTCATTACGACCACAATATTTAAACTGCATCTTTTCATGTTGAAGTCATCATGTAGTATTACTTTATTGATGTTGTAAAACCTTGAGTATTCAATTACATATTTAGGTGCCTAACTTAGAATACTCTTAAGTCACGTTTAATTATCTCTTATTCCAATGGTTCCTTAAAGTACAAAATATTCGGATAATTAGGACACAATAAAATAATTCGTTAACTAATCTAATGAAATAATTTTAGATATTATTATTAGGTATAATCCAGTAATCTGTCTACAAGTATTTGTATGCGTTCAAAATGTTGTTAGAAATACTTTTATTTTTATTCTATTTCTGACTTCTCTTGGTCGATTTTTCTCCTTTGGTTGTTGATATTTTCACTAATGCGACGCGCGGTAAAGAAAGAAACCCGATAGTCTCTAAAAAACATTTGAATTGCTTTAAATCTTCACGATGATAAATAGATACGTAATAAAAAATGTGTGTGGCTTTTTTTTTGTTAATTTATAATACAAGTTTATTTTTAGGTTGATTTCTTTATGTTATTTTTGACATTGATATCCCGAAAGATCAGCATGTTTTAGTCGTGTACCTTTCAGAAATTATCGTCATAGATAATAATTTAAAGTCGCCGAACTCAATGCCGTCTCGTGATTAATGTAAAATTAAATTTAGAAGCGAGCGATTAATCGATTAAATTTATTAAAAATTCCAACATTTTTTATTGGATTGTGTTTGTTTTGTACGAATCGATTAATGAATATAAATCCGCTAGTTAATTTAATCGCCATTTGTACGTGGATCATCTCGACTTGGCTACGTAAAATTTCACTTTTTGCCTCTCCGGTCGTACGTTACTTTCTTCCCGCATAAATTATATTATTTAACGTCGGTGTTTGCCGTTTGTTGCCCAATTCCAATATTACGAAAGCGATCGATTGCCTACGTAGAATAGGCTTACATGTGTACTCTTCAACACTGGCTTGATACCACTGCACTGTAATTATCTCTTCATTTTCTTGTTTCTCGCTTCCGATACGATTTATTGATTTTGAATAAACAATCATTTTTCATGGCGCTGTTCTCACATCAGATTTGTAAAGAAAAAATCGATTAACATTACATACAAGCACGTAAAATAATTAGTGTTCAATTTTTGTTTAAAAAGTGAAATGTAACGTTTTTTATCATTATCAGGTATAGAAATGTATTTTTTGTACAGTCTATCCTAGCAAGGAGGGCTCTAATTTTTAAACTATTCTTTACGTTTTTTAAATTTTCATACTAGGGATGATAAAAAATGAAATACCTAAGTACATTCTGATTTATTTGATTGTTCTGATTGCAAATTTCTGTATTTCAAAATAAACCCGAGGAACAATTTAGTTCTAAAAAAGTCATAATTAAGTTATAGAACGGTTTCTAGGACCTAATCATGACCATTTTAAAACTAAAATTTTACTTGGGAGAACTGCTGTTAGTTGTATACCAAATAATAAGGTGGCTTATTGTTAATATTTTTTTTAAATTTTTAATATTTACATACTTAAATTCACTGTAGGTATATTTTGGGTGTTTCCGACCTTTTTATCGATTTGCTAGTATTAAAAAAATTTGAAAAAAAAAATTTTAAAAAAGATATTGTGTTTTTATGGCTAGCATTCAATCTAATCCTAGTTTCCAATGTATTCTTCAGAAATTAGTATCAATTTTCAACATGTTTATGGTATATTTATTGTTGATATAATAACGTAGTAAAAACCAGGAACAATAAAAATTTGTATTTTATATTTTCTGGTTAGGCACAAATTTTAGCCTTAAAAACAAGTTTTATACAAATTATACGACAGCTCTGAAAGTTTCACCAGACAGAAGGAATGTTAAAAAAAGGAAATAAAACAGCAATGAAATTCTTTATCGTTTGAATGGAGTAAAAGAAGAGACAAAGTGCTATAAAAATTTATATGAGATATTCACACACATTATTTTACTAGGAATGCTACAAACCCAAAAAAGTGTCCACGGTCCCAACAATATTTTATAAATACCAAAAAATGTGAATATTGATAATTTATATAGGTTCATTTAAATATAAAGATAGTAATAAAAATCAATTTTAGCTAAAGTCGGATATGGTATATGAATTGATTTCAATTAAAATGTTATGCTTAGAACATATTTTCTTAGTCGCTTGATCTTGGCAGATGAGTCGTGGTCTCTCAGTAAGGAAAGAAGTGCAGTATCGCTTCCACCCGTCTCAGTCTCCAGTATGTCTGGCGACTAAAGAAAAAAAAGTAGTTTAAAACAAAATTTGTTTAATTTCATGTGTGCCATAAATAATTGTGCGTTAATTAATAACGCGGCAATATATTATGAATTAATAATTAATAATTCATTCAAAATATATTGCCTCGTGCAAGCGACCATAAAAAATACTTTATTATTATTTCTCATAGATGGCACTTAGTTACTTATTAAAATGCATTCATTCATTTTCTGAACGATAATAATAAGCATTCGTTTATCTTTCATTCTACGATTTCGGTAATGCTTTTTTCCGTCGTTTGCGATAAGGAGAGACTGTCAAAACGATGATGGTGGCTTATTTATGACATCACGTAAATTTGAACACAAGTGCTCTCCAGAGAGGAACTGTGTTAGAGGTCACTCATCACTACTTTGTCTACTGACCTCCCTGCGATGTGATTTGGGATTATGTCTCGGTGGAATGTAACAGCGACACCGTCTCCGATCTCTGGTCACTAATATGAACATTTCCGCCTTACGTATTTAGTTATAATATAGTTAAATGTTATTTTGAGTACTACTAAAAAAGGGGTAGAATTACTAATATCCCTATCGCTGTAAATTTGGGCCAGCTCCTTGACCAGGTTGGGGTGAATGTGTTTATGACAATCTTAGAGCCGAGACAGTGATAGGGGCAATGAAAGCATTAATTTGGTCGCGTATTTAACCTTCTTTTCTTCCGCTTTTTGCAGTTAAAACTGAATCTATGAAATTTCGCGGATTAGGTTTTAAAAAAATCGGTAGAGTTGTGTTGGACCGAAAAAAGACTCAATAGTCTTTAAAACAGGCTAGGAAATGGGGGTGTGGCTTTCACTGTGTTATTTTGAAATTACTTAAATTTCTTTCGCTATCGGCGGACATTATTCAGCCGTAAATAAATGATTGATTTTAGTATATTTTTTGTGTAAGGCTTATGTATCTTTTCATTACGTAGAGACTTATTTATAACGTTCTTATTTGACCGTCAAAATTTATTAACGCTATACCTACGTGCGCCACACTTTGTACAAACGTTTGCAAAATACGTTTTTTATTTTTATTTTATTTTAATTTTATTTTGTTAGGAACAATAACAGACAAAAGGATACTAAATATAATACAAAAAATATTTTAAATATAATACAAAAAATATTTTAAAATATGCCTAGGTAGACCAATTGCCCTTAAAATTTGTTCACATCGTGCTTAATTGAGTGACATACACACAATGATTAAGTAAATATAAAAGCAAGAGTGATTACACATATCTCAAGAACAACCTTTTCTTGAACCCGTCTACGGAGCTTCCGAAGATGTCCATACCTTCAGTGCTGTCCCTGTGTATTACGTTGTACTCTCTGCACATACGAGAGAGAGGATTGTAATACCCTGTATTGGAGGAAAAGCGCTCAACTCTGAAAATGTCTGGATTACGCTAGATTTTTGTTAAAATAAATAGCATAGTACTATTAATTTATTTACATGTTCGTATGTTGTACTGGCTATAACGTTTTTTTAATAGTCCCTGCTCATACATACCTACGTAAATATGTCGCTTAGAATGTTTTGAACGTAGGCATTTCGGTTCAATTAAATCTTACATAATTACCCAGAATAATTATACAACCTGTACCCGTTTGTTAGTATTCTCACGTTCCTAAAGGCTAATTCCAACACAATTATGCGAGAAACTTGGTGTTTTGATCCTTATCCGCTTCGTATCGATATCGTTTTATTACTTGTTTATTCTTCCTCCCATCCGTTCACAATATCCTTGATAGTTTTCACACGTTTTTTGTTTATACACGTTTAGAAGATCGTCAATCTTTTCCGAGATATCAACCATCTTGTAAAAATTATAATGTTTTAATCAGCGATACTTCTTCGCAATTACCAAATGAAATTTGTGATAAAGCACTAAAATTTTTGTACGTGGTTATTTTTGTTAGATTCCACGCCAAACGTTCACTCAGAATGCCCCAAAACAATGAATAAGTATTTAGTTGGCAGTTCATGTCCCATAAGTTTAGAATAACAACTGAATTAGTATTATTAACAACGAGGTCAAACGTATGTATATAATATACGAGATTGCGAAGAAAAAACTTCCTTTAAATTCAAATTAGCCATCCAAATTTCATGGACAAAACACTGGGAAAATTGGCAGAGTTCCGGTATTATTAGTTCCTTTGAGCACTATATTACTTAGCTGCGTTTTTATAGATTTGCATATTCGTTCGTAATTTTTAAGCTTAAGTACGTACTCAAATAGCGTTTTAAACTCAGATTAGGTTTCAAAACAATACAGTTAAGGCACTTTAATTCAATAATAAGAACACACATTATGATTAAGAACCCAGCCAATGACAGGTCATAAGCCCTGTAAACGCTCGAATATCCATATTCCTGAATTTGAAAAAATTCTACCTCATCTCTGTAGGGATATAAAAAAAAACACATTATGATTGTTTAAAATCAAACATTTACAGCGTTTAATCATGTTAACAAGTGGTACCTAGCAATAAAAAAATACTTCTTTTAATTTTGGGATCATTACAAAAGCACTTTCTCAAATCGTTAAGTCACTTCACATTGCTTCTAATAAATAAGGTTTAGATGTGAATGTTAAACCTCTCGCTAGTCCGTCGTCCAATGGTGTATGATGAGCGTACAATGTATAATGTATACCCTTAAGAACTTGACCATGATTGGACTATTTGGGATGTTTGTTTGACGAAGCTGTTGCCAAAGTATGTCAAGAAACGGATTGAGTGTATTTGAGTTTGCTCCGCGACAACAATACGACACGCAATTCCAATTAAATGTGTTTGAGCAAAGATTCAATTACTCTTTATGGGTATTACTGATATATCTACTTTTCGAGCATATTCAAGTCTTGATATTGAAATTAGTATGAGTTCCTTTTACAGTTTTTATTCCTCTTCTGTTTGAAGCACAGTTTCTTCTTAAACTTTTTGATTTAGTTTTGAATTCTTAAGTATCTGACGCATATACTATGAAATTTTCTCTAGTAAAAAGCTTTGAACGAGACCTTGAAAAAAACATTGTATTTGTTATTTTTCTTATAATTATTGCTCATTTTACGTTAATATTGGTGACTTCAATAACTAAGTGAAGATTTCGTCTGTAAACTTCAATTTTTCTAAAATTACTCATATCTGACATTCAGGTTAAAGTCTTCCACACTTTGTGTTTATATCTTTTTAAATACTACTTTCCTTTATCCGCACCCAATGGTGCATAGGGCACTGCATTGGTACACCGAGTGCAATGTATCTTGATCATTTTTTTTTTTACATGAAGGTAAGATGATCAGTCTTACGCTTCAGTACCAGTCCAAGGTATCATGCACACATGAAATATTAATATGAAAATCTTCTGTAAATAAATATTTCATGTTGACCCCCTACGGAAATCGAACCCGCGACCTCGTGCACGGTAGCCAAATGCGCTACCACTATGCTACGAGGCGGTCGATATCTTTTTAAACAGATATAAAATTAGCGTAGGATTGTCTATTTATCAAAGAATACAATGCCTGTTAGGATTCTTGACAAACTGAGTAGGATGATCGCAATTCACTTTCGTTACTTCCTTATTAAATTACTTGGAATTCATCTCGGTGACTAAATAATTATGTGATAATTTTTTCCTTGCGCTCATTCGGCACTTGAAATACTTATTACAGAAACTACGCCATTCAAGAGTCACTCCCAGTAGAAAGTATCCGAGATAAGTGTGCGTCACATATTATTATTCATGTTAACTGGAAGCTGCTTTCTTGGGGTCAGTTTTTTTATCTACCTCTTAATCTAGCTACAAAATGTTAAAAGTTACAACTTTACTGGAATAAAAAAAGACACTTAACTCTTCAGTCAATAATTTACGCATCTTGTCAACTTGTGTAGTATCGCTGGTGCTGAACTTACTTTTATTTAACATTTATTTATCCGTTAAAATTTAGAAAAATATTTAAAACTGTCCGCCTCATAGCATAGTGGTAGAGTATTTGGCTACCGTGCCTGAGTTCGCGGGTTCGATTCCCGTCGGGGGTCAACATGAAATATTTATTTACATGAGACTTTCATACTAATATTTCATGTGCGATACCTTGGACTGGTACTGAAGCGTAAGACTGATCATCTTGCCTTCATGTAATAAAAAATGATCAAGATACACTGCACTTGGTGTACCAATGCAGTGCCCTATGCATTATTGGGTGCGGATAAGGGAACGTAGTAGTAGTATTTAAAATTGTTGTCCGGTTACGACCTTTTGATTGTGCTATTGTAATTATTGTTTAAATTATCAAGTATGAAGTTCTACGCAATATCTGTAGATTTTTACGCCCTTATTTGAGACATTTTAGCGTCCTTATAATAATACAAAGCAATGATCGAATGCGCTGAAAAACTTTATCAAGTTGTATTCACAAAAAATGAAAGTAAAAAAGAAACTAAACTTGCCATATGTAAACCTCAAATGAAGTACAAAACGTTGTCAAAAGAGCAAGGACACAGCGTCCTGCTTCGCTTCCTGTTACATCTCCTGTTACGTCATGGTTTACCCAGTAGTTGTTCGTGAAAATTTGGTTCTTGTTCATTCTAAGAAAAACATACAAATTTGATGTTTTTTCCATGCCAATACAAATATGCCAAGTTTGATTATTATAATTATTATTATTTTAACCACCTTAGGTCCAATTACAGAGGTAAAATTCATCAAATCTGGCGCCAATTACGTAGATTTAAAAAAAAATAAAACAGCAAACATTTTTACAATTAAAAAAAAAAGTAATAGTCGATAATTTGATTTAGTGCAGCTTGATAAACTAGGCCACAATAGAGTGACCATCCGGTTTTTATTTTTTTTAGGGCATGGGAAAGGAACGAAATGAGGCGTAACATTCCCAAGGCCGCCGGCCGCCGGGTAACCCTTTCACGTCACTTTTCATTACGTCTAGTGCTCGAACCCGGACATCCAACTTCTGACATTGTGGGTAAACATTTCTCACTTACCGGCCACTTGAGAATTTACATTATGAAGAAGCCATCTTGTGATTGCCGAGAAAATTAGTCGTTAAGTAAACACCAAGTCCCTTCGGATCATATCCGTATTCAATACATTTGGCATACATTTTTGCGGCATTGAAAATTATTTTAAAAAATAAATATTTTTACTAGGTACTGTATTTTTACAACATTTTGGGTGTGTTCAAATACTTGTACACAAATCTGGATTTATCCCAAGACGGGAGTAGGTATATATTTTTCATTTTATATCCCTACAGAGATGAGGTAGAATTCTTTCAAATTCATATTCCGAACATCCATATTCCTGAATTTGAAAGAATTCTACCTCATCTCTGTAGGGATATAAAATGAAATATATAAACTATTTTTTTAAGTCATCAACAAAAGAGTGCGCTATACAGAGTTCATTAATAACGCAAACCCGTCCTTTGCGAGGAGTTTTCGTGGTTTTCGTGAACTGTAAAGTTTGTGAGAAAAGGCTGTCCCTCAGACTTAGCGTGTGTATTGTACATAAAATTTTGAGTGTGTCCAAATACTTATAGACGAAAAGTACTTATAACTTATTTTCATAAACATTTCAATTTAATGTAATGTATTTATTATAAAGATGTCAATAATCGACAAATAAAACGCTTTAAAGAAACAAGTATCAATGTAAAAACGTTTGTCCCAGCCCATGGGATAATTATTACACAATACTCCCCGGTATTCGCGCATTGAGCACCATGACCAGTTAATGATAATTACAATTATTACTTAGTTAGTATGAAATAAATTGCATAAGTTATTTACTCTGTTGGTGATGTTCCTTACTTGGAATGTTAGTAACCTTCGCTACATAATATTGACTGTTGGTTGAACTAACAAACCTTCGGAGGAAATGCTTTTTAGGAAGGAATTCTCCCGGTAATTGCACACTTAGCGTATTTATATAAATAACAAATCGTTTGTGCAAAGTGCGTTATTGCAAAATATATTTAACGCTTTTGTTTATTGTCAGTACAATATAAATAATAAAACATTAAATAAATAATGAAATAAACGTATAAGCGTGCGGAGTTATTTTCAATTTTTATACCAACCTGCCGTGTCATTAGAATAATTTTAGGTGTGCGGTGGTTTGAACTTTGTAAGGAACAGGGTGTAGGTGAAGGCAACGGTACACAGAAACCTTGGTATCTACTGTCATACGGCTGGCTAGGCATTTACTAATACGTACGCCTCCCGAGAGCCTTAACCATGCTTGCCTATTTTACAAGGCATCAGGTTTCTCGGCGTCCTGGTGGTTCACTGTTGACAATTCGTCGGCAGTTTTGCGTCAGTGCTGCGGGACGTGGACTTGACTTGGGAGGATGCACGGAAGCTGGCGGCCAGATCGCTTGGTCTGGAGGCAGTTGGTGGATTCCATATGCTCCACATTGTGAGCGGATATGGTATGATGATGGTGATGATGCCGTGTCATTTTAGCTATCTGCCGAATAATCCGCGTAGAGGGCGGGTATTATCCAGCTTATCTCAATGCTTTTTCTTACAATTGTTTTTTTCTGTCGTGGCCTTTTACGTAAGTTTATTGTTATTTTGTAAATATAGCTAAATATACCATCTCAATATTGTAACCGTTTACTTAAAATGTAATGATTCTTTTATGTTAATTTCTTATTATAGTTTTTTCTAATTCGTTTCAAAAGTGTTCATTAATTTTCTAGGTATATTTCGTTGCATTATCTTGATATTAATTATAAACTGAATGCATTATAAGGCGTATTTAGTTGAAATAATTCACCAACAAACGGAAGCCGTAATTGGGGCTTCGATATTGTTAAGTTCACTGTTGCAAGATTTGAAATCGAGAGCATGGTGCCACTTTTCAGGCTTACTTTTATTACTCTTTTATCTTTTATATCATATTTATGGCGTTGTGTCGACCTTACGAAATCATAATATACTTTGTGCTTAAGTAAATTGATCTGCCCACTTCATGTTTTCCTATTGCAAAAATGACTAATCGCCCAGTAAGCTTTTTATTGTTTTATATTATTAGTTTTACGTTCGCTTATTTAATCTTTGGTTTAATCGGATCTTACTGACATGGTTTTCATTCGATTATATAACGTATAGATACAAATCGAATATATGTTTGCAAATTACCGAAAATAAAGCAAAAGCTTTTTTAAATATAATATAATATGCAAGTGAAGAAAATAACTAATTATTGAATATTAAACATTCAAACTTGGTATCTACTGTCATCCGGCGAAGGCGTTTCGGCTGGCTAAGCCATATACTACGTATGCCTCCCGAGAGCCTTAACTATGCTAGCCTATTTTACAAGGCATCAGATTCTCGACGTCCTGGTCGTCCACTGTTGGCAATTTGTCGGCAGTTTGCGTCAGAGCTGCGGGACGTGGATTTGACTTGGGAGGATGCACGGGAGCTGGCAACCGATTGCTTGGCCTGGAGGCAGTTTGTGGAATCCTATGCTCCACACAGGGAGCGTATATGGTATGATGATAATGATGATGAAACATTAAAACGACCTAAACTAAAGACACCGAAAAAGAATATTTACAAACTTCGTCTAATTTTAACCATTTTTTTTGTAGATTCCTGCCAAATATTTCACAGTTATCATACTGACAATCATTTATCTCTGACTATACGAAAGCAGTCTCGCAGTACTCGGTGTATTATCATAAGAGCACAAAAATGTTTCTTTTAATTTAAAAAGAAATTGTAATCAAATCAAACTTACGTACTTGCATATAAATTTAATAAGTAATCAGATGCTTTTAATATTGTGTATGTCTCACCTACTTATTTTAATTTTAAATGACAAAAAAAACAGAAAATAATTTATATTATATTCTTATATAAATTTTTTAGACACTGCAAAATAATATTATCTAGGTATATGAAATTTACACCTTCGATTATGTTCAGTAAAAAGGCCCTTCGGAAAGGTCATGGTCAATCCCCCGCAGTCATCACGCGCCGGTAGAACCACGAATCACTCTTTTACAAATGTACCTAGAATTAGTAGTCCTTGGTCACTGAGGTGTTCTTCGTCTGGCTCACCCACTTTCGATTCTCGAATATTTCACGACCATCCGCTGGTCCCATGCTCCATCCATCTCTTGGTAAATACCACCGTCACGGATGCCGGCCACCTGCACAAAAGGTCGGATTCTTTGTTTTCTCTGCCGTTCGTGGCCCCATAATGAATACAAACCTTGTTACGACCATACAACAAATATGCATTTCATGTAAAATTATAAAAATTCAGTCCACCACTGCAAAAGGTTAAATTGTTTTTTTTTGTTCGCTCCATGGCCACAGTTGATAATGAACCTTTTTATAAACTTACAAGTAAAAATTATTTGATTTTATTTTACTTTCTTTAAAAAAATGTATGCATCGCAAAAAGCTTGTTTATTTTATTTGTCTACTTTCATGAATCGCGATATGGAATTTTTTTTTACATGTGTATTCTAGTACTCTTCATCTATAATATTATAATAATTAAAGAGAATCAATCATTCGGTGATTGGATTATACTAGTTACTAAATTGGCGTTAAAAGGCTAAATCATCATTTTTTACCAGTTTCACAAACCATGTGTGTATTTTTTTTATGTACAATGCAATCACCTGTAATTATTCTCTTCTTACTATGATTAATGACATGGTAGTTTTTTTTTCCATATTAGATACCAACGTTCATATTAACAGTCAGTCACAGTGTATGTTATAATTTAATTTTAGTTTTTACTTATTTTATGAATTTGGTGGACCTGGCTCGGGCATGTACTCCGGATGCCTCAGGAGGGTAAATTCTTTTTAACGTTTCATTGTTTAATACCTGTTGATATTTTTTTTATAACTACCGGAATAATTCAAAAAGATATAATTTTTTAAATTAAAATGTATTCCTACATTTTTTTTAGATTTTATGGAAACAATTGCGTTTTGAAATACCTACGCCTTTTATACGAGTATTGGAAAAACCCGCGATTATTCTAGTTCAAGATTTGTACTAACTTGATTTCTAAATGGGTTCTTTAGAAAATTATGACGATGAAGAGTGAAAAAGCTGTCAGTAAAATTAATGTTTTATTCGGAGCAAATTCCTAACTGAGCCGTACAAATTTTGATAGTGAAAAAATAAGTGTGAGTACCTAAGCTAAAGCAGCGCCTTTAGAAACGTAAATCAGGCAATCAGCTCAGCACCAAAAAGTCAATACTTATCCTGGTGCAATAAGTTATCTTCGATCAATTGTATTACTTTTAAAATTTTATAAAACTTATATGAAATACTTTATATTCTTCCACTTATATTATTTATTTCACCAAATAGCTTTTAACCCTGTTCTGGACATCCTCAGACTGGTAACATTTTGTTGATTTATGTTAAACACATGCAACCATGCATTTTTATGCATGCGCTAGTCTTTCGTTTGTAATATTCGAAACATTGGATTTACTTGTAGTATATCATTTGAGTGTTTTCAAAGATGACTAATCGCGCATACAGATTTCAGAGTCTTCATGGAATATAATCAGGAAAGGCAAATGGGTTTTTAAAGGCTATTGTGTGATTCCCAGTGAACTCGTTTCGATTTGGATCTTTAAGGCATTGTTTTTTATAATGCAATTAATTGCTTTAAAATAAAACCACATTAAAATTTTATACGTATCTCGTGACGTAAATTGCTTCAGAAGCTAAAAAGAGTTGACCCAAAAACTCGCCGCGAAACGAAAAACGGTGCAAATTAATGAGAGCTGACTATTTGTCAGTAGTTTTTGCATTACTGATGACAAGTATATAATGCATTTAAGATTAGTATTTGGGTTTTTTAATTTGCCTTGCCGAGCACATTGTATATTTTGTGGATTATTTTATTTTTGTTACGTGACTGAATAATAAATACGGCATTGTAAGACGTATCGCGACCCGAGCAGGCGAGAGTAGATCTGTTCATTCTTTGCTTTTACTTTCGTTGCGGTCCGTGTCACGGGCAGGGCGCAAATATTATATGCAAGCTAGGTAAATACTGCTGAAAAAATAAAGAAGGTAGGTCAATATTACTGAAAAAATTATGAAGGTAGATTAATGCTACTGAAAAAATAAAAAAGGTAGGTTAATATTACTGAAAAAATAATGTAAGTAGGTTAATGCTACTGAAAAAAAGGTAGGTTAATATTACTGAAAAAAAAGGTATGTTAATATTACTGAAAAAATAATGAAAGTAGGTTAATGCTACTGAAAAAATAAAAAAAGGTAGGTTAATATTACTGAAAAAAATAATGAAGGTAGGTTAACGCTACTGAAAAAAAAAGTAGGTTAATTTACTGAAAAAATAATGAAGGTAGGTTAATGCTACTGAAAAAATAAAAAAGGTATGTTAATTTTACTGAAAAAATAAATGAATGTAGGTTAGAAAAAATTTAGAAGGTAGGTAAAAGGGTCCTTTGGTTTCAAAATCAGACATAATGTGTCGATTTTTTTTTCGATTCAGCCATTTTTTATTATAATTAACACAAATATTACTGATAAAATAAAGCAAGTAGATAGGTACGTAAATATTATAAATGAAAATAAAATATGGTGGTAAGTTGCCATATATTTTGCTTTGACTTAGTAAAATTTACTATTTTTCCAATTTGGAGTCATGGCTCTTCTACAAAATTTTTTCGTGCGCGTGCGTGTCGATGACAATGACAATGTTGACAATTCGTTGGCAGTTTGCGTCAGAGCTGCGGGGCGTGGACTCGACTTGGGAGGATGCACGGAGCTGGCGGCCGATCGCTTGGCCTGGAGGCAGTTTGTGGATGGTTTGGTTTGTGGATAGGGAGCGGATATATGATGATGATGATGAGTGTCGATGAAAATGTATATATAAGTAGGTTAGCTTTTTGGCTTATTAAAGATGACCACGCTTGAAAAAGGAACAAAACTTCACTCTTGTTAATATGATATGGCTGTATACACTCAGATAGTAATTTGATCAAAATAAAAATGTCGTTTTTTGACGCATGCTACTTATTGTATTTTACTTATACCTACTGGGTTTCATTGATATTTCATCTTACACCCGTATGAGGTTTTAAAAAGTTAGTTACCATTACAACACACTTAATATCAAGAATAATAATATTCGTATCTAAGAGAATTTATTAGATTCTATTAATATTCGAACCCTGCATCCAATTTACACCGCAATATTATAAGGCATTGAACCTTGCTCGGTACTGAATCCCACATCACACTGTTCAAATCATTATTTCATTTATATTATATTTTTTGTTTGCGAAGTCAAATAATTTAATTGACATTTTTACACACATATTCTCCGCGTAATGTAGGTAATGCAAATATTGAAGTAAAGGAACTTGATCTGACGATATAAGGAATGTCGCAGGAGTACAGTGGCGGTGAATGACCAGGGAAATGGCCGAGTGGAGTGAGGAAAAATGAGAGGCTTATGTCCAATACTGGAATGAAAATGACTGAGGAAGAACTAGATGTACCTAATTTTAGTGTAAAAATTGCTGAAATTGCGTTGCAGGTCGAGTGCGAGTTCTATGTATACTGTATACCTAATGATACAATATAGGAAATACTGATAGTACCAGCTTTGATGACAAATAAATTCTCAAATCTTACCTTAATATTTAGGTAGTGACAGAAAATATACACAATGCCTACTGTTTCAATGTATAGTCACTCTTTTTACTATAATTTAAGTAATCAGTCAGAATGGCTGCGAATCGTGGCACCTAACCAGGGCCCAAGATAGCAGACTTCTGAGTTTTGAGAGTAGGTGTCTTAGAAGAGTTTTAGGTGTGCGGTGGTTTGACTTTGTAAGGAACACAGAGGTGAGGCAACGGACACAGCAACCCTTGGTATCTACTGTCATCCGGCGAAAGCGTTTCGGCTGGCTACGCCATATACTATGTATGCCTCCCGAGAGCCTTAACCATGCTTGCCTGTTTTACAAGGCATCAAGTTCTCGACGTCCTGGTCGTCCAATGTTGACAATTCGTCGGCAGTTTGCGTCAGAGCTGCGGGACGTGGACTTGACTTGGGAGGATGCACGGGAGCTGGCGGTCGATCGCTTGGCCTGGAGGCAGTTTGTGGTTTCCATTTGCTCCACATAGGAGCGGATATGGTATGATGATGATGATGAATCAGTCAGAAAATATCAAAAACAAAACTGTAAAAGGAACTAACTACCTGTGCGTTTTGACTACGATTTTGTTGGGCCCCATGCGTTTTCTCTCTAATTCTTGATTACATTATTTAGACCTCGTAAAATCTTCCATTTCAGGCTTGAAACCTGTTCTTAACGTATAAATCATAAAGTTACGATTAGCTTTACGTTACGTAAGACTAACGTCCATTGATAAAGACCCATGTCATTAAATTTTAACATATGTACATAGAATAGATCATACTAAGTGGATACAGATATTTCTTAACACAACAGCTAATCGATGCACGAAATTAAAGGCTTAACTTGAATATTTCGTAATAATCTCATTACATCGGATTAAATCCTTATCGATAGAGATTATTTCGGAGATTTACTCGGCCTAATACCTACCGATAAAAGTATTACAATTTGTAAACTTATATTAGGTTATTCCTAAAGAAAAAAAAAAAATATATATAATCAAAGGGAACATGGCCATGAAACTAGAAATAAAAATAAACTAAGGCTATCATTTCGGAAAAAAGCTAAGTCGCAAAATTCCCTGATGCACCGAGCAGTAAAAATGTATGAAGAAATTCCGGAAGATATAAAAAAATTAAAAAATGCGTTTTTATTTAAGTCTTTATTAATAAAATGTGTTCAATTAATATTAGATAATTATGTTAAAGGTTTTGCTATACATTTGTACAAACTAATAATTGTTAATATTAGGACAAACGTTATTAGGTATGTACTATTTTAAGAATAATTTTTTTTATTATTTTCATGTTCCCTTTCGAATCAGCTTTTCTTTAGACTGTAAAATAGTTTTAACAACATTTTGAATGTACAAATACTTCTAGACAAACCCAGCCAATGACAGGTCATAAACCCTGTAAACTCCTAGATAATCCACATTCGTTTCCAGAGTTTCTCTGTCTCTGATGGTATATCAATAATATTTGTAAAATAGTTGTTTACATTTTTACTCTCCTTTTACTTACTGTATTAGTGAATGAATATTTGCGTAGAAAATATTTGAAAAAATAACATCCAGGAGACAAATACAACTCAGAATCAAACAGTTTATCAAGTCAAATTATAAAAAAGGGAAATGTGTAGATATGTTTATATGCTTACACATCAGGAATATTGAGATTTAGTACATTTTTAAAATTTGTAGAGCAAGTGTTAGCAAACGAAGTAATCATTTATTTACAAGGTAAGTCCTATCTCTAAAACTTACAAATAATAGTAAAAATCATAGTTTCCCACGAAATCTCATGATTTTTATGTGTTCGACTCTAATTTTAATTCTTTCAAGTCTTATGAAAGTAATAAACGATATACCATCTTGTCTGGACCGCTTTATCTTAATGTATTTAAACACTGCTATAATTTGTCCTTCATCAGAGATACAGTCATCGATGAACAGCTGCAAAGAACCATAGATTACCATTTTTAATTGTAATTTTGTCATTTTTGTTGGGTTTTTTATGCTAATTTATAGGCGAGTCAATCTTTTACAGATTCTATGAATCAATACCTGTTTTTGATTCGATTTTAAGGTGGTGTACGTGAATTTTTATGTAATTTAACCCTGGTTCGATAGGCGTGACATCCTGTAACTTGTTTCTCATGTTTATTTTTCGAATAAATTTTGTACACGTGTGTGAATAAGGCTCGCAAAATGTTTTCTATCACATCTTCTCCGTGAGATTGTACTTTATCGAACCCATACAGTTCGTTTTTTTAATATTGATTGAACGAGTTGACTTTTTAAAAAAACAAATCGGTTTAACATTTTCACCTTGAACTCCTCCATTGATGACCGCTCATTTTTTTAATTTTCGCTATTTTTTAAATCTTCAACTGTTGCGAATTCTATAAGCCTCTAAATATTTTAAACATAATGCTAAAGAAGTAAACGTTTTACACCGAAGTAAAAAATGCGTAAAATTCAACAACTTACTGACGAAACCGCGATAATCCTACGCCGACACGTCTGTTTAATCGGTGAAAAATTACAATAAATGTGGACTATAACAATAATAAACATTACACAATATAAAAAAAACAATTACGTACTTGCTGTATTTTTTCATAACTAAATTAGGTATGTCAGAATTTCAAACAGATTTTGGACATATTGACTTCTTTCGCGTGTCATTATATTTTATTTTCCTTTTTTTTTTTTTTTATGATAACCTTTTATATAATTATAATCCTTTCGCAAACCCTAATCGCATAACCTTAATTTTTATGAAAATGTTGAATTCATGTCGATATTTTTCCATCCTAAATATTGTTCTGTAAACCTTGGAATATAACTTTATAATGTTAATAATTTAACATAATTATTACTGCAGTAAGAAGTAGGACTATGTGTCAACATTCTCCTTTCGAAACAATTTTGGTTATATCTGGTCAGCATTGTGCGTCACGCGACTATACCTACACATTAAAAAAGGAAAATTACTATTGAAGGTCACAATGCCTATACTTACAGAATTTATTAAATGCAGTAATAACCACCAAAGTAAGAAATACTAAAATTCTTTTTAAGCTTGAGAAAAAGAAGCTTCTTCGCATTTATAATCATTTAAGCTGATGGCCTTTATGTGCATCAAAATATCTTCCTCTCGTAATTGTTGTAAAATATGCGAATGCCAATATCATATTTTGCGCAATATACAGTGAAAAAAACGAATTTCGGTATCGTAATAATTATGTTTATCATGGGTGGTAAATTAATTGTTAAGACATTCTTTATTAATGCAGTAACGCAACTTTTACAATAACTTTTTAATATGCAAATGCTTATTAATATAAAAATTATAGTAAATTAGTTATACACGAAGCATTTTTCGGTTCAAAATTTGACACTTTTACCTAATTTCTTTGGATATTTACGAAAATACAACTATGATAGATTTAAAAAAAATGTATTTAACTTTAAACTTTGCATACATTTTTGTTCGATGATCATATTTTAGTATTTTAGTTTCTGTCTGCTCAAAAATGTTATCTTTTACACAAAAGAAAATAAAAATAACGTTCACAATTTGGCATTGTAGTAAATTTTATCGTCTTGTTATTTTAATATTATGTATTATATATATTTTTCATTTTTATGTATTTGCTAATATTTTTGTATTCTCTTTTTATGAAAAGCCTGTATAGACGTTTATAATGAATAAATAAATAAATAGGGATCCACCTCTATATTAATTTGCAAGTACCCAATATTTTTAAAACCTTCAACTTACGAATACCGACTGGTAATTATTTTGGTCATCCTTTATATTGATGCGTCCTTCGTTCGGACTGGAATTGAAATTGTCCGGTATTTAAGGTTGTCGATACTGTCCCATTTAAAATGCAAACTGACCGGTTTCGTGAGGAGTTGCTCGTATTTTCTGAAGATGCGCAGGACCTTGGTATGAAATAAGGTCACACATTAAAACTGTTCGTTTATGTAATATTTATTTCATCATTACATCAATAACGTTGATAATATAAATATAATGATGTATCTCCTGTGTTTTCCAATTCTCTTCAATTTGTTTCACATGCAGACATATCGTCATAGTAGTTTTTTTCACCTTTGTTTCATACTTCTTTTATTAGACTTATTTCAATTATAATAGAAATGAAATTATTATCAGTTAGTTTTTAAACCTCGTGTTTGTCCGCCTTGTGGCACAGTGGTAGCGCATTTGGCTACCGTGCGTGAGGTCGCGGGTTCGATTCCCGTAGGGGGTCAACATGAAATATTGATTTATATGTGATTTTCATATTAATATTTCATGTGTGATACCTTGGACTGGTTCTGAAGCGTAAGGCTGATCACCTTATCTTCATGTATAAAAATGATTAAGATACACTGCACTTGGTGAACCAATGCAGTGCCCTTGCACCATTGGGTGTGGATAAGGGATAGTAGTAGTAGTAGTTTTTAAACACGTGTTGTTACTTAAGCATCTAGGCCTGGCCCCCCAGGGGGCTCTGGAGATATCTGAGGGGGCCTCTCTCTGGTTCTGGGGGAATAAGGGAGCCCTGGGAAGCAATCAAGGGGGTCATGAGGTGCTAAAATGTATAACCTTATAGGGTTTTTAAAATCTGTTATTACAGGATACGTATAATAAATATCATCTATGATTTTGTGATGTTTCAAATTATATGCGTACACATGTAGTTTATGAATCGACCGCTATGGGCCCATGATGGTTGGTTTACATTGTCGCAACTGCGTTCGCGTATCTTATTTATGACACTATAATTAAATGTACAAAAAATAAGTACTCTATATTTTCTGTTTTATTTAATTTAAAAAGGGTAAATTTCCAGGAGGGACTTGTGTAATTTTGTGTCTGAAAGGGGGGCCACGGGTCAAATGAGTTTGGGAGCCTATGATCTAGGGCATCTAGGCCATTTACACATTTTTAAAATGAAAATAAAGACGAGGTAAGTAGTATGAAAGACCAAATATCGGGTTCATGGTTTGATTATTATTATCAGCATTATTAGTTTCCCAATACATTTTATTTGAACAATGATGCCCCATCTCATCCCTTACCGCGAAAATTTATACGCGTTGTTAATTTTTTGTTAAAATTTTATATTTATTTTCTTAAACTAAACTAAACTAAACTAACCATCACGCCATTTCCCCGAAGGGGTAGGCAGAGAGGATAGAACGCCACACCACTCTGTCCTGGCATACTTCTCTTGCTTCCTCCACATTCATACATCTTCTCATGCACGCACGTCGATTATTCCGACTTCTTACATGCCCACTTTCAAGCACTTGTTTTACTTGATCATGCCATGTCTTTCTCGGCCTTCCTCGACTTCTACATCCAGGCACAGTCGCATCATATATTTTTTTAGCCGTTCTTTTTCATCATCCATTCGCTCTACATGACCGAACCAACGTAAAAGACCTTTCTTAATTTTGTCGATTATGCTTATGCTTCAACTCATAAATTCCATATCAGCATACGAATCAAACAAACATCCAAAAAATTGAGTTACTCCAATGGTGCTGATAATTTTTTTTGTAAAACTCGCGATTTTATTAGTGTATTAATATTTGGATAGTCCATTCCTTCGTTTGCCCTCGGCCTTGCATTATTTTCTAGCATCCTCGTTTCTCCCACGGTCTAAAACTACTTTCACACAGTGTACTGAATTGACCGCGTTTTCACACCATTCTTAATACTACAAATAAATTATCAGCTTCATCTCAATTCAGGGGCCCGCGCCCGCCCGGTTAGTTGAACAGGCAACAGTGACGGCGATCATCTCCTTGTGAATCAAAAGTTTTTACTATCCGCATGATAATATATTCGGAAAATTCTGGTTAAATTATGCTGTTTTTACTCAATGTCTTTCTGAATTATTCTGCTGTTAAAATATAGTGATAGCAAATAATCGATTTTTTTATTTATACTCTTTTTATTCACCACGGGCAGTTCATAACGGAGTTCTGGTACCGACCCTTATGTATGGTAGTGAAGCGTGGTGTTGGAAAAAGAAGGATGTAAGTAGATTGAGTGCAGTTGAAATGCGATCTCTCCGGCGAATGTATGATATTGGTGTACATAAATGTCGAAATTAGAGCATGAAGTGCATGGCTGTGATATGAATTATGCGACAAAAATTAAGATAGGTCTTTTACGTTGAGTTCTCGGTCATGTGAGCGAATGGATGATGCAAAAGAACGGCTAAAAAAAATATTTGATGCGTACCGTTACCTGGATGTAGAGAAATCGAGGAAGGACGGATGTCGACATGGCTATGATCAAGTAAAACAAGTGCTTGAAAGTGGGCATGTAAGAAGTCGGAAATAATCGGATCGTAGTGCATGAGAAGACGTTGATGAATGTGGAGGAAGCAAGAGAAGTGTGCCAGGACAGAGTGGTTCGTGGCGTTCTATCTCTCTGCCTACCCCTGACGGGCGGAAATGGCGTGATGGTTAGTTAGTTAGTTAGTCAGTATACTCACAAATATTAAAGATTCTTTATGTTGAATTATTACTACCGTTGACATTGTTATCTCTATTCATCGTCTATATTCGATGATAGTGCGTACCTTTCTGTTCGGCCAGTTATTCCATTACAGTTCTGGTCACAATGTATTCCTGAAGGGCGTTCCTACTTTTGGCACTGTTATTATATTATTTATACTTTTCTGATCTCACTGTATTTCCAAAGTGCGAACCTACTGTTGACTACGTTATTCTATACATTTTGGTCATCCTATATTCCTGAAATGGTTAACCTACTTTTGCACAGTTTTTCTTCTGTACACTTCTGGTCACACTGTATTCCTTTGTGGCACACAGTTCTCTATACATTTCGGATCACACTTTATTCCTAAGTGCGTACCTATGTTGGCACAGTTATTCAATCGTCCTATCATATCATTATTCGTTATTAAACAAATCATTTATTTTCTCATGTCCAGGCCACTGTCGTTTTTGTTTACGCGTTTTGCATTAACGTTCTATTCGCTACTCCGTCCGCCCCCTTTGAATTTTGTTTTTTGTAAAAAAATTTAAATTACCAAAAATTTTTTAAAAAAATTAAAATTTTTTTTTTATTCAATTTTTCCCCAAGTTTTTTTTTGAAAAAAAAGGTTTT